>VZTN01011047.1:1607-13128 GCA_013400515.1 Erpornis zantholeuca | reverse complement strand
TCCCTTTTCTCTGCCCTTAAGTTTAGCCTGCCATTGCCCTTCTAAGTCCTAAGACTCAGGGAGGACATAAGCTCTCCCCAAGCAGGAAGTGGATATCACACTGAGTCCTAGGCATGCTAATTTATTCATCAAATGTAGGCTCTTGGTCATTGTAGTATGGTTGCCATTTGGGGCTATTTTGGATGTTTTCTTAATAAAATCTGTTTTGCTTTCATTAGTTCCCATCTAAACTTTGACATTCCAGTGTAGGTTTTCTCTTTGCTCAGGGACAGTGGAGTAAATTCAGAACTTTAGAACTGGAAGTAAAATCTTTCAGATTTATTTCCCTCCCAAGTTAATTGCAGATGGAATATATACTAGCCTCAGGCCCAACACCCCAATCCTCCTGAAGTGGAGGAACTGGTACTTAACCCAGTATAGGAAGAACACTGCATCTTTACTGTAGTCCTTTCTATCTATGAGAACTAAGTATTACCACTGTTTGCACAGAACCTTCCCCCTTTAGTCCACGAGCCCCATTTCAGAGGGGCTTCAACCCCTACCCAAGCTATCTTGCACAAATGCTGATCTCAACACTGCCTACATCTGGCCACAGATCTTTGATCTAGACTCTGATTCATATATTGACTTCCCAGTTTGGCCCTAGAGCTGTCCAGTCACGATACTACTCTAGTCCAAATGTAATGACCTGGACTCTGGGCTGACCACATTTGTTGCTCAGCACCTGCCTCGCTCCTCAGTTCAGAAGCAGTGGATGGGGCTGGTGATGAGGCTGCCTATTTCCTCAGGGATAAGGAAATTGTTGGCCCTTGCTGTGGCCCTTGCTGTGGCCTGTCACATTTTACTCTGGATGCTATTTACTGAGCTAAGCTGAAAAAATTTAGGCAGCAGTCACACAAATATTAAACAGCCCTTACCACAGCTAAAACAATCTCAGGTCAAGACAAGCCCTGAGACAACACACTGTCAGGCCGATGTGAAGCCCTCAGCCTAACAGTCATCATGACAGAATTAGATGTACCACGTTACATCTGAAGACAAAAATAGTTGTACAGGGCTGAATTGCAGCAAAACAACCCCCTTGAGTCATGTTCAATCATGATGAAATAGAAGGTGACATCTGGGTGATAAGGTTCATGTCTCTGGAACAATGAGAGAGCATTTAAGAGATAACCCTAGGCTATATGCACTGGATGAAACATACCAAAGTATCACAAGTGCCGGGAGATGCCAAATCCTGGCCTTCAAAGTAGCCAGCTTGGGTATACCAGAGATATGCACATGGATGGTATCTAGAATTTCAAGCATTCACATAATACTTGTTAAACTTGTATTCAGCAGAGGTGATAACAAGACTTCCTAATCACCTCTTAGGTAAACAAAGTAATGACAAGGAAACCACCTGTAAAGGGCTGAGGAGTATTTTCATCACTCTGAGTCTGTTTGCATCTACCCAGACTATGCTGGATACCAGCAGTTGATCTCCTCAGGGCACAGAACACCTCTACCTTAGATACAAAAGTGCACTGGAAAAGCCATGAAACATTCTGAACTTGTCAGAATTGTATCCAGACCAAAAGTGGGAGTTGGAAAAACAACTATGGCATCATACCAAGAAAGAACCAGAAACTAAAAAGTCTAAAGCCCTTAGGAAGGAACAGCACATCCTACCCTACACTGCAGAGTAATGCACCCTGTTCTCTCCTGTACAACTCATCAGCCCTCAATAATCCCATGCAACTCTAGGATGATATGTCCCAGGCACCTTCAAGCTTTCAAGCTCCCTCAGGAGTGCACCCATGCTCCTGCATCATGTACCACTTCTGTCTGGGGCTGAGCACTGCAAGAAAATCAAGTCCAGCACAGGCAATCAGCACCAGGAAGCAGGTATTATGTCTGTCTGCAACATACACAGCCTGTGGCAGAAACCTAGTGCTAGAGGTACTGCAGGTCTCTAGGCAGAATAGCACTGTCCCAGTGAGGAGAAAGGCAACAGAGAGGTGCAGGCCACATCCAGTTCAACTACTCATCCCAAAGGCTGGATATAAAATGAAGAAGAAGGAAATCTGGGGGCTCGCAAAGCTCACTCGATCATGGGTAAAAGCTGCAACATTGTTGTAAACTCAGCTTTAAAAACAAGCCCTCCATAGGAAAAGCAGGACTAAGATCCATGCTGTGTTGCTGACTCCCAATGTGAGATATGTATGTCTAACACCTTTAGTATGTTGCTGAGATATTATAAGTACAGTGGCAATTTGGTGTTTGAGATAGAACTGCTGGACTCCTGCAAGAAACAGGATCACTTCAGAGTTAGATTTTACAAGGCTGACTATGCTATGGAAGCCATGGAGATGCATGAGTTGGAGCATAATTCCATACTATGCCTTCTGCAGCCTACTAGCAGGCAGCTCAGTCAGGGCCAGTCTCATTCTCTTCTGCCTCTGTCCCTGAGCTTCTTCTCTTGTGGACTACCAGGCTACACAGTGTCATCTTACCTGTGCACAGGAAAATGAACTGAACCAAAAAAAGGAGGTACTTCCCAGGCAGTCAGCTCGATGAATTATCCTCCTTTCAATTTCTTGCTGTTGGACCTGACACATGGGAAACAGCAGGAACAGGCAAGCAGTGGAAGGGAAAAAGAGCAAGAAAGAAGCCCTGGTTAGAATGGATTAGATGTAACATGAAACTTGAGACTGTTCAGCTGAGTCCACCTGCCCAAAGACCAGCTGCTACCATGTGGGAATGTGAAGTTATGCAAGAAGCAAAGGCTGTCATAAACCCTGGAATGCCTCACCAGTAGTTACTTACTTACAACAGTAGTTAGTTATTACAAAAATATCCAGATAATTCTAGATGATTTTCTAGGCTTCAAGTTCCATATGCTACAGCAAAAGTCTTGTTCCTTCCATGTGGCATGAGATGGCTGTGTGACAAAGCCATCTTGGCATTTCCAGGGATGCTTCTTGAAGCCAAGTTTATAATTCAATTAAGTGCTAAATGAGCTGGAGGCATCTGAACAGAAAAGCATATACACACACACACACACACACACACACATTCACCCAGACACTTACCACCCCCCAACACATACACCCAAATTTCCTGTGGATTGTGTAGGTACCTCTTCACAGAGAAAGAAAATGCTTCAGGAAATTACCAGCTCCCTGACATGTCTGAAGGAGCCTGGAATGTCTATGTTCTCAAAACATCTGCAGGGATGCTGCAGGGAGAGCTGCTGGGACCAAAGGCCTTAAGCAGTCTTTCTCAGAGGAGTGATTCAACTCAAGAGTAACAGGTGAGCATCTCTCATCTGCCCAGTTTGAGACACTGGAGGATTTTAAACCGGCCAGACAGCTGGAAGGGTCAGCCTCCTGGGAAGGGCCAGTGAACAGCGCTGCTCTCCATTCCCCATGCCCACGTGCCTCCTCACAAATGCCTCAGGACAGGAAGAGTTTTCACTCAATCTTTGCAGGGAGATGGGAGGAAGCTGTGTTAAAATCCTCAGTGTACTTTGAGTGGGAGCATCAGCTGTGGGAAACCTCCCTGATAAAATGCTACACAGGAAAACTGCTGCTGGACACTTCCCAGCCCTTGGAGGAGAAGAAAGTCAAAGGCAAAAGGGGAACGTCCCCTTAACCAGGGTCTTTATCATCGTTCTGCCTGACCACCTTTAGAACTGTGCTCATAGAAGACCAAGCACATGTGTTTAGCTCTGAATCATACTTTTAAATCTGGCAAACTGCATGTTGGAGGTAATCTGAGGTAATCCTGGCATTTGTGCTGCCCCTGGAAGAAGAGATTTGGGAGAATTACAGAGCAGACCACTGTTTGTCACTAGCGTAGCCTGGCATTTGACCTGAAAATGCTGTCAGAACATGTTGATCCAGTTGACTACTTTGGCTGGGAAAAAGCAAGGGATATGCTCCCAGCTACTCTCCCTACAGCAGCCCTGAGATGTGTTGGGAACAGAGGTGTATTGGGCTTCTTCACAGGGTGCAGGTAACTCTGCTGGATTTTCTTTCGCTGGCAGGAAGCACCAGAGCAGCTGTGGTGAGCAAAAAAGATTTACTGGGGGCAATTGCTGTTCTTCTAACAAGATTGAAAAATCTTGTTTTCAATAGAACCTCGTGTCAAGTCGCTCCTCTAGCAGGGGTTTTGACTTATCTTCTGTCTCCCAAGTTCAGGCCCGATGTGGCTGGTGTGCTACATGTAGCACTTGTCCATGCCTTGGGATAAGCTGTAGAAAAAAAGTTCTGCTTAGCCCCTAGCCCAATCCCTGAGAAGGACACTCTTGGTAATGCTGCGGAGGTCATGTTTTTATCAGACTCCCAGGCAAGAGACTTTCCTGGAGCTCTTGAGAGAGACTTCCCTAAAATGTCAACAGAGCATCATCTACATCCATGACTTTGTGGTGTTTTAGGACTTTCTACAACATGTCTCAGGACAGCCAAAGTTTCCTCACCAAAAAGAGTATTGATTTGGCACCTTGTCTTCCAAATGGGACTTGAAAATCAGCCAAGCTGAATGTAACAATTCTGTTTTAGCAGTCTCTGAGGAAACGTCAGCTTGGTCTCCAAGGCTCAAGCCTTCCTGATGTCAATAGGAACAGTCTGTCGTAGAACCTAAGGGGTTCAGGGGGTTTCTCCCTTGCAAATAACTTTTTTTCTACAATTTGTGGGTAAGTCCTTGACTGGGGACTGAGCTGTTGGCTCCTCTGCAAGGGATAACTTCCATGACCATTGCAGCTAGGTGCTGGAGCTGCTGGCGTCTTGTGCTAGCCCCACAACAAATGTTCCCCAGTTAAAGACAGTGAGGTCCAGGGTTGGTGTTAATAAGCAAAAAATCACCATACAGCATTTGGTTGTCATTATGCCTTAGGTTTTAACTTTTCTATTTTTTCAAACCCTGTACTGCTAGTATAACTCTGAAGTTTCTTGTAACTTGTTGACTGCTGTTTCCTTATACTACAATAGACATAACAAAGCCTTTCTAACTCGCTTTCCAAGGACACCCAGACCGTCCCAGGCCCAAAAATTGTAAACCATCATCTCGGGGAGGGGAGGAAAGCTTCGAGAAATTACATTGTTAGCTGAAGTTTTAATTGGCAAATTTATGCTGATATGCAAATGGACCAAACCTATAAAGGTGTGAAGAACTCATGACCTATCATCCGTCTTGGGATCCACTGAGGCAGGAGCCTGTGGACCCCAGAGTGTACCTCTGAAGGTCTTTCAAATAAACACCTCCTTTATTCCCGTATTCCTGTCTAATCTCTGTTTCTAGGTAGCCATTTAAGGCATCAGTCAGGTGTTAACCTCCTCCAATCTACCCTTCTGGAGGGGAAGGTAACAAAAGAGCCAGTTTGAGTGGGTGCAAAGCCCTTCTCTCATGGATCACCCTTTCCAGCCAGCAAAATGCCTTCAGCCCTCACTGAAGCCCACGCAGCAGCACTCACTCAAAGGCAGCTGTTGTCCCTGCTCCGGGTGCAGCTAGCAGCATAGAACTGGATTCCCTGCCTGGAAGGCTTGACAAGATTCCTGAAGGCAGCACAATAGGTAAACAAGTATGATCCTGAGGGCAAGAGTCCCACCCCACGGAAAACTGACTTCTCAGGTATACCTGGTAACAAACAAGCATTTAGAGAATCAAGCTACAGGCTGTGTTTGATAAAGCACATTTAAAGCTCTTCAGAAAAACATGGAATCACAGAAGGCTAATAGTTGAAAGGGACCGTCAGGATTATCACGAACATCCCCCTGCCATGACTAAGGACACCTCCCACTAGACCAGGTTGCTCAAGGCATATCCAACCTGGCTTTGATCAGTGCCAGGGTTGGGGCATCCAGGACTCCCTGGGCAACCTGTTCCAGTGTCTCACCACCTTCACAGTAAAGAATTTCTTCCCAGTAACTAAGCCACACTTCCCCTCTTTCAATTTGTATGCTTTATTCTCTAAGACTGAATAGCCCCGACTTTCTTAGACTGTATGTGTAGGGGAGATTCTTCACTCTCCTTACAAACTTCACTTTCTGGACTTGCTCCAACAAGTCCACGTCCTTCCTGAAGTGGATCCCAGGGCTGAATGCAGTGTTCCAGGTGGGGTTTCAGCAGAGCGGAGCAGAGGGGTAGAATCCCCTCCCTGGCCCTGCNGGATTCCCTGCCTGGAAGGCTTGACAAGATTCCTGAAGGCAGCACAATAGGTAAACAAGTATGATCCTGAGGGCAAGAGTCCCACCCCACGGAAAACTGACTTCTCAGGTATACCTGGTAACAAACAAGCATTTAGAGAATCAAGCTACAGGCTGTGTTTGATAAAGCACATTTAAAGCTCTTCAGAAAAACATGGAATCACAGAAGGCTAATAGTTGAAAGGGACCGTCAGGATTATCACGAACATCCCCCTGCCATGACTAAGGACACCTCCCACTAGACCAGGTTGCTCAAGGCATATCCAACCTGGCTTTGATCAGTGCCAGGGTTGGGGCATCCAGGACTCCCTGGGCAACCTGTTCCAGTGTCTCACCACCTTCACAGTAAAGAATTTCTTCCCAGTAACTAAGCCACACTTCCCCTCTTTCAATTTGTATGCTTTATTCTCTAAGACTGAATAGCCCCGACTTTCTTAGACTGTATGTGTAGGGGAGATTCTTCACTCTCCTTACAAACTTCACTTTTCTGGACTTGCTCCAACAAGTCCACGTCCTTCCTGAAGTGGATCCCAGGGCTGAATGCAGTGTTCCAGGTGGGGTTTCAGCAGAGCGGAGCAGAGGGGTAGAATCCCCTCCCTGGCCCTGCTGCCCACGCTGCTTTGGAGGCAGGCTGGCTTTCTGGGCTGAGAGTGCACACTCCTCTTTGCCACGCTGCGATCAATAAATAGGTTTACACGTAGCCAGCGGACACAGCTCCCACCCTGCCCCTACGCTTTTCCGGCGAAGGAGGGCGGTTCGGCCCCCGTCACCGCGGCTTTCCCGCGGGCCTGGCGCACGGAGCGCGGGCGTGGCGGTGCGCACCGCCCCCGTGTGGGGCGCGGGAGAGGCNNATGGGGCCGCTGCTGTGGCTGCTGCTGGTGCCGCTGGCCGCGGGCTCCGCGGCGTACGAGGTGTACGTGGATGCCCGGCGAGCCGAGCGGCCCCTGCAGCACTTTTGGAGGAGCACTGGCTTCTGGTAAGCGCGCACCGCCCGGCTCCGGGCTCCGAGCCGCTGGGCAGGGGCTCTCCGGCTCTCGCCTCGGCTGCATCCGGCCTCTCGATCCCGAGGGCTTGCGGACGTTGCCTTTCAGGAGCAACCGAGGCTCTCCCGGGCTTGCTGCTGTGGGATCAGAGGGCCTTTGCCGCTCCTTGCTGCTTGGGCTGCTGCTGGACCAGCTCCACCAGTGTAGGGCGGGATGTGGGATGTGGCCAGTTAATGTGAACTGGCCAAAAAAGAGGCCTAGTCGACATTCCTTCCTTCTCTGACTTGCTTCCATGCCCCCTCGAACATGGAAAAGCCTTTTCCCCCGGCACAGTACATATGTTGATGTTGAGAGCTCATTTCCCTTTACTTTTCAGTGTTTCCATTGCCAAGGCCCCAGAAGGGCCCCAGGCAAAACTTCTGATAGTTCTAGTACTACCAGACAAAAGACTGATAGTTCTAGGAGTTTGTTCTTGACAGACATTTTCCAGATGCACCACCTTCCTGATGCAGCGGGTGGGTCAAGCTGACCTACGTTCGGGGGAAGTCTGTGACCATGCAGAAATCCCAGCTCCAGCACTCTGTATTCTGGTCGTGCTTTTCTACTCAGAGAAAGCCTGGTCTAGCTCAGCTAATTGGGATTGGAACAGCATTCAAGTTTTGTGAGAATACTAAAGGCTTCTGGCAGGCATGAAAGCAAGAGATGTTATATTCCCCTGCTATGCTTTTATCTTACTCTAAAGTGATTATGATCTCCTTCATTTAGGCATACAGTGGGTTAAATAACGCTTATATGGAAAAGAGTTGCAATAGGGGTGGAATGAGAATGCGCTTTAGAAAAAAGAATTTGTACACTTCTAAAATATAATGCATAATGGTCCTCTAAGACAAAACTTGCAAGGTTTTTCTTAATTTTCCATGGAGGGGGGGCAAGGGGGGGCGGAAAAATACAATCTGATGAAAAGAAATATCTGGGCTTTCGGGATTTTTTTTTTCTTTTGTTGTTTCATTTTTTTGTTTTAAATTTTGCTTACAATATTGGGAAACATCGATGGGAATCTGCCTTAAAAATAGTATGTTTAGCCTGTTAAACTACAGCCTATGAAACGGCCATGGTTTTAGTTGTACCAAAATTTTGGAAAGCTGCAAACATGAAAGACGTGAAGGAAAGACAGAGGAACAGTAGCAGAGGCAGAGACTATCTATGGGTCAGCAGTTACTCTTTTATAACACCTGGCTAACAGTGGTATTTCTGAAAATCCCTTGAAAGCTCATGCAGTGGCACAGTTGAGTTGCAGCTGCTAAAGATTCTTTCCTGGGCAAGTGCACAGCTGTGGATCAGCAGCTGAGAAAGCCTCGGAGCGAGGCTTGAAGTTCTCTTGGATGGGCACTTGGCACTCAGAACAGGAAAGGACAGATACTGGTAGCACCACTAACAAAACCCACTGTTCTGCCAGCTTTCTTTTGTGTCTCATGGTTTCTGCAACATTTCTCTCTGACAGAGTGTGAATTTCATGGTGTTTATTCAACATGGACTAAGCAAAAAATAAGTGTCTTTGCCACTGTTGAATGGAAGCCAGTTTGAATTTCAGGGTCGTAGTAAAGCACTCCATCAGAATCTGGTCGTTAACATTGTCCTCATTCACTGGAACATTTAAAAATACCCAGATGGCTGATACATTTTTAGTTAGGAGTGAGGAAGAGTGAAGCTGGTAATTTCTCAGCTCTTTTACAGAGATGGTTTTTAAGTGCCTTGTGTGCTGTTGAAATTGCAGAGAGGGGCTCACATATACTGGCTGATTTGTATCAAGCATTATAACTGGATGTGGTTTGTGTAAAGACTTGTACTTTCAGATAAGGATGCAGGAGATGGGATAATAGATAGGCAGTATCTCAGTTGTGTCAAGTTCTTGTCCAGCTGGGGTCAGCCTTTTCTCCTTTTGTGTGCAGAGGGTCATACAGTAGCAGGTTAACTCTGTAGGGCCCTATGGTGGTGGGATGATTATGTAGATGGGTATAGAGTAGGCAAGGATGACATAAATTACTCTTCTCAGCAGAGTTACAGTCAGCCCAAGTCTGGTCAACATCATAGGAGACAGACTACAATAGGCAAGGCACAGACTAGAACAGTTTTTGACTTAAACAGTTTATATATGTATGTAGTGTGTTGTCAGAGCACAAGTCATCTCTTGTTGCAGTGTGAAGACACTTGGATGTATTTTACCAAGCTTGAGGGGCAGTGTTGTTTTATCCTTATAACACAAATGCTTTATAATTCAGAATGTGGACAATATGAGGACACTTAATGAAAGTCCCTAAGGATACGCAAGCCCAGTGAACTGTGCAGCATTCTAAGTTTCTGACTTGTGAAGGGTGGAGTTGAGTTCTCCATCTTGCAATATTTATCTGTGGAGATAAGAACAACATAAATTTGCCACAATCTAATGTTAATTTCAGTGGAATAAGTAGACATCAAAGTCAAAGTTGATACAATTGTTGCTGTATAGCCATGAACCTGTAAAACTGCTTGCAGAATCAAGCATAGAAATCTTAAACCACACACTCCTGTGCTTTCCATGCATAAGGGTTAGCTGAATATGGCTGAAGAATGTGAGGGCTCTGAGCATCTGATTTTGTTTCTAACAAGTAAAGTCGCATCCACAGCAGAGAAAGAATTGATGTCATTGCATGAACTTCAGCAGGAAAGTCAAGTCCATATTTTTCTTACTGCAGACATCATCAGGTCTGACTCCCACTGAAAAGCCTAAAACAGTGAGCTCCTTTATGAAGGAGGACTGTCATTATATGGTTTCTTCTGGCCACTGTTGCCTGAGATTGCTGTCTGTGCAGGAGTGACTGCTGTCAAGGTTTTCTTTTGAGCATTGCACTGACATGCATCCAGGTGATAATCTACTTTGCCAAACAACATGTATAGCCAGTTGGCCCCAAGTAACTTGCTCCATTTTGCTTTCATCTCATGTTAGGCAGTGCTCATCATGCTGGATGGAACATGCAGATGGTGTAGAGATGTGGTATAGGAATCTTTGCATGCCCAATGGAGCTGTTATTTAATATTGCAATGTGCTTCTTTTCTGTCCATCTTTTCCTGAAGCCCTCCTTCACCTCACAGCCATGCTGACCTGTTTGACCTGAGCAAAGACCAAGAGCTGAACCTCGCCTACATTTCTTCTGTTCCACATGGTGGCATTGAACAAGTTCGGATTCACTGGTTACTGGAATTAGTTGCTCTTAGGTAAGTAAGCACCTCAAAGTCTAGGAAAATGTGACACATTAAAGGGTCCAACAGGTGCTCACTTTGATGTTTATCTTAGCCTCGTTGCAAGCTGGGCATATCTTTGCTTCCGTGGAAGTCAGCTGAGTTCCAACAGATGGGAATAATTCTGGGGTTTTATGAGATGAAGAAAGACAGTTTCTACTGAGAAGCTGAGGGACTTGAAAGATGGCTTACTTTTTAGTCCTTTAATTTAGGAGACGTGATACAGCAAAAAAGTCCAACAAAGGTTGATACAAGTGTGACTTACTGAGAAGTCCAAATGAAAGCTGCTACTATCCCTTCTGCCTGTTGTAGGAGTTACTTTTTGCATCCTGAACCCATGTGTGCAATGCATCAATTGACTGGTTGTGAGAACTAAAACAGGGTGAATTCAGGTAATACCAGTTAATACCCTGTTCCAAAAGGTTTCATATACAAAATGGCATTTTTGGTTTTAGGGAAATACATGTCAGGAAATACATGTCATGTTTAGGAGGACACTTGGAATTCATTGCCTTTCAAGTCCCTTTTAACTCAACTTGAACACACTCATGTCAAGATGCCCAGTGGGAATAGCCAAATAGCCAAATGCCTAGAGCAGGAGCAATTGGTCTGTGAAGAAAGACAAACTATAAAAACCCCATGAAAAATTGTAATAGTGCTTAAAAGTTCTACATGGCTCGGACTGTTGCTGAGCTGAGCATATTTACAATCCACATCAGTGTTGCATCTGCTGTCCCAGAACAGAAGGATGGGAATTCACCACTGTTGGGAAGGTACAGGGTAGGAGAGCTCAGACTCTGAAAATGGCATGTGAGCAGAGGAGTAGGGAGTTTCAGAGTGTGCATTAGGAGCAGACTTTTTCTTCCTTGATATCAGGGTGTGCTTATGTATGTCAGTTTTTTAGGAAGCTGGTCAGAAGTCCTGCACACAGGTAAGTATTGCATCAGTACCCCAGTGTGGCTACGGTTTCTTAGTCCATCTGTGAATATAGCAGGTAACAGAGCTCCTCGCTCACATCTTTCCCCATGGAAGTTTCCAGTAAATACCCTTTCCTGTGTGTGTTCCCTCTCTTAC
>VZTN01011034.1:5274-16831 GCA_013400515.1 Erpornis zantholeuca | reverse complement strand
ACTCTCAGATACAGAGATGAGATGTATCACACAAGAGGAGGGTAAAAGAAATGGATCGAAGCCTTTAATGTAAGCTACTCCAAAAAAATTTCAGGTCTCCATGCTTGATAGTCTATTATCTGGACTTTAGCTACCAAAGTAAAAATAGTTAGGAGAAAAATGCAAAGAAGTTAGATTACTCTACAGTTTTCTTCTCTTCTTTTTTTTCTTATTAATTTTAGGTCTGAGTCTGCTTACAAGAGTACTAAAAACAATTGACTTAGGAAATATTCCTTTGAACATCAGTGAAGTGTGACTTGGGTGACTTTGATCTACATCGTAGAAAATCTGTGCATTACGTGTGCATGCTGGGAAGGTCAGATAATATCTCCATGTAGGCCATCCCTCCTCCATTACTACCTAAGTGCATTTAAACCCATTTCCAAACACACAGGCATCTTTTCTGTACCTAGCAGCCAAGTTAAGGCAGAATCGAGATTTGTCTGCTTGTATCGTATTGTAACACTTTGAATTGAACACCAGACCTTCATACTGCCTCCTTCCCCCAAAACCTCTCCATGTATACAAATCCACAAGCAGTACATGACTGAAAATTCATGACCCAAGGGCAGTAATTCAGAATTTGTCTCTTAGAGCTCTTGTGAAAACATCCAATAGTGTGGCTATCTCCTCTGGTGGTTATGCTGGTACTTACAACACTGCCTCTGGCACTCTCTGCTACAGAATTGCTGAGGCAGTGTTACGCTTTCATGTACCACTTCCTTTTCACTCACCCTTTGAATTTTACAAGTGCATACAATATCTTGCAATTAAATATACATCTATTCCAAAGGGAAGCCAAAGACATTTTTTCATTGGGACAAATATTCAGCTTTCACTTTTCATTTTCTTCATACACTTCTATGCAGTTATGCAGACCACACAGTTTCAGGTGTCAGAACAGAATCCTAACATTAAATTATACCATATGTGTTTCTGTTGAAAGGATGCCAGTTCAATAAATTCTGAATAATTTTGAATCCAGGTGCTCTTTAATAGAGGATTTTCCCTATGATATTTTTTTTTTAATGGTACAATATTTCTTCCTAAATTTAATTTCAAATGTAAGAAATTTCACCACACGTAAAACTTAATTTATTTATTACATAAAATTTTTGCAGTGGATATAACAACTTTTCACCTTAACTCATGGTAAGGTGAAACTTCAAGACAGACCAATTTGGACTTTCAGGTCATATGCAACAGCATAATCCAGTTAACTGTTCTGCAGAAATGGAGATGCATCTTTGAACCACCTAACATTTGTTTTACTAAAGTACATTGCTAACTATTTTCCTTTGCACATGGTTCATTAATATTTTTTTTTAATATTTGAAGAAATGGAATCTGGAAAAGAATTAATATGTACTACAGTTGTCTTTCCAAAATAATGCAGGAGAAAGTGGAAATTCAAAGTAGCACGGAGAGTCTAATTGCAGCACTATCACGGTGTTTTCTTACTCTGCATCTAGCAGGATTGGACAGGGCCTCTTGGGTCACTGCAGCCAGCTTTGTCAGGCAGTCACATCATAAGATTTGGTTATAAAAGCCCCATCACAAAACCTGTTAGACTGTGACTTGTCCATGTGCCAGTGTTGTCCAGGTTAAACCACCCTTTTCTGTCATTATTTTCCTGGTGGATATAACTGCTGTTCTCAAATATCTCTCAGTCTTTCTTTTGGTAGATTAACAAATTAGGGTTTTTTTAAACTTTTCTTTCAGGATACACAGGGCAAAGAAAGGCTAGTAACCCTTTCTTCACAGAACTTTCAATCTGAATTCATGTTCTTGAGCATGAGTGACAAAAGTAGGGCACATGGGTTCAATATTGCACATTAATGATGTGGAGGAGGACGAAGAATTAAGTGGTAAACTACATGAGTCAAAATTGATTTGGAAAAAGATGGTAAAGCATCTTCTAATGAAATAGAATTCAATATGCTTCCTAAATACAAATGTCAGATTTGACCTTCGATGAGGCTATTTTAGAGTTAGTAGGGAGATAAATATGACTTAGAACTGTACTGCACAAGTGCACCTCATTATTTCAACACTCCAGAGCTGATAGAAATCTTTATAATCATGAACTAAATGCTGTGTGTTGCCATTTCAAAAGTTGATTTTGGCAAGCAATAAACACACTGATTGCAAAACATCTACCTACATGAGATAACCTTGGATTTAGTGATTGTAAACTGACTTCTAAAAAAAGGAAATAGAGAGACTGGTTAATTCTTGAGGTTTCTCGAGTTGAAACCAAAGATACAGAAAATTTTTACCTGATCCAAAAGATTATTCAACTGAGCAGATTTAAGTGAAACATTTTCTCTTGGAGAAACCTTGCATGAGAAGCTTCTGGAACAGCCATTTTACATCTGCTGAGCGTGCAAACACTGAAATCCAAAGAGTCAAGTATTTAAAACTATTGAAATCCATCTTGTCATTCTTCTTTCCACAGAAAGTAGTTCTACTGAAGACTAATAATCTAATAAAAGAGATAGGAAATACTACAAATATAAGCAATGTGGGTTTATGCAGAAATTGCTTTTTTTTATATTTATTGACTGCAGTCAATAATGCTTGGCTTAATGAGTTCTAATAGATATGGACAAACATTTTCATCTGCTGTAATAAAGTGGAATTTGAAATCTGCCAAGTAATGCCAGACCAGATCAGATGGGAGTGTGACCTGTAAACTCTGTGCTGAGTATGTCTGAAGTGTAATCAAATATGTGTGAACTTCAGCACTGTGTGGTTTGAGTATTCATTTCCGAGTACATTTGGCAGCTCATAACTTAACTGTATATCATTAAGGCAACATTCAAAAGAGGATTGTAGTGGCCATGGTATGTCTGGATATTAATACAGGAAAATCAGGAGTCATAAAATTAAATTAGTGTTTTTCACAGGCGTAAATGTTACAAAAATGCTTTATCATTTTAATGTTCTCATTTCCAATCGCTTAATCAGGGAATCCAGAGGTCTCTGTAGGTACAGAAGAAAAGACACCCTCAACGTGATCAATCCGAAGGGTTTTTTTAGCAGACCTTTTAACATACTGATCTTTGCATTCTGTAACAAATGGACCTCTCAGGTTGACTAAACTGACCTCAGGAAATGGGATTCATCGTTATACTGATTTCCTCTCTGCTCATGTATGTACCTGGGTGTGCCTGCATGTGTCCCCATCCCGAGCTGGTTAGGCCACTTCCTACAGACTTCACATGACTGAGTGACCAGGTAATGAGAGTGGAGCACCTGCAGGTCAGCTCTGTGCTTCCACCACAAGAGGATCTACCCAGAAACAGACTTACAAATGTTTTTAACACAGGGAAAACTTCAGCTGGGTCTGAGAATGAGACAAGACACAAATCCATAAAATTTGTATTTAAGTAGTTTACATGTTTAATTTTTTCCCCTGCCTCTGCACAAGTCCGTCCGTGCTGGGTGAGTCCTGCTGCTGTTGTGCGCTCGTGCCTCTAGGTGGAACTGAAGGGATTGAGATTTGTTGTAGGACCTGTACAGACACACATCCAGTGTTTCACAAGTAGGTTAATCTCTGCCTTGAAGAGTTTCTGCCTGTACAGCAAAGTTATATTGTTGGAAGAGAAACAAACCAGTAAACCAAACAGCTTGGCCTGAGTAGAGAAGCAGGAATTCATTAAGCAATCATTGACTCATTTGTTCAGTAGGCATCAGTGGCAGCTCCTCCTGAAAATTATGACAGTTTTGTATCACTTCCTAGTCCTTATTTCTCTTGAACTGAAATCCTATTAAATCCTCAGCATGTATGCAATTTTTTTTTTATAATTAAATAAAATAGACGGGCTTTTTCCTATGTAATTTTCATGATTTAGAGCTACACTGTTAAATAAACTGCAGGAGAATGGCTGTTAATTCTAAAGTATGTGGACTGAGACTGACCAAGACATTTTATCCTTCTAATTTTTTTTCACATTCATTGAGAACTTAAATTTCATTTAGAGAAACACCAGTGGTATAGATACCTTTTAACATAAACAAAGTAATAAATTACGCTCAAAATATTTGAGAGCTACTAAGGTAATTCTTATTATTGTTCCTTATTTCCTATTTATTAAATATTTAAAAATGAACACAGCTATATCCTGATTTAGTGTATTACATTTTTCTTTCCAATCACACTGAGAAAAGGCAAAGGTAATTGCTCTTTTGCCATCATCTGCTGGTCTTCTGGACGAACCTAGTGAATTATTTAATATGTCTGCACAGTTGTCTACAAGAGAGATTTACATGTTTTCTTCTATTGCATAGTTTGTTGTGAGAAAGAGACAGAAAGAAAAATTGCTCAACTTTGTGTACCTGATAGGATACATTTATATTTTTCATGGAAGTGAAATTCACTTCCTGGGCTCTTCTGTCTTTTTTTAGTATTCACTTTCCACAAAATCCAAGAAAAAAACTTTTGGTGCAGAATTTTCTGTAGCATCTATAACATGACAAGAGGAATTATACATTTATAGTGTCTCCCTAAACTGTGGTAAAGACACTCAGTTTTATTCTGCTGCTTATACACTGTGCCTTACCAGTGGTGCTTCTTTTATTTCTGATTGAGTGGGTCATAGAAAAAAAAAATCAACTGTTCCATCATGTGTCTGAGATTTTTCTTATAATATGTCAGGAGTGGGAGGTGGAGAATAGGAGTGGGAGTAGAAGGAAAACGTCCCTAAGTTGTTGGTTTTTTTCTGAAACCAGAAGGAATGTTATTAACTACACTGTGTGGAGATGAGGCCCTTACAATATTCTCCTTCAGTTCACAGATATGGCCTATTTGTGTACATGTCCTAGAGGTTCTCAGTTGTCAGGTGAAAGCCGTCTGAGTTACAATAGATTTAATTCTTTCTCTTTATTCATTAGCTCAGAAAAGTCAGTAATGATCAGTCCTGGTGAGGTTTAAAACTGTGTTCTCCACTCCTAATTTCTGCAAAGGGGAAGTGGCATTTGTATTGTTCTTGTCACTGTTACTTTATTATGGGCATCTTTCCACTGCAATCAGGAGCTTAAAAGTGTGACATTGACCACTTGTAGCAAAAACAGCCTGTGCTGAGAGACAGGAGCAAATATCTCAGTTGCCTATGGCTCTGGGTAAATGAAAAGCCTGGCTGTGATGGCAGGCAGCAGTTTGAGGCACTTTAACTGGCTGGGGTTATTCTGAAGCAGTTGGGCCATACTGGCAGTCATGTTATATTCCTAAGTTAGGCTAAGGTAATGACTGGCATGGACTGCTATTGCATAGATGCAAGGCAGACATATTCTGGTAATTCTCCCAGAATCAGAGAACAGAACCATATCACATGCTGAGTTGGGAAGGACCCACCAGGATCACTGAGTCCAGCTCCTGGCCCTGCACAGGACACCTGAAGAATCCCACCATGTACCTGACAGCATTGTCCAAATACTTCGTGAACTCTGTCAGGCTGGTGCTGTGACCGTTTCCCTGGGGAGCCTCTTCCAGTGCCCAAACACCCTCTGGGTGAAGAAACTTTTCCATAAATCCAACCTAAACCTCCCCTGACTCAGCTTCATGCTGTTACCTGAAGCCCTGTCAGTGGTCAGAAGAGTAACAAGATAAATACCTGCCTCTTCACTTACTCTCATGGGGATGTTGAAGACTATAATTGTAATTTTGTTTGGAATTTATATTTCAAGCTCCCATTCTAATTTGGTCCTTCTTCTCTGATAAATGCTCACTATAGATTCCAGATCCTCTGTGTCTATAAATGTAGTTCACAGCTTCATCCCAGTTACTTACACCACTTAGCACTGAGACAACAGAACCAGGAAGCTGGAAAAAATAGCTATTCTTTTCTCTCGGTTTCTCTTTTCTTTTTCTCTGTCACAATAACTGTGCGAGATTCTGTAGACAGAAAAAAACAAAATGCATCTTCCTTGCCACACGAAGTAGATACATACTCTTTGCAGTGATTCAGACAAGAGTCAGCTTAGATTATCTGTGTTTCTTGTATTAAGCCTGAAGTTTTAAAAGCTAACAATTTTTTAAGTTCTTATGACTTTCCAGGAAATAATTCATCAGCTGATTGCCAGCTTTGTTTCTGAGGGTTCCTAGGATCATGACTACTCTCCCTGTCCAGAAAGCAATAAACACTCTGTGTTAGAAGGTGCTGTTGTGTATCTAGAAGGAAAGCCAGTTAGATTAATAAAGGAATACCAGAGAAGTCACAAAAAATACCTAAACCCTTTACATCCATATTAAATAAAAGCACTTTAAAAGTCAGTCTGGAATCAGAAAAAAATCGTGGTTGTGTTATGTGTGAATATGTGGGTGTATTTTACTCTTTTGACCAAATGCACATATATTTAGTTTGCTTTAAAACTACTATTTTTTTCCTCGAATCCAGATATTAAAACCAACTTAAATGATGCATTGCACTGACCTTCTCCTTATTATTTATTATGTTCTATTTATGTCAGGAACAGAAAAATAAGCATCGTGTCCAAGGACATCATGATAATTATCTTTAAGAAACTTTCCAATGACTTCTTGCACTTATGAGTTTCTAATATTTCCCTTTCATCACCGAAGCCTAGTAAACTCATTATTTCTGCATCACCTAAATCATTCCTCAGCATATGAAATGCACGAAGCAGACTTTGTCTGTTTCTATTGCTTTGCTTACCTTTGTGAGAAACTCGGATTTGTTTCCAGCAGAGTTAAAGATTGGCCTCGCTGCTCCCTAATGTTTCAGACTTCCATCAGCAAGGCGAAGGGTACAGGCAGGGCTTCTGCTCGAGGTGTCAAGGTGCAGCAGGAGCCAGCGGCTCCCTGGGGTCGTGGTCCAGGAGCAGCGATGCCCAGAGATCTGTCAGGGAAAGGTCTGGCAGCCAGGGCCCATCCCACTGCCCCAGGCAGGAGCAGGGCAGCTGAGGGGCACCGGGGTAACCCCAGCCCTGGGCATCAGCACCTCCATGGGGACAAGGATGGGATGAGACGGGGCCAGGATGTGATCCCAGGGGTGAGCCCAGGTCATCATGGCCCAAGGCCAGGCAGGGCAGGGCTGGGAGGGGCTGGTCACCAGCCCTGCTGTGGTGTCCTTGAGCCAGGGGCTGATGGCCCGGGGGAAATATGTGGGATCCTAGGCTGTGGGCAGGTGAGGAGAGTCCCAGCACTGTAGCAGGACAGGGACATGATGTCCTGGCAGTGCCCTTAGGCCCTGGTTCTTACCACATCTTTTCCTCGGGTATGATTTCTTTCCAGTAAGGAGAGAAGCCAGTCCTTCAGAGATTCATATCAAATGAACATACTCAACAAACTGTAGTAGCTAGAAAGGACTCAGGAGAAAGGCCTGTTTAGCACTGCTGACCTCCAAATCAGCCTCCAGCTCCCTAGAAATTCTCAGGTGTTTGTGCAGGGGCAGGAGGGAAAAGTTGCACAGATAAGTACAGAACATAACATAATGTGGGAAGGAATGAACACTTACAGTGTACATCTGTGCATTATGGGGCACAGGTAACCCCATAATTTTAAAATTGATTGATTTTAAAATTATCTTCTAGTTCCTGATATAACACCAAGTTTTCATTTGTTTACATCTTTGTCTAAGTATGACTGCACCAATTATTATGTGTATGTCACGGATTGGTCTCTGCCTAAAATGTAAAGGGGGTAAAATTTAGGCTAATTTATCCATCATTTCGTTGTGTAGAATTACAGGGTTTTTTTTCCTGGTATCTAAACTTAGCTCATTGAAAAGATTTAGGTTTCATATGCTATGGCATAGGATATGTAGTGTCAAACACATGCATGTAGGCACTTCAATGAAAACATTATACTGTATGAAGCCAAGAAAAGAATTTGCAAAAAAATAACAGAATATATTATGTAGAGTTTTATTAGTGGTTGATTGCTAAATTTATTGAAGATCAACTCTGTCCTAAGCATTACAGGTGTTCTTAAAATGATTTCTGAAAGCATGAAAATATTGGTGTGGAGCTTGGCTCTAGAAAATCAACAGAGGAAAACTCCTGTGTCTTGATGTATGAGGGAAAAAAACAAGCTAGTTTCTAAGCCTGAGAGTGAAGAGGAAGATTTGGGGGTGTGTAAAGAAGGAATATTGGCATGAGGAGTAGGAGAAAAAGAGATGCTGGCAAGAGAAACCAAGTGGGCAGATTTGAAACAGTAGAGGGGGAGGGAGTAAAAGGTGTTTAACGAAGGGAGACTGCAACAGAAGTGGGGAGAGGAGAGATGAAAAACAAGTGCACTGAAAATACACTGTAAAGTGAAAAGGCTCTGACTACTGGTATGCACTCCACTCAGAACTTGAGGGGAAAAAAAACCTCCAAAATTCCTAAACTTCAGGGAATTGTCTGTAAAATATAAGGGGATTTCAAACAGAGAGGTGAGAAATCTTGCTTGTTTATCTTTTAAACCTAAGAAGCTTCATAAAAAAGTAATATTCATGTGACCACTTGAGTTCTAGACAGTTGGAAAATGACAGTATTAAGGCTGTGTAATCTTAATTCAGTCATTTGGTGCTTTGGTGCAATTTTAAATTATATATTCTTGCACTTCTTGTTTGCTGTAAGCCACCTGCTTCTCCCGGTGTGTATACATCCTCTGCAAATTAATCAAGAAGTTTAGAACATCACCTCACTTCTTATAGGAACTGGAGAGTGCAGTTTTGCTGCCGGTATCCTAGAAAAAATCCAAAATCCTTGTAGCCTTCACGTATTTACAGAGCTGGAAGTCCCATTAATGAAAGGGTCCAAAAGGTGACAAATAGATGACAAAGAAGCCCAAGATGCTCTGAGAAGGATATAGAACATATTCTGCTGATTGCCAAGAGGGGCAGTAAGTGTTGCCCACGAGCTGGGTAATGGCCGTGGCCAGAAATACTTTCAGTGGACAAAGAAGTGATCGTAGAAAATATCACACAATTTCAGCAGAGAAAAGAATAGCTCCATATCCAAGAGAGTTGAAGGTTGCTATGGAAAACAGGATTCCTATCCTCCCTCTGTCCTGCCTGCACCGAATGTCTTGGGGTGACTTTATGATGTATCCCATATTGCCTGCTCTATGCCCAGAAAGTGAATCTCTCTCCTCTGAATTTGTCTCAAACCGGGGCACTGAGTCATTTCAACCAAAGCCTTCACAGGTGGTGCTACTTGCATGGTCCTCAACCATTGCTCATTGCAACTCATCCTCAGGTGCAAATCTTTGGAATAATTGAGTCTTACTCTTTCTTGCCACTCATGTGTTCCAAAATTCATCCTATTACTATGATTAATTATCATTATTAAATATTTATTTCAGAAGTTCCTACAGACTAGTATAGACTCCATTGCATTAAGAATTTAAAGTGATAAAATTATCTCTACTCCAGAGATCATCACTATCTGAATACTTAAGACAGGCAAACCACAGGAAGTGAGACAACCAGGACACTGGGGTGAAGAATAATTTGCTCAAGGTCACTCAGGAGACATTTAATGGCAGGTCTGGAATGAGATACTGTCAGAATCACAGGAGTTCTGAAGCTAGAAGTCATTTGTTTAAAAAGATTGCCATGCATTTAAACAAAATGATCTGTAATGGAAGCCTGTCACCTGTGATGTGAGTAAAGTAATTTATTATGCAAGAACCATACAGATAATTTACAATAGTTTTTTTGTGCCTTTAATGTATAGTAACTGTAATCATGGAATTGCTTCTGAAATCTCTTTTATGCTTCTTGGCACTCCATATGGTAGTTGGATACTGCAGAAAAAAAATATCCTCCAAGAATCATTGAGCCAGGCTTTAAGCCAGGCAATCTCCTCTAACAGTTTCAGAGCAAGCCATACTATAAAAATGTAAATGTGGCGGCAATACTTCTTCTTCACACCATTTTTCAAAAGGTAAATGTAAGTGTTGTTCAAACCACAGTGCAGCTTGAGAGCATTTGTGAAGGACATAAAAAAATCTGAGTTACTTTGCGTAGGTGGCTTTACACACCTGTTACTGTGAAGGGTCTCTGATTCAGACATTTATCATCAAACAACATCAGTAGAAAGACTTCCAGTAATTGCAGCTCTGCACAGGTTTCTTTCCTCTTTCTTCACTCCCATTCTCTTTTACACATCTTTTGTTGCAAGTACTCAGGCATTCCCCCTTCCTGAGGCATTTGGGTAAACATTACCTGCCAGTGGGTTTGGTTTTCTAGTGTGTTCACTGGCGTAAGTGAAGCAGATTACAACAAACAAGTCTAGCAAACACTGGAAGATCATACACTTAGTGCAATCCAGAAAAGGAGAAAAGAGGAAAAGGGGTATCAAAAGGGAGGCAAGAAAGAGAAACTGGGAATAGAAAAGAGAAGACAGATTGTTGAACAAGAGTAAATAGAATGGGGGGGAAAAAAAGAAGGACTACCAGCCCTTCCCAAAATGGTTGAGAAGAAATGAGCCAACAGAGTATGAAGACTAAAACAACTGTTGTCTCAGAAATCAGAAATGGGGAGTGGGAGCCTTGCAGAAAGAATGTGGTAGAAGAAACTAAATTCTCCTTTTTAAAACCTCCAGTTTAGTAATTTGAATGAGTTTTACCCAGCTAAAGTCTGTGCTTTTTTCTTTCCACACAACCCTATTGCCTAAAGTTAAAATGTAGTGGTATTAGCTGGCAAGGTCAAAGCTTAAGGTTTTTGCCCCTGCCCTGTGCTATCACTGATCCCTTTCCCTCCCTGTTCCTCACCCTTCTTCTGCACTTATGTCTGAGTTCCTCTTGGTTGCTTCCAAAAATATTTATTGTGTGTAACTACACGCCAAATGAATATCTTTTTAGAACTTCTCATTCCGTGTTTAATCATTTCTTAATATTACTAATACACATCTTTAAGGGAAATTGAAATAACCTTTAAACAAAGAATACAAAGCAAATTACAGTCCTAGTAATCAACATACATACATTTTAAATGACCTATTTTTTTCTTTGTTGTCAAGTTATCTAATTGGGTTTGATTGCCAAATAGAGGCATATACCAGGAGTGTTATACCTTTCATATATGCTGCAGTTTGTTTCAGCTAAAATTCAAATTCAAGTTCAAATTCACAGAGCTTAGGAAGAAATCAGTGGGAGAGAGGCAGGGAGCAGGCATCTATTTACAAGTTTTTTTAACAGCATGGCCTCTGTTGAAACTAAAGGTTCTGAGGATCACAAGCTATTCCAGTGGTATTGCCTTGCTTCATTTTTGTTCTGTAGCCAAGGAAACTGCCAAGTAGTAAGGCATATTTAAGAAGAGTTCTCCTGCTCATGATTTACTAAACCTTTTTTGGTGCACGGTATGCTTCAGGAGGCAGTACCACTTTTAAGTTCCCAGCTGTTTCCAGGAGAGTTTCTCAAGCATGTTTCCAGCCCACATCCGATACGCAAGGGCAGATATGGCCATGCCCACACCATTTTTACACCTGCTAACTCTGTTCCTCATTAGGAAAACCACATGAATCCCAGAAATGGTGGTGCAAACAGTAGGTTCCCAGTCTGGATCAT
>VZTN01011012.1:0-13850 GCA_013400515.1 Erpornis zantholeuca | reverse complement strand
CTGTTCTCTGGGACTGTGGCCATTTGTTTTCTGCACACATGCTGTGTGGATCTGCAGATGCTGGTCCTCCTCTAAGCTTATTGTTCCCTAGAAATCCTAGGCAAATGTACCACACTTTGCAGTGTTAACAAGGAGAAGGTCCTTAGCCAAGCTGGTAAATCTGGAACTGAGGATATTTTTGTACTTCTTGGTCAAGTCTAGTTTTCACTTATCTTCTCCAGATACTGAAGTCTGAACAAAGCACCAAATATTTTTGTTTTCACTAAGAGACTTATATACATCCCTCACGGTTATCTGTATGACAATGATGTTGACTCCTAAGAATCATTCTTGTTTATTTGACAGGTTGGGCTGAAGTCACTGAGGCTCACATCCTGCTCACAGAGAGGTTCCAAATCTCTGATGATTAGCTGAAGCTTAGTCAAAACCTTTTCATGAGAATAGAAGTGAGGATTTCTACTGTGCAAGGTGTAATCTTTGTCAGGTGTAAAGGTTTTCTTAGTATGATAACAAATAAAACTTATCTTGTCAGTAGATTCAAATATCCAAAACTTTCATGGTCTTATTAAGAGTGTAGGTGGTTCAGAAGGAATGTGGAGCATACCCATATTTTCTCCTCTCTTCCTTTTTTTGGGGGCAAGAAGGCCAAAAATCCCTCATCTATCCTGGGAGAAACCAGCTGAGTGACATCAAAAGTTAAAAGGCAGGTCAAAATTAACAAGAAAAAGGAGTAAAGCCTTTAAAGCTCTAGCAGTTTTCTGCTTACACTACCAAGCTACTGATCCAGCTCCAATTCAAATGTCTCTACCTTATTCCTTTTACCTTAAGCAATGTGATAAAGCAGGTGAAGAGGTTTTTTTAAGTGGTAGCTGTAACAGCAGGATCTGCTCAAGCAGTATAGTATGAGATGCACTCAAACATTGTATAATGAGATGGATCTGAAAGTATTGCTCTCTGCTTTTGTCCCTTGGTTTTGGGATAGTTACAATTTTCTTTTTGTAAAATTAGAAAAAGAAGGGAAACTGACCTTCAACAGCAAGTAGAGGTCTAATTAAATTCTTCAATGAAAATTTTTTGTGCTTTTCCATGACTTTGATAATACTGAGATGTACAGATCAGTGGTCACATAAGCTAGACTCATTCCCAGCACATTTCAGTCCTGTGAAAGGATCAAGAGCAGAATTCAACTGTTCAAGAAATCTTGGTAGGTGATTAAATGAACATTCATTTTGTTCCCATTTACTGGTGTGATATGTAATGATTTGCTGTCAGCCAAGAGGGAGATCCGAGTAGACAATTTAATATAAACCGAGGGACAGAGATGAAAGATAGTAATTGACTGTTAAGTATTAAAGGGAGAAGAGTCTGCATGGTCACCCAATTTCCAGATATAACATTTTACAAAAAATTGAAGATGCATCTACCCAGAGGATCCTGGCATCCTGAGATGGGGTGGATCAGGAAGAAACGTGATGGGAGGGTAGAGGAAGAGGAAAAAGTGGAAAAAAGGAGGAATATGAGAGCTGAGCACTGACTAGAGGTAGGGACTGACAATGTTACAGTTTCACAAAAAGACAATGCATCTGGAGACTTGTGCTATTTGATGGAGAAGTACATAGAATTCTGTTATAAATGTAACATTTTGCAATTCTTTTTTTGTTAACGACATAGTTGAAGTAGCAGAGAAAACATCCCACCTGACATTTATATCAAGTGCATTTTCTTTTTGTCTTCTAATAGATGCAGGGCACTTTGAGTTACAGCCACATAATTATGGATGATAGTGATAGCAACAAGCAGGTCTGAAGTTTAAACTTATAGTCTTAGAAGATCATCTATATTTAAACTAGAGTTGAGCATTCTCTGAAGCTTGTCTCAAATTGGATTTTCAGCTTTAATTAATTCCATGAGTTTGTAGGTTAAAGTTCTTGGTGAAAAAGTAGGATTATTTTCAGTTTGTTTTAGGTTTCCCCTTGCAAATAGATGTGAAAGAGCAGGAGTACTGTTTCTACACAGCATTGATCATTTACTTTATATTAACAGCAACAACTCTGAAAGAGCCATCCTTAGATCTGCTAAATGATACACTTGCTGGTCTGAAGTCTGCTGGGGTTTAGAGAAACTCGATTTCTTTTAATTTAAAGCCCCATTCTCTTTGGTTTGAGGCTCATATCTGGCACTTGATTTGATCTTTTGACTTTCACAGTGGAGATGGTGGTTATCACAAGGATTTCTAGAGGGTTCCCTGTTGCCCCTTTAGGTTGACAGGGCAAAGCTGTTGGCTATCAACAACAAAGTTGATGTCTTCACTAACACTTGACCCTGAGGATCTGACTTCTAAGTGTTCTGAATGCAGCTATTGACACTCCACCTGCAGTTGCTTATCTTTAATCGCAGTAGGCAGTGTGAGGAAACCATCCTCTAAATATTTCAGGGGGATTTTCTGATCCACTGGTGGCTGGATGACATGTTTTGTCTCCTATTCCCCTTCATGCTTTTGGAAACCTCCTACTAATAAGGTCATCTCATCACTATGGTATCTCATTTAGGATGAGAAATGCAGCAGTTCTCTGAAGTTATACATATTCCTTTGTGTGTATTTATCCTCAGTATTTACTTAAAATGGCTTAAAGAGAAAAAAGTGGGATTCAATCCCTCTCTCTTAGACCTTTAACAGTTCTTTCACCTATTAATTTACTGTTTAATTTCTGGCTCATGCTGTTACCATTTATTATTTACCTCCCTATATTGTCTGATTCTACAGTGTCAGTTAGGGTGCTGTTTATTGAAAAGGTGTACATAATAAAATACTCAAACATCATGTCATTGCTTTTAAATTTAATGCCTCAGAAAAATACAGTGGAGTAGTTAGTGAGCTAGTTAAGTGGTCTAGCATGTTTACAAGGAAACACAGCATGCCTGGAAGGAACTTCTAATTTTAAAAATTAAAATCCTGGCTTTCCTCAAGGGTGAAGTATCTTCAAGAGCCCAAATCTACCATGAAATGCAATAACTCTCTTCTCTGAAACAATGCAGACAGCATTTTTAATGCAGGTTTTTAATTATTTATGTGAGAAATTTCAGCCCTGGGAATTACAACATGATTTCAATAGTAGGATGGAAACTGGGACAATCCTTATCTTACTGTTTAAATAGATGTGTCTCTTTATGAAGCTGTCAGTTACCCTGTTTGGCAATGGTACAAATATTTTGTCTGAGCATCGCAGAATCAGAACTTTCCTATCCCATACACCATGTTTCTCTGGTAGGTTGAGTATCTTGATGGCAAAAGTAGGAGTACTTTAGTCTCCTTCTGATTCTTAATGTTCTCCAAAAGGCTGTCCCTGCTGTCAAAATAAACGAGCCTACTGCTTTTGGGGCTTAGGTAGTTTTATGAGAGATCCTATGGGCTCATAAGTAACGCTCTCCCTTCACAGTGTCTCACACTGTATTACACAAATCTGTGTGCATATGCTTCCTGTCGGCTTGATTTTGTAAGTTTGCTCTATGATGCTTTTCTCCTCACCTAAGCCACTTTTATTTGTCCTTTGTCATTACTTTCAACCTTGATGGAGTTTATCTATGCATGCTATTATTGATTTCATTGCTGTCACTTGAAAAATGTGGCATCCTTTCAAACCTTTTTTTTTGGTACAACTGACTCCAACACTGTCAGTTTTGATAACTTTTGGAAATTAGAAGTAAGCAACTAAAAGTACTGAATTAATGAAGTTAATTAATCAGGAAAAAAAGTTTGAATACAAAATGGAGAGCCTGGGAATTAGTACTGTAGGAATAGGGCAGAACTCAGCGTTCCCATTAGTGATCCAATACTGCCAGCAGCCAGGCATTTCAGCAGTGAAACATGGCAAAGATATTGCCAGGGTACTAAGCTTGCTACACAAGACATAATGCAGCTACTGTGACTGTTTTAAGCTCAGGGCAATATGGTTCTGCTCTCATCTATTGCAAGAGTTAATTCAGCTCCTTCAGCAGCATCTCTGTGTGTATGCCTGGACAAAAAAGAGATGGTGTGAGTAAAAGATGTACCCTGCTGATTTTAACCCACAGACTTCCTTCCACTCAGGGCTGTAGTCACAGCATAGCCAAAACAGAGCCTGTCTTCTTTTTGAAAACCTGCTAAATAGTTTCCTATTTAAAATCTCACTTATTAGTGTGACATATTGAGCTACAAGGATTTCAGCTGAGACAGGGCTGTAATGATCTGGATATGGTTCAATAGAATAGTGAGATGAATCAATTTACCAAAATGATGGTTTCTGTATATATTATTGCCATTCACCTTAGAGAGATTGAATGAATTCTTTCATGCCGGCTCTAGATATATTCTTCCTTTATACTTGGTACAACTTCTTTCCCCCGTTCTTGAAGTTCTCAAAATAGTGAAGTGACTTTTATCTTCAGCTCACAAAGATGTTAAGACTGGGGGAGAGGTTGACTGCTTCTCTAGATGATGTTACAGCAGATCCAAAGCTAAGTAAAAATGTTGCTACAAAAAATGTTCTTCTATCCCCAACTACTTTTTTCCCTTCCTTACTGTAAGGAGAAAGCTGAGATAGAAACTAGCTAATTTATCTGCAGGGGCACCCTTCCTCACAGGAAATACTCATCTGGAGAAAATGTGCAGTACGAATAAAGTTCCAATGGAAAAGACAACATGAGCCAGAGACTCATGTTGTAGAGTTAAGGAAAGATTCAATAAAGTTGCACATAAAGTACTGGAAATACCATAGATGTAGGGGAAGAAGGGGTCCTTGGATTGGTTTATATGACTTTCACTGTATCACATAATTTAGTCCAGCTGCTTTGGCAGTAGGCTAACAAATCAGTAAAAGAAAGTAGGTGATGCAAATGTGCACATTGTAAAGATGAAGTCATGTACTGCACTGATAAAACTTTATCAAGTGTGCAATGAATGGGAAAAAGAAAATTATTGGACTTAAAATTTTTATCAGGGGTGGGTGCTGATCACTAGCTTCTCAAATCCAGTTAAAAGCTCTGCTTTTAAGGATTAAAGGGTGGGATTTTCTCCAGCTGGTTTCTCCACTTCACAGAAAGATTTTAAAAATATGAATTGTTATCCTGTTCTAGATGACTGAAATGCAGAGCACTGACAGAGATGTAATATGTGGGGAAACAATCTTTTTTTTTTACAATTGAAGTGTTTTCATAGAGTGTTTGAACAGGGAAGAGATAAGAAAATTCATTGCTTTTATTGTTAAAGGAAAGGAAACAAAACAATCCATCAGTGGCCTGATCCATAACACAAAAATCCCAGGAGTTTTCTAGTCTCTCTGTTTCTGGCAGTGGAGCCAATAATCCCTCTTAAAGCTGGCCTGCTGAAGGAAGCTACTCTAAATCTCAGCTTCTGAGGTTTGCAATTGCCAAGTAAGTCATTCCACTCTCAGATTTAGGTAGTTGTTTTGGTAGTTCACGGTGAGAAGAACAGTGTGAAAGCCAGTGATTACAGAGAGAGAGGTGGGTATCACAGGGTGGTGTTATGAATTTCCACTTTGGTTTTCAGTGCCTGGTGAAGATGTTTTCTTTCTCCCCTGCTCAAGGGACAGGAAGATGCACTTCAAAGGCTTCCTGCAGAGATTCAATCCACCTCAGCCATCCAGCTCATTAGCTACAAAGTGGCACCCCAGTGGTGTGTTTGGGTGTGTGAGAGGAGTTTTATAGAGAAGAGAATACAGGAAGAGATTTCAGTGGCTAGATGGGCAGGTGGGGATGGCTGGAGTGTGCTGGCCTCCATGCAACGCTCTCCCAGAATGGTGCCCAGGCAGTGCCGTGCTTGCATCTCTCTCCAGTACCTTGGTACTTGGACTCACAGATAATCCCTGTGCTTAAAAAATGCCATTCCTTCTGTATAAAGGAATTACTCATGTCAACAGATGATTCACCACTGGGGAGGAGTGAACTCTTTGTATGCCAGGAGAGGAAAAAGGTCTCTGTCACTTGAGAAGCTTAGAGGTGGGAATAAAAATATTTCAGCTGATTCTGGGTTCAAGGATCCCGTTGTTCTTAGGGTTAGGAAAAGGCATATGTTTGGTAAGTATCCATCATATCAGAGTGTAGGTAAAGTGTACTTGTTACTTGCAATTTTATTTCCTTTTTTTTTTGACAGAAAAATCTACAGGCTTCATGAGTGAAAATACGATAACTTTTCTATTCCAATTTCAAAACTTGGAGCTCACATTGTAGTTTATGTCAGAAACAGAAGTTACTAGAGAAATCATACTCCCTATGTTTTACTGCTGTTATTTTTGCTGGACAGATCCCAGAGATAAAGTAATGCTAAATACCATGTGTCTGTGATCAGGAATCACATACATGGGATGTATCCTCTTGATCCTATTGGAGTCATGCAATTTTATTTCCTGGACTAGGATGCTTAGTTCTTAGGAATAGGATGCTTAAAGATGAGTTTCTCTCCACGTGGGTGGAAGGCAGGGGAGAAAAGTTCCTTCTCATCTATGTGTTCTGTCACCAAGTTATTCTAAATATCTGCAATATTTAGAATGTGGGACTAAAAGATTAAGGATTTTGATTACTACTATGACATACAAGTCCAAGGAAGACATATAAAGGAGGATGAAAATGTATGAAAAATATTGGTCTTACCTCATATGGCCAAGCAGAAGGTCACACTTGGTGTTCTCAAGCTACCAGAATATTCCAGATGAGAAAGATTAGAAGAAGAAAGGTGTGCTGAAATATAAATGTATACCCACTTAGTATCTAGAGACAATTTACTTACACACAGCCATTACGACCAATGCCTAAATGTGTAATTGGCTCTGAAAGCTCTCTCACCCTTTATCTTTTCATACATATTTTTCAGTACTGGAGGATAGTGATTCTGGAATTCTCAGGTGTGAGAGAAGAAATTAATGCTATACCTTACCTCTCAAAGCAAGCTCATATTGCAAATTGTCTTTGAAGTTACTTGATCCCTTTACAAATTAAATTCATTACATTTGTTTCATGGTCATCACAACAGCCATGTGCAGAAAAGGTGTATATGCAAAGGCTTAGAACTGTCCTTTACTTTCAGACAAACAGATGTGAAATTTAGATTACCACTCCCCCACAGGAAGGTCAAATGCAGGACATCTTCATATGACATGTAATTTTGAATGGGAAAGGTTATGCTATTTCATATACTGACATCAGAGACAACATTATTTTAGTTAATTCCCATGAGCTGCAAAATTTGATTTCAGTACCTGTTACTGGCAGCAGAAACCAATTAAAAAAAGACTTGTACAAGCATAACTGTGGGTTTTCTGCATTGGGAAATTTTACAGTAAATTAGCTGCTTTGCTTTCTCAGTGTGGAATGAATAGAGGGAAGGGCCAGGATATCAATTTAATTTAGCCAGGACTAAAACTGTGCCAGGTATACAGATGATACATTTACTTGGCATCACTATCAGAGGAGAACAGGAGAGACCATCATTAATTTAGGAACACAGGTGCTTGTATTCCTTACACTTTTATTCAGCCACTTGCTATAGGTACTTCATCTAGGCAGCAAGAAGTAGTTCAGCCACTACAGAAAATGGAGAAAAGGGATTATGTTCATATGAGGTGAACAGCTGTGATGGGATCCCTTTGCTGTATTGCGTTGTGGGATATCCTGCAGCAGGATGTCTCGTCTGACCTCTGTGTGCTTTCCCAGAAAACTGCAGGTTTCCTGTAGGCCTTGTGTCCCATTTACCAGTGCTGCACAGATCTTATGGATAACTCTCACAAATGGTGCAAGGTGCCCACATTTAGGTAATGGAGTCATTCCCTCAAGGGGGGACTTATCTCCATGTTGCAGGCAATGAAGCTTTTTGTAAGGTGAGTAAGTCTCAGGCTGTAGATGTCCATATGTGAGTGAGATGTCTAAGCTCCTGCTGCTCTTGATGCAGGCACTTGATTAATTTTTCTGGGCGTAAGTTTTTATTTCCATGTGCATATTAAGGACAGGATGCTCATGCCTGCTTGAAATGTCTGGCAGAGGCCAAGTGGGATAGCCTTGGCACCTCAAATGGCCCAGCTACCTATATATGTGCAATCAAACTCTAAATCTCCACTGATTACACAGGAACTCAGACATCTAATTCACAGCTAGATACCCACATACAGTCACCTAACCTTAGTCATACTTTATGTGTGGATTTTTCTGTTCTGGCTTCTATGGGGTAATGAGTGGAGTGATGTTTTTCACTTAAAAAGTAGTGTATGATCTTCTATTTACCTGAAAAACAAGGTGTCCTGCACCAGGTTCCTATGTACTGCTGAAGAGCTTCTCCTTGGAGGAAAAGTTAAGGGAAACCTCTTTCAGTATTGAATTTTTCCTTGATTGAGGTGTTGTTTAGTGACTCATAGAAAGGTACAAAAAGATGTAGTCTCTCAGCTTTATGACTGGCATTTCAATAATTTGTATTGATTCACAACAAATATTTTGTGGGAAACCAATTTTTTTTGCTTTACTGATTTTACTCTCCTCTATGCATTTAGCTATTTTTATTTGATTTCTGTTTGTTTTGACACCCTAGAATTTACTTTTGATAGTGATTAAAAAAATACGTTAATACATGTTATCACCTGTCTGTAGAATTAGTTAGCTGAGTATCTCTGAATATCCTTTTCATGAGATAGTCCAGTAAATATTTCATTATCTTGTAAATGGTCCTTGTGCTTACTCCAGCAACAATGGAATGGCAAGTTTATTTTAGTGGCAAACAGGTTGTGTCTTTCTTTTGCATATCTAACACAATTAAAAGCGCTTCACTCTTTTTCCATGAGGATACTGAAGGAATGTCCTTAAGTTGAAGTACTGGTCTTAGAAATGTACTCTCAAGTAAAATGGACTGGCTAAGAGCTACCCCAAGAACCACTTCCCTTCCCCTTGAAATGAAATGTTCAAGTCCAAAATCGTGATGTTTTGTCAATATTTTTGATGCCCCAGAGCTACTTGGAGAACTGAGCTTGTGCATAAGTCTCAGCAAGCTCCCCAGACTGGTAATTTCACTACTTATGTACCACAGGTCAGTCAGGAACTCCCACAAAAAACAGCCAAAGGAGGACTTTTCAAGTTTCTGTCATTTCAGCTGGCAGATAACTGAGAGTTTCTTTTCAGTATTGAAGGAGAATTTATTCAAAAGGTATAAGAAAGTCTTAGTGGCAACACATATTGGCTCCCACAGAAGGCAAGTGAATTCCTATGTGTCACCCAGAGAGAGGTCTGGTTTTGGTAAAAGTTGAAGCCTGTGGATTCAGACTGCCTGACATGAAGATAGATAACGTTGTGTACGTGTCTGAACCAAAATCCTGGGAAAAATGTCTTGTGGTATCAAAGTTGGGAGTCAAATCCTGCCTGGATGTGTAGGATATGTCTTTCCAGAAGAGGCTTTATGGTGTCTTTTGATTTGGTGCAGTCTAAAAAAGCACCAAACTAGATTGCACTTCCAGTGCTTGGGACACCAAGCCGGTATTTGATCTGGGCTGTAGAAATCATATAATTTTGTGAGGAAGGTTTAATTTCTTCCTTTTATTGGCATAGCCACTGGAGTCTAACATCTGAAGGGGAATGTATGACTGGCTCGTGTGCTCTGAAAGATCCACACCAAAATTAAAAGGATGCACTTGAACCTTGTTCCTTCCTACTGCCATGTTTTGATGTCTGTGCTTTCCACCACTTTCTTTGACAATTTGAAACCTAGTCTCATCCTCACCCTTAGGATTTTTAGCAGTACTGATCTTTTTTTTGTCCTGTCTTGGCATTTCTTACTTTTTGGCTTTGACCTTGGGTTGAAAACATCACATCATGTACTCTCAAGTAAAATGGAGTGGCTAAAAGCCTTTGTGCTCATATGCACAAATATGTGAAGATATACTGAGGTGCAATCATTGTTTTGCTGGAACTGAGAAATACTGACACTAGCACAAGTGGTAAATGTTCCAGTTCTGAGGAGTTGGGTGTGCATATTACATGTTGTACTGCTCAGCCATGGATGTCACATCTTCCTAGTGCTGTAGAAGTGCAAACAGAGGAATATGTCGCAAGAAAAGCAGCAGAGACAAATTTGATTATCAGCTACACACTATTAACAACTCTCATCTCTCCCTGCTTGAGATCTTCTCTAGTTTAATTAATTGCCTGATCCGAGACAAAGCTTTTGGATAAACACACACTTATGAATATTGCAAATAAATCAAGCAGGAAATTCTAAATGGCGTTCATCACTCCTTTCCTTTTGAAGTGTCCTCCAGGCACTAATTTGCTTTTTCATTTTCTTCTCTTTTATTTTTTTTTTTTAATATTTCTTATCCTTTAATTGGAGAAAAGTGGACATGGTCAGAATAAAGTTGTGGCATTGCTCTTAGTCTTTCTTTTAATGCTGTCATAATGACTAGTTCATAGAAGGCTTTGAATTACCCTGGAATATTTGGGAGCATTTATTCTATATATGGGTATTCAGAGCACGTGAATATTCCCTCCCCCATGTGGAGGAAACAAAGGTAGAAAAGGACCCAAATCTTGTACTCAGTCAAGTAACTTTGATTTAGAAAACTTATGTTCAATTTCTTATTCAGGCACAGAAAGATCTGAAGATAAAGCATTTGAATATACAAATACATTTTGGCTCATAACTTTTCTTGTTAGGTCCTAGGTGTGTTAGGAGAAAAGTCCACAAATATCAATATGGATGTGTGCTTTCATTGTTTTGGGGTTCATTTCCCCGTTGTTTAATCAAAGTGAGCTTTCTTCAGGTAGTAGAGGAGTTATGGTTATAAATCTTTGCACTTTTAAGAGCATCCAGATACAGCAAAGTCCACTGATACTTGTATAGCACTGTAGATTGAAATATATACAGTAGTTTGGAACTAAAAGATGTACTTGTGAATTTTTTCTTTTTCAGTTTTATTTCGAATTGTTTATTTTATGTAATAAAATAGTGTCCAGTAATCTTGAATACCAAAATCATTGCAACTGCAAATTTTTAGCATTTCATGAATCCCTGACTGCTGTTAATAATTTTATTTTAACCTTACACGTCTCGTATGTTTTATTGAATCCTCCATTTCTATGCATTAAATATGCATTTTTATTCCCTATATTCAGAATATTGAAGACTGATCTGCTGGGGATTGAAAGATAAAATGAGCCACAGCTAAGAGTGTTTGGATCAAGAACAACCTCTAGACAGTTGATGTCACAGAAGGAGAGATGTAGTAGGCTTTAATTAGTTTTTTGCTTCTTCAAAGGAGAAAGAAAAAAAAGAAAAAAAGAAATGAAAAGGAAAATTAAAAAGGAAAGGGTAAACAATCAATAGAAAAAGGAGAGGAGTATGTGTTCTTCCTTATCCAATAATTTCTTTAAAAAGTTGAAACTCCTAAGAATTTCTTGGTATCTTACAAAGACACCTTAGTGTGACAAAGCCATTCACCATTAATTGTGCCCTGAGCTGCATGTCTATGTTATTTTTTCATTATGGTACGAAATGGTTTTGTTTTCTATAATTTTTCTAGCAGTAGGAAATAGGCAGGGAGCCTCTTATGGCTGTCTGAATTTTTTAACATCTACTAACTGCCTTGTTTCCAGTCATTTTCTTTTATGGAAGGCGATTCCCTGAAAAACAAATACTGAAATGTTAAGGCCACTTTGGGAATGTAGGTACATGATGGTCTTGTGAGAAACACCAGCATCTGTAAATACCCAGCTGAATGTTCACATCATCACTTTTGGTGTCTTCACTTGTAGGTGTCCCACCTTACTTCAATCAACAGGAACGATAAAAGTGTGTACCTGCTCCCATGGATGCACCCTGCATTACAGTAATAAATCTAAACACACTTTCTCAAAAAAAAAACCCCAAACAAACAATGGAGAGGTCTCCAATGTTTTCAGACAAAGCAGAACTCTCCAAATTACATTGTGGCTGCAAGAATAAATCTTACTTGTTGCACTTTGTTATCTAATAGCCACAGACTTAAACAATGAAATGCGATGATGCGGTAATGAAATTCCAGTAGTCTCCCTGGCACCATGGAAGCATTGAGACTATTAAGTGAACTGCAAGGGAGAGAGAAAAATTATCTATGGACAGACATTTGTATATTAGGTGGTGATTTTTCTACAGATGCACTAATTACAATTTTAATTCATGCATGAAAAAAGGAGAGAGCATTACTTCTGTCAAAATAGTTCTGAATGCTGTGAAGCTGTTAATGACTAATGTTCCCTTGGATGAAATGTTAACATGTCTTTTTCTTTAGTGTTATTTTCTCTACTCCCTTGTTATCTTGTAGAAAATGTTGATTGTCATTCAAGCCTTAAAATAAGAATATAATGAGTATGTAGGGTTTCAGAAAGAAAACACAAAATGCAAGACAAGCAAAGCCCTTTATCTGAAAGTATTTTTTATTACTCTTCAAAAGTTCTTCATCTGTTTAGAATAAAGTATCTGTAATAAATCTCTGCTTATCTTGATACATACTTAATCATGAGATAATGAATTGTGCTGAGTGGTGACATGCACCAGTAACCCCATTTTAACATTATAATGCAGTTGCTATTAGTGCATTTTTCTGCAGTGCAGAAGATTACTCCTAATGGAAATAATGTCCTGTAGGCAGATCTATTGTGCCATCTCTCCTAGGTTTTGCTGGAGTACTTTAGTACTTAATACCCTGAGGGAATAGTTGGATATGTAACTAAATCAGGATTTCACAGTCAAAGGATGAGAGAACTAGGGGGAATGCCCACCATTTTGTGACAGTTTGCTCCAAATAAAACAGCATTAAATATCTGCAAGTTTCCTAGAGACTTACAAGAAAGTTATTAGGTATTAAATACCATCTGGTGTTCAAAGAGAAAGAGCAGGGAATTACTGTCTTGTCTGATAAGATATTTATATGTTTTCCTCCCTTCTTATATTAAATGTGTTCTACAGAATTATACAATCCCAGCTTTTGAGAGAAAAAAATTAACTTGTCAGAGTCAATAAAATTCTGGTGTGACAGAACAATCAAAATGAGAATATAGAATCATAAAATCATAGAATGGTATGGGTTGGAAGGGATATTAAAAATCATATAGTCCAACTCCCCCAGCATGGATAGGTCATATTCATGGTCACTGCTGCTTCCTGGTAATTGCAAACTCTGTGGGATGCTCTGCAGTGGTTGTGACTACACAGTACCAATGCAGATATAATGCATGACCTTCCCTGCCACTTGGATGTATCAGCTATTCATCAGCCTGAGTTAGTAAAATACTATTTTCCATCTTGCATTATTGGACATGTAAGTTGAATGATATTCATCTTTAAAATTTTTTCCACTGGTAATGGAACAGATGTAAACTCTTCTGTCATCTATTAATTTTTACATTAAAGAACTAAAAGAGCAAAAGTTGATTATTTTACTCCTGCATTTTCTCCATTACTCTCATAGTGAAATTGGCTTGTTGATTTGTTTTAGTTGACCCAGCATGATTACAAATGCAGTCAAGTACTTGTTCCTTGTTTGCCAGCAATATTCAGAGTTGGCACTGTATTATAGACTCTAAAGTGTAAATGAGAATAGTTTTAGATTCTCTACGAGGATGAGCTCTCAACTGCTTCAACCTGTTTTTGTCAGAATAAAACCAATATTTTTATAGGCATCTTTAAGATTTATGCCACTCTGAAGAAAAATAATGCTTAAAATTAAAGTAAATATAACATTTTCCTATGCTCCAGTTTCAAGTAGTAACAAAATTGCCGATGCTGTTTGAATCAGCAAGCAACTAATGAAAATAAACTATCATAAAATACAATCTTCGAAGAGCAT
>VZTN01010999.1:3145-20533 GCA_013400515.1 Erpornis zantholeuca | reverse complement strand
TTATAATCATACATCTGTGAATACTATTCTGTACATATGTACATGTCTTTTGATTTACTTTTATGTTTGTTTGGGTTTTTGTCTTGAAGATTCTTGGATATCCCAGTCAGCTTCCTTTCCTAGAAATCAGAAACAACCAGGTGTGGATTCCTTGTCACCTGTGGCATCACTTCCTAAGCAAATTTTCCAGCCTTCTGCCCAGCAACAGCCTTCTAAGCAGGTTAAAGTCACATGTGCAAACTGCAAAAAGCCTTTACAAAAGGGACAGACTGCCTATCAGCGGAAAGGATCAGCTCACCTTTTCTGTTCCACTGCCTGCCTCTCGTCATTTTCACACAAACCCGCTCCAAAGAAACTTTGTGTCATGTGCAGAAAGTGAGTTGTTTATTTTGTTTTACTCTAGCAGCTAAATCCAGTACTATTGAGATTCTCATGCATGCATGAGAGTTGCTCCATTAATGATACAGAATCTGACTATATAATTGCTTTATATAGTGTCATTTCGGTGTTCAGAAATGTTGAATTAACTGTGTCTAACAAAATAATACCAGCTTTTGAATTCAGAGTATGGGATATTGTTTTATGGAAAGCCAATACACTAAAAATAACTGATTTTTTTTTTAAAGACAAGGTGTCCAAGTTATGGCATACCTTGTGACAAGATACACTTCATATATGAAGTCATTTAAGAAAAAAGTGGTGTTGTGTAGAAAGCACTCATTTTGATGGATGAAGATGTAAAATCAAGAGGCTTTAAAAGGATGAGAAAGTGATGCTTGCAAAAAGCTGGAAGAAACTTGGAGAGTCCATACTTGGCTATATGGGGAATGGAAAAACCTTGGATGTTATTTTCCCCATAAGTGGGGCAACGGGCAGTTTTGTAGCTGAAGATACCTGAAGTTGGGCAGTACAGAGGGAGTGACAAGCATAGCTAGAAGTGTCTTATTCTGAATTACTGTTTAGGTTTCACTTGTAGTTTTTCATGATTTGCCAGACTTGATATTGCCAGACAAGTCTTCTGTAATTGTGTTCTTGTAGTGTTAAGTGTACAAAATAGCTGTACTAGCTTTTTCTTGCAGTGTACTGTTCCCTGAGCTTTTTGCACTGTTTCATATTCTCTGTGTGGTACACGCTGCAGTGATGCTTGTGAAAGGATGAATTCTCACTGAACTAAAGAAGGCTTGCAGTCAAGACTGCCTTTGTTAGTGTGTGCTCTGGAGAGGATGGTCTTTGCTCAATCACAGATTTAAACTAATGAAAAAAACCTTTTACTTCACTGTCCAGTGTGGTGGATTAGTGGCTAGTATTCAGATGCAAGATACTGTTTTTCGTTTTTTTTTTTCCCTTGGCACTCAGTAAAAATAAACTATAGAAAATATTGATATCCTGTATATTCATACCTTGGTGCACTGAAAACCTCGGAAATGTAACATAGCTTTTTAAGAATAGGTGTAAAAGCCCAAATTTGCTGAACCCTTCCCTCTACAGGGCTGGTTAAAAGCAATCCTTGCTGTCTTTCTATCAGCTTATTATGTGTTTAAACACTATTTTTTTAGACCTAAATGGGTGACTGCCACATTCAGCTAGCTCCATGATATGTAAAGATGATGATAGACCTCTCTATTTCGGACTGAAATCATGGTTAAAAACCATGCTGCCTTGCCACTTTGGAGATACTTAAGATTGGTATTGCAAGAGGCTACATACAAAATTGCTCTAAATGGAAAGGCTTTATTTTTGGATGATGAGTAAATACCTTATTTCTAGCTTTTGAGGTTACTTGAAATAGTTTTAGGCTGTTCATTAATTTCTAGAGAATCTATGTGAAGTCACCTTTGACAGCTTGAGATGATGTTAGACTTTGCTTTTCTTCTACTATGCAGTTTTTACTCAATCACAGTTAAATAGAAGGTAGTATATGCACGAAATTGTTCCTCTCTAGCACTGTTCCTCTATATAATCCAATGGGAAAAGTCAAAATTCTTAGGTATTTTATTATAAATCCCTTCCCTTGCATTCCTCTGAACTCTTCTGTAACAACACAAATAGCAAGCTCCTCAGGGCAGGAGCTCTGCCTTTGTTTTGCAGAACAGGAATGATAGCACTCCCTGACACAGATCTTAGTAGTTCTTCAAAGGGTAAGCCAAACTCTGCTGACTTGCTCTTGATGGAAGAAGGCAGGCTTGCAGGTGTTTGTATCGGGGCTGTATAAGTTTATTTTCAGGGAAGTGTGACTAGGGAAACATACATTTTCCCCATTTTCCTAGTACATTTTATCTGTCTTAGTTTTAGAGCTTACAGGTAGGAGTGTGTGGGGCATGTGTTTTCCAACTGGTGATCCAGATGTGCCCAATCAATTTTTATATATATTCTGCCCAATAGCAGTTCCTATATGTCAGTAATAGATTTGGGACTTTTTTGGTGGTTTCTTTTGCTTTGAGGGCAAAGGAAGAAGCTTTTATTTCCTCTCCCTACTTCGTTTAATATATAGTGTGTATTAGTTTGGGACAGTGTAAGTTCTGTTTGGTTAGAACAAGGTTTGTTCAATTTCAAATTAATTTTATTTCTGGTTTTCTGGTTTAAATTGCATTAAATTGGCACAATTTCATGGGCAACTGCATGAACTGCTCATATGTTTTGGAACTTTAATGATGGAATTAACTTTTTAAAATTTTGAATGGTAAAACTTCCAGGCACACTTGTGGTAGGGTTTTAAGCTTTTTGGTTGTGTTCGTAAGTTTGAGAAATAGGACAAAACAGCTTTCTCTCTTCCTGTCCTGAGATTAATACTGGAAATGGTGGAGTTACCTACAAACAAAGGCCATTTCTTGCTTTTTATTATAAATCTGAATTTTTTGTACAAAACTTACATACAGCTTTTGTGTAAAAGAAAAAAGCATTACAAAATGGCTAGTTCAAATTCGCTCTATTAGTTTTTTGTATAAAATCGGGTTTGTCGTAACTGCATCTAATGGTACATTACTACTGCTTAGTTCTAGAATAATTTAATGGGAAAAAATAACCCAAATCTAAAGAAAAAAAATGTTTATACAGGAAAGACCTACTTACAGTAGGTGTAAAAATATCGTTAAACTTAGTACTCATCCTGTGACCAGCAACTAAAAAAACTATTCTGAAATGTAAGCACTGAAAGGAAGATTGAATCTTATAACATGAGAAGTGTTCTTGTTTATATATATATTTATACACAAGCACATGATTAAATTTTTTTTTTTGTATTTCAGAGATATAACAACAATGAAAGGTACCATTGTTGCTCAAGTAGATTCAAGTGAGTCTTTCCAGGAGTTTTGCAGTACATCATGCTTATCCTTCTATGAAGATAAACAGAATCCCTCAAAAGGAGCCTTGAATAAATCAAGATGCACAATCTGTGGTAAACTAACTGAGGTCTGGTTGGCTGTTTTTTGTCTTTCTCAATAATGGCATATTAATAGTTATATACTGAAATAAGAGAACTGAAAATAAGAAAATGTAGAATCTTCAGTGTTTACATATACAGCGAGATATTAAAATACGCAGGCTTAATATTCACAAAGAGCAGCTGAAGGAAGCAAGTATTCCAAGAGGTTGATATTTGATACTTGTTTCAGAAACTTGGAGAGCCTTTTGTTGATAATGTGTTCTATTAGCCATAGAATCTTGCAATTATAACGCAGATCTCCCACATAAAAGAATTGCTGATTGAAAAATGGCAAGATCCACTGTATTACCTATTCTTTACTGTATGTTTTGAAAGGTAATGCAGATGGTTTTAGAGATCTCCAGAATGTGTGTCATTTTAAATTCTCATGAATGTATTTATTTATTCTTGACGGCTTCATGGTTACTGAGCCCAGCATAGTTCAGGCTACTACCTTACACAGCATATTGTCTGGCCAGTCTCCATATGCCAGGTTCTTCACCTGTAAATTGACCATTTTATAAAATTGCATAAATTGACCTTCTGCCTTTATACACAATTACCACATCCTTTCCTCTGGATTTTCCTTCTATGTGGAAGAGTAGATGAGCCTAAGAGTTTTTTCCTAGAACTTTTGAGACAACAGACAATCCATTTCTGTTTCTGTATTTCATGGTTGTTTCAGGTTTTTAAGTATAAAGATAGTATAATCTAGTTTTAGTTATTTGAATATAAGACTTCTGGCTCTCTACTAGTTTCAGGCAACTTTGTGCTTGTTTAGTGATAGAATACTTTTTATTTTTGTTTTTTAGATTCGTCATGAAGTTAGCTTTAAAAATATGACTCATAAGCTGTGCAGTGACCATTGCTTCAATAGATACAGGATGGCAAATGGTTTAATAATGAATTGCTGTGAGCATTGTGGGGAGTATTTGCCCAGTAAAGGAGCTGGAAACAATGTCCTTACTATTGATGGTCAGCAGAAAAGATTCTGCTGTCAGAACTGCGTTGGTGAATACAAGCAGGTAATGACTTCTTTACCTATAAAATAAATAAACATTAATACTTCTTAAGTTTATCCTATTACTAATAGCATGGGTTTACTTTTCCTAAGAAGACATAAGTAACAAATACTTTTAAAAATGAAATCAATGCTAGTGAGAAAAAACTTATCTGTAATGGACCTTTTACTACTTTCTATTTCTGATGTTCTTTTACTAGTGATACCTATTTATCATTAAAGCAAATACAATTGAAATTAAATTTTGTTAATAATAATTTCTATTTCTTTCTGTTGGGTGTATCTGAAGTTTATTAATAGCAAGCACAACACACAGGCTTACTGGTCCTTCAGTTATGGGGTTTTTTATATATAAAAGCTCACTTGTATGCAGTTGAAATATTAAAAAAGAAGCAGAACATACAGATTGGACATTGCTGTGAGAAGGCTCTACCTGGTTAAAGTTTGGCTGTATACTTGTACTATGTCCCATCCCCATTGTCCAGCATAGGATTTTAAAAATTGTTACTTTCATCCTTCCATGTGTTAGATTTTATGCTTTCATTTTATTTACTTGGTTTGTTTTACATTTCTTTTTAAGACTGTTAAGATAGTAGTAATTGTGTTTAAAAATAATTCAAAGTCAAGAAATGTGATGCTGATGTCTTTTACATATTGCAGAGGCAGCTTAGCTCTGAACTGTTGCTAATGCTGGCAGGAAGGTTTAAATGTTAATCACAATATTTACCGTATAATAGGATAGCTCTGAAATATGAAATATTTCAGGCAAGGATATGGAATATGGGAATTTGGGGTTTTTTATTATTTGGGTTCTTTTACTTGGTATGTTCTACTCTGAGTTTATAGAGGTAGTGTTGAGAAGTATGACAGAGCTGTTTTTCTAGCAAAACATTTGTTTCTGGTTTTGAAATGCACACTTGAATATGTGAATGCCCCCAGTGCTGCACACTGCTCGGGGTTCATTCTTCATCTCTTCCCATTTTTAAAAAGCCAGTGGTCCAAGAGAGGAGGCATTGCAGTGTTGCACAGTTCTTTAATGTTGCATCACGTGTGCTTGTATTTTCTCCCTGGATGCTGAGCTCTGATGCTTTGGGGATGGCTGTTCCTGTGTATGTGCTGTGTGTAAAGAGCAAAGCTGGAAACGTGCGTATGTCAACAGCCTAACTGGAAACGTAACACAAGCGTTATTTTTTTGCCACAGCTGTACCAAAAGGGACAGGATAGGTTTTCAAGCTACTAAAAACATAGGCATGCCCAGAAGCCATGGAAAGACTTGAAGAAACGTTGAATACTGTCTCTTGAAGAAACAAAAGTGCAGGATATTACCTTTGAACATGAGACATTCCCACACAACCAGTGTAACTTGCACTGCACATGGAATTATGAAATGAACATGGAATTTTGAGGTTGAATAATAAATTTGTACTTTAATGGCAGAATATATTGTATTTGTTCACATTGTTATATTTTGTGTTTAGATATGTATTTGAGAATGAGAAGGATATGGGCAGCAAGTTGCATGTTCTGGTTTAATTTGGGGAGGAGGAACAGGTTTGCAGTACCAAGAATCTTCACAAGTAGTGTCAAGTTCGTGCAGTATTGTGAGAACCTTTAAAATTGAGACATGTTGTTTTGGTTCATTCAGTTTTGACAGCAGATTTTATGCAAGCAAGTTCTTAATTCCTTTATCAAAATATTTTGTACTCTGCAACTATAATAGGCTGTGAGAAGCTTAATTTGAGTGCTTGTGTGCATCTGTTTTGGAATGGTGATTATGTGTAATTCTTAATTGTAGATTTCAAATCTTCATGGAGTGTGAGGAGTTCGGGGTATTATTAAGATAAACTCTTAAGGGAAAATCCTTTCTAACCAACTCAATGGCTTTCTGTTATGGACTAAACTACATCAGTGAATAAGGGAAGGGCTGTAGATGTTTATCACGACTTCTGTAAAGCTTTTGACATGGTCCCCCACAATGTTCTTCTTTCCAGATTGGAAAGTGGTGGATTCAGTGGGTGGACTGGTTAGGAATTGGTTGGATGGTTGCACCCAGAGGGTAGTGGTCAGTGATTCAGAGTCCTGAGAAACATTGGTGACAAGTGGTGTCCCTTAGGGATCCATATTTGGGCCAGTGTTAATTCATGTCTTCATTAAGGAAACAGACAAAGGGACCAAGTGCATCCACAGCAAGTTTGCAAATGACACCAAGTGGAGGGTGCAGTGAGACTCCATGCAGTGACAGGATGCCATCCAGAGGGACCTGGACAAGCTTCAAGTGGATGCATGGGGATCTCGGCCATATCAAAGGCTTTACAGAAGTCCAGGTAAAGGATAAAGACCATGTGCTAGGTGCTCCTGAGTTGGGCCATCCCCCAGTATCAACACAGGCTGGGGGATGAATGGATTGAGAGCAGCTCTGCTGAGAAGAACTTGGTGGTGCTGGTGGATGAGAGGCTGGACATGGCCCAGCCATGTGCGCTCACAGTCCAGAGTGTCAAACATCCCCTGGGCTGCATCCAAAGCAGCGTGGGCAGCAGGGCCAGGGAGGGGATTCTGCCCCTCTGCTCTGCTCTGCTGAGACCCCACCTGCAGGGCTGCATCCAGCTCTGGGGTCCCAGCACAGGAAGGACATGGAGCTGTTGGAGCGAGTTCAGAGGAGGGACACTGAGAGGATCCAGCGGGATGGAGCACCTCTTCTGTGAGGAAGAACTGACAGAGTTGGGGTTGTTCAGGCTGGAAAAGAGAAGGCTTCAGGATGACCTCATTGTGACCTTCCAGTAACTGAAGGGAGCTTACAGGAATGATTAGGTGAAATTATTTACAAGAGCACGTAGTGATGGGACAAGGGGGGACAGGTTTAGATTTAAAGAGAGTAGGTTTAGATTAGATACCATGGAAAAAATATCTTCTGTAAAGGGTAGTGAGGCACCAGAACAGGTTGCCCAGAGAAGTGTTCAAGGCCAGGTTGAAATGGTGCCCTGAGCAGCCTGGTCTAGTGGAAAGTGTCCCTGACCATGGCAGAGGGGATTGGAGCTAGATGTTCTTCCAAACCAAACCATTCTGTGATTCTGTGAGTGCATGAAAGTCAAACTGTAAAACTTTAGTGTATTCTGTAGGTGTCCAAAGTTGCTCAGGACATAAATGCTTGAAAATATTTAGTTGTCTAGCAGGGTTTATTTAGGTTTGAAGTTTATTTAGGTTTTTTGAGCTGAATATGTTCAGGGAGTTCTGTTTTTTTAGACAAGAAATTTAGACTGGAAAATGTCACCACAACCCACTGGGCCACAATTGGTAAATTATGGGTTGTTTTGTTCATTTGTAACAATGTTTCCTTGGAAATTACTAAATCTTGCTTTTAAAGGAGAACCTGCTAAAGGAGAGATTTTGGGAAAGTCATTATTACATACTGAAATAAACATAATGAAAGAAATAACACAGAAAAAGTTGATGTCATTTGATTCCAGCATTGTGTTGTACAACTAATTATTGTGTTTCACGTAAGAGTTTTAGTAAATGTTTTCTTACAAACAGTTGTAAAATAAATAGGTCTTAATGATATGAGCTTTGTATTAAACAGTTTATATTGTAAATGTCATACACCTACCAATATTGCTATACATTTGTAGTAGTAATAAATGAAAACTCCTTCTTGTTGTACCAATCTCTATACTTAATCACTTTTTAAAAAATAAATATTACATTGATTTAAACACATAATTTTTCAATAACTCATCATGGACATTTTTTTCTTCTTTTCTTTGAATGAAAAAATTAAACTTGTGGGAAATAAAAATTACAGTGGCTCTTAGAATGAAAAGTACCTGGATTACTGCAAGTAATCTATCTGCGGCAAAGTATTTCTTTCCTCTTCTTTAAACTGTTCCTGGGAGTAAGAAACAAGAGGTATTCCTGGGGTGGAGAGTAGGTTTTTTCTTAAATCTTCTAAGTCACCTTTGAAGGTGATGGATGCACTTATGTACCTATGTACCAGTTTCAGAACCTGCTTTAAAAATGAGACACACATAATCCTTAATATTGCATTATGTGTTTCGATCTTCTGAGAGGTCATAGCTGTTCTTTCTTTCCTGAGACTTGAAGTGATTGCAGAGCTTAGGTGTCCTTTAGTATTAAAAAGTTATGAAATGGAAATAATAATTTCTGAAATAATTAGAAACTAATAATCAGGCATAACATAACTAATGCTCACTGTAGTTATATGCAAGAGCAAATAATTTCTCTATGACACAACAGCCATTTGTGAATACAGCTAAGTGCAAGTCAAGCTTTTTAAAAAAAGATAAAACAATAATAAAATCATTTCTCCAAAAGTAAAACAAGTGTGACAATTTAGATAAAATGGGAAAACAAAACTCTCATTGGAAGTGTTGAAATGTTTTAAAACCTGAAGATGATAATTTTTGCTAGATTATACACTCTAACTGTGCACTGAGGTTCAAGCACTTCACATGTAGAGAGTCAAGAGGGACATAAAGAATGACAGTAAAAAAAAAAAAAATTAAAAAACCACACTAGAAGAGAGTGAAATTATATTTGAACAGGAGCTGACTAAAATTGTCTATTATTGTACAAATACTGAAATACCTTATTTCTTTGAGCAGAGATTTTCTATAGTTAAAATTAAAATATAACCATTAAAAAAATTACTTCAGTGATGCATTTGCAAATTAGTATATATGCACCACCTTGGAAGTGACCTCAAATGTGCCTGCCATAAAGACATGTTAACCACAAGCCCATACCTAGGTTGTTCCAGGTTTCATTTTTGTTTCTGCTGCTATTGCATGTTTTCTGTCTCCACAAAATTAGTTGATTTTCTTTTCAAAGGAGTTCCTGCATTTGTGTCCTGGTTTACTAGGATACAGACTTGACAACCTTGTTTTAAGGAACAAGTGGAATATCCTGTGACTTAACTTGTGCAACCAATCATATCTTCTAATTTTCAGCTTTTCCAACTAAGCTAAAACAGCGTCTATGTCTGCTTTTAAAAATATTTTGCTCCCATGCCTCATCAGTTTACAGTGGTCTTGATTCTACCAAGAAAGCATTTAATGCCTTGCTCCTTAAAAATGTTCCTTTACTTTTTTACAAAACTCTGTTTTGTAACTAAACTTTTTCTTAACACGTGACCTGGGGTTTGCTTGATTTGGGGGCTTCTTAAAATTGATGGTCTTCATCTACTGCCAAAAAAGGGGGTGGGGGGCCAAGGGAGGAAAAGGGGAGCTCCTTCATTGCCTTTTTGATAGCTGTGGACTGAAGTCCTACTGGATGAATGCAAACCAAACGGGTTTTTCTAGTTGGAGAGGATGCTTGCATTGTCTTCTCAGACAGTGAAAAATTTTCAATGCTGAATAAAAGTGCATTTACTTCTTGATAAGATGAAGACTTACTACTGAACATGATTCAACAAGGCTGTGCCATCCCTCTAAGCTATTCACTTACAAGCAGTACAAAAAAACACACCCCAGGCAGTTGTGCTTCCTTGTTCAGTTTCTGCTCCTTGCCAAGGACCTGCTTTTGTGAAACGCTTAACTCATTTGTCTATTTTATCTCTTTGCAGGGGTTTAAGAGCCTTCTCTGTATGCAATAATATGCATATCAGCTCTGTAGCTAACAATTGTTTATATAGAGTTTGTTCTTTGTCTCATAAAGTTTATTGTTATCTACTGGTTTAAATATCACCAAATGCTGTGGTAGAATGTCCTGTCACTTAGCACTTCAGTGGAAGCATCTAGAGTTTTCTACTTTGTCTTGTCTCATGCAGTGTCTGGGTTTTTTAGTGTGCTTCTTTGCTATTAAGACAGAGGGTCCTTCCTGTCTTCATTTTTATCTTGATGTACAATTAGCTACAAATCTACCACTTCCTGCTGTTTTTACTGGTTTATGAACTCTCATTTCCAAGAGTCTGTTTTAAGAGTAAGCGCTCTGGACAAAGTCAGTAATTGTGAGCGCTGAGCAGCTCATTTACATTGAAATGTTAGAAATACTGGCTTTTTTTCTTTCTTTCTTTAAATATCTGGTCACTTTTAAAGAGAAGTTCTGTGGTCTCATCCGGATCCAGCTGTGGTTTAATAGTGGAGTTTCTTCCTAATATAGTAAACCACTTATGTTTGTATCAGGTAATAGTCAGTTTAGTATTGAGTAATCTCTGATAATACTGTTCTCATACGGTGCACACTTCTACAAGTGGACATAGCAAGATGTTTTTTACACCATCTGCCATGGTTAAAAGATAGAAATCTCTATCAACCAAGGAAATAATAATTTCCTCTTTCTTCCACCTTAATAATCTGGGGAGATTTTTGAGACCTCTTGGTGTTTATGATCCCAAGTTTCTTGCATCACTGATGCAAATTAAGTCTTAGAAACTATCCCGTTCTGCCTCTTCTTCTGCTGTTTATTTACTCCTGCTTTCTGGAACCATTTATTTTGCCATTTCTTTTTCAAATACCTGTCTTCCAACTGTAAAATTCGTGCTCCTCAACAAAAGCTATGTGTTCAGATTCCTCAGATATTTCTTATGTAAATATTGTTCATCATAACTTCAGAATACTGTCGTGTCGATATTTTGAGATGGGTCCATCTGAAATGTTAAAATGGCTTTGTAGTTCTGAAGAAAACTACAAAGGGCAGTCAGAATTGTGAGGTGTGATTTGTGTGGCAACACAGGAGATTCTTGGGAAGAGGAAGCAAGGAGATGATATGACTAAGTATCATAGTTAATGATGGATATAACCACATCCATACACCGGTGTACCCGGAGTAGTTAGCTGGGTGGGGTTGAGGGGAAGAGGGAAAAGGCAGCACAGAAACAGCTGAAACATTCAGTTAATGTAGAAGTAACTTGCTTTTTGAGGCAGGTGTTCTCAGCTCTGCTTTTCTCAGAGACAGGAAGACAAGTGTCTTGAGAGCAGGAATAAAACCAGCAAAAAGACAGAACACTGGCAGTTGGAGATGCCAAGGAGAAGTACTGAACAAGTTAGCCATTTAGCTGTTTGCAGAGTTCAGATGATGGCGTGTAAATGGAAACCACTTGGTGTTCAAGGGCCACAAAAGGAATTGCTTCATCTTTTGCTCTTAGGACTTGGGCAAATGCTTTTGAGGAAGAGTTTACAGGTGTTACTCTTAGGGGAGAGATGATCTGGGTACAGGATTTTAAGAGAAAATAAATTACACATTTTCTTCTTTCTTCAGTGTTACAGATTCTGTTGATATCTGGTCCTTTCCTTAGACATGCATGTTCCCCCTTGATCCATCAGACCATCCTTTCAAAAGAATCTGAAGTAGTTTAACTGCTATTTTCTTGATTACCTTCCTGAGGGATCTCTTTTATCATAGAATTCCATGTAATGAATATATCTGTTTCTCTACTTACAGAAAATTTTGTCTTTCTCCTTTTCTCTGTGAACGCAGGCGTACTGTGTGTCTGTCCTGGAATTTCCTGGTGTTTTTCTTAATTCTAATCCAAACCTCTTACTCCATAAAGCTACCAGGGAGGTTTGCCTGGACTGAGAAGTATTTAACAGTCTGTTTTACCATGGAGTTTAACTACAAAGCATTTCCTTTAACTGGAAGCACATCTTTGTGCTGCTACATAGCATTGTAGCAATCAGCTGCTGTTCCGATATTTTCTGTTGACTGGACCTTGCATGGGAGAAGTTGTAGCAAGAATACTTTCTTACACTGCTGGCACGTCCTTCATCGTGGTCTTGTCAAGACAGATGAAGCAGATGATACTGCTTTTTATTCAGTCAAGAATAAAAGTCTGCAGCACAGATGGCTAGATTTAAGGCACTAACAGCTTTATTGAAGTAGTCTTGTAGCCGGGAGGTTGAAGAAGAGAGGCTTTTAGTAGTTTCAGTTGCTAACATAAATGAGGCTTCTGATACGCCATGAAGTTATGGTATTGGTCTGACATTTATTTTGGCATTTGTTCTTTATTCTTTGTAGGGTACATTGCAACAAGAGCTCTAGACTTCAGCTTATGTGATCCTTTCAGTAAAATGTAAAGGAAGATCAAGATTCCTTCTAAAATCATAGTTGCTTGTAGTGGCAAGAATAAAAATACCTCAAAACCCTCTAAGTGAATTTTTATTTCCAGGAATTTGTATTTCTGTTGAAACAATTCCTTCAGTTCTGGAATATGTCACATTCCTCTGCTTTGTCTTGCATTTTGGTGGCTGCTTTTGTAGTTGTCCATTTGTGTTGAACACTGTCCTAGTGAATGGAAAGGACATTTGAACTGTATCTACAACTAGTGACTTGCGAGGGTTTTCATAACACACTGTTTTATGTCTTTTATCTGTCATGAGATACCAATCATGAAATAGACCTTCTAGAATTAAGTCTCTAAGGATATACAAACAAGTCACGAAAGAATGAGTGAGTTTAGAATCAAATAAAATGAGAAGAATATTCAGGCTTCTGCATCTCCATAGACTTTATGCTTTGTAAGAGGTCAAACATGCAGTAGGATCTTGCAAAAATTAGGTCATCTCAATGCAGAATCTAGGTGGAGTAGTGAAGGAGAGGTGCAGTCAGACTACTGTGCATCAAGCTTCCCCTCAGAGCGCACTGGGCCTTTATTCTCTTGAAATTTTGCTTCTGGATTAGCTTAGTTTATTTGTACTTAGTAATTGATACAGTTTTCCTCTACTGATTTGATTGTGTTTTAACATCAATTTTACTTAAAATTGCAGTCATCAAATGTGCATATGTTTTCATAGGATGCTGTAGATGTGAATTTGTACGTGGGAGGAAAATGCTTGGTACTTTCTCTTGCGGTTGTGTAAATTTCATCTTTGAAGGAAACTTAAAGCTGAAGCTAGTTTGACTGTTTAGGTTTTCTAAAGAGGTATTTTTCTCTACTCTTGGAATACCATGGGGAGCACAAGATAAAGCTAATGCTTCATGTGAAATGGAAGATTATTGCCAAAAGACCATATTTGGAGAAAAAGACTTGGGTGTCCCAGTGGAGAAGCTGCACTGGTGTTCAGAGTCTGCCCTTGCAGCAAAGATGGCCAGCTGGGTCCTGGGTTGTCTCATGGAGGTCATCTTGTCCACCCTCAGCTCAAACAAGGTCACTTGGAGCAGGTCCTCCAGGACCACACTCATTCAAGTTTTTGAGTGTCTCCAAGGATGGGGACTTCACTGTACAAGAGTATAGCCAGCAGGAGGCGGGAGGTGATTTTTTCACCCCACAGCCCCCCATCCTTCTGCTCTTGAGACTGCTTCTGGTGTACCATGGCCAGTTTTGGATTTGGCAGAATGAAAGGCATTGTCATAATGATTGAAGTTCCATGGAGAGCTACCAAGATGTGCGGATGGCTGGAGCATGTGACACAGCAGGACAGGCTCAGGAGACATTACTTTGTTCAACCCTGAAAAGCATAAAGAAGGATTAGTTATCTAATGGGAGGAAACAGAAGAAATCAAAGTTTAACTCTTGGAGTTGCACAGTGGAAGGAGAAAGGCAAGAGACAACTTGAAAACAAGGGAAAACTTATTTTGATAAAGAAAAAACTTTTTTTCCCTTTCTTTTTCCTTTTTTTTTTCCCCTCCTATAAGGGTGGTGAAATCCTCCTGAGGGGTTTTGGAGTGCTTGTTCTTGGAGGTGCTTAGATCTGTCTGGACAAGATCATAAGCAAACACCTCTGGACCTGCTTTGAGTAGGAGGCTGCACTTGGTCTCAGGAGATTTCTTCCAGTCTCTGTGATTCTGTGATTTTGTTCTGAAACAAAGAAGCAGTGATTTTTAAAATGAAGACTGAGGAAGTTTTGCATTTTTTGTTACCTATTTACTTACTTAGTAGTGAAGATTTTGGTATTTTGTTCTGGTGTTTTGTTGGCAATGAAGATCTTCTTGTGTCCTGCCATGAAGTATTGACAACATTGACACAGCTTTACATTTTTCCTAATTTCTTTTCTGAACACCTGCTTTTCTTTGAGGACACTTAAAATATTAAATTAAAAATGTACTGTAGTAAGAACCTGAGAAAGCTGTTACAGTCCTCATCAGGGATTTAGATTCCTGCAGTGATATTAAGTGGGCATGCAGGGAGAGTAAGAACAGGGCAGGAACTTAAGATGTTTTCCCCTGAGTGTTCTCTTAGCTTCTGACTCTGAAGAGGTCAGGGCATCTCTTGAACTTTATGCAATGCTCCTGTATGCTATTTTTGGCAAATACCTTTAATTAGTGCATGTCCAGTCTCCTTGTAAACACATACAGACAGTTATTCCATCCATGACTCTCTTTGATAAGAGGTGCTACTGATCTGCTGTCTGCTGCATTAAGATCTGCCTCCTGTTGTTTTTTTTTTTAAATTTCTGTTGATATTCATGTGATTTAGCGTAATGGTTAGTATAAGAAAATACACTGAGCAGTTGATCCATAGTGCCTTACTTAATACCATTTTTGGTTCTGTCATTATTCTCTTAAGTTACCTTGTTTCCAGTCCAAAAAGCTTACCTCATAAGAATGCTCTTTGACGCTCTGTATTACTGTAGCTCTCCTTAGTTTAGTGAATCTTCTGTTTATGGCAGCTAGAAGGGTACTTCAAGAGAAGGGATTCTCATGTTACTTTTTCTGCAGATTCTTAGAGATGAAAGAACATGTTGGGAAGAATTTGAGAGTAGAAGTGTAAGTTAGCCAAGAAACCTGAGCGTCTTATCTCGAAATTTCACACTGATGAACAGAAAAAAAATTCTTGGTTTGCATTATGGATATTCAAAAACATTAGAGATATAGTGAGGTTCTCTGTTTATTTTGTCAATGGAGGAAGTCTCTGAGTTAACCTCTTAAAAAATAAATGTTTGAGACACCTTTGTATAATATCGATTAAATACTTCAAAGAATGCAATAATTTTTTTAATAATAATGATGTGCTCCTTGATTTTTTTGAATGGTTTTAATACTTGAACTTGGAAATTTAGGGAGTGCTGAAAAGAGTAATAAAAATGGAAGAAAAATGTTCAACTTGAGGGAGATAATCATTACAACATTTTAGAAACCATACATTTAAAGAGGGTTTGGGTTTTCTAATTTTCTTTATTTCTAGCGTCTCTTGTCTTCTTCACTTGTGTAACCATATGTTTAAATTTATAATAATAATGCAGAAATGCTCAAACACACTTCTTAGTTGTTACTACAAAAATAAAATGAGAGCTTTGTTATTACAGTTTTGCTTCTACCCACAGAATTGTCTGCATGGTTGGCATGTTTTTTGGAAATTCATATTCTTTGTAGTCTTGATAAATTAGATCTAGGTTTGCTAGATTATTACTATGTTATTATTACTAAAAAATTTTATAAAATTTTCTTTGTTGCTTTTAAATCTGAAAGCTAGGATGAAGTCAGTAAACAATTCCTGTATTTTGAGGATGTACGAAATTCAGGAGTGATTGACATGCTGCTGCACTGTTATCACCTAAATGATGAGGAATTTGAGATGCTGGTTAGCAAAAGCTGTTTCTGTTTTCAGGGAATTTTTTTTGTCAAAATATGTATTTTGCTGACACAATGATTTTTTTTTTTTCCAATTATGCTCTGATCAGTTTACTATAAATTCATTTATTAAAACTTGTACTTTTGTCTTGCTGTGTCTTGAAGTCGCTATGGCCTGTGTTGGATTCCTGTTTTGGACATGGAACTTGTGAAAGTTTCATTGTCTTCTGATTATATTGATGAATGCCCTTAGTTATTTGCCAGCATATTTGGATCAATGCTTCTAGATTTATATTTTGGTTTATTCTGGAGCTACCAGGGCTATTTTTGCAAGCAGATTTTTTTATGGTGGTTGTCCATTAAGGACATTCCAAGAAATCAAGTCCATTGTAAATTGTAGCCTCCTGTATTGTTACTGGTAATATAACTCAGAGTTTTCTTGATGCCCTGCTTTTGTCTCTTAGCCTGCCAGAGGAGATGAATGTATAGCAGCAGTATAGCTCCAACTCACAGAACACTATGACTGCTACATTTTGGTCTTGGTACTTAGTGTGAATTTTGTCAGTACTGTGGCTGATTAGGAAGATAATGATTTAATGGGTAGTATGTTTAAAGGCAAATGGAAAAAAAAAAAAACCCTAAAATAGGAAGAAAGTATCCTAGAGTTGTATTTTATACCCTCTTCTAGGTAGGAGTTTGATATTTTGACAGATACTCCTTTTTGGAGGAAATCCCCAGCAAAGGTTTCATCAAAACAGCATATGGAAATTGTGAAGTTTTGAGGAAATTTTACTAGTCTCTGCAAGGTGCTGCATCCAGTTTGTGTCACAGGCATGTGGATTTGTATGTTTTTATGTGGATGTTCTTAGTTTAGGAAAGATGACATTAGAAATGCATAAATTTAATCTCTAGCTCTGTCTGTAAGACTGGATTTAACTAGTTCTCAAATTTGGGTACTGAATAATAGGAAGAGCAAAGATAACCTCTTAAGCTTCTTGTACTCTGGACAAAGCAAAGCGCCTGTGGAACATGCTTTGCCTTTCCTTCTCCCTTCCATCCTTGAGAATAGGGAAAGAGGGAGAGAGAGTGCAAAAATAATTTCTTTAGAAGGGAAGAGATCTTAAGTGCCTAAGTGATGGTTTTTTAATACATAATATTGTGTGAGTCAGTCTAATAGGAGGCCCATCATTTTTGGTGAGGAACTTTCTCTATCACTGTCAAAACCATACTGTTTCTATGGGCAGAGAAGGTGTCTAGATATTTTTTTTTTGAAACTTGCTTTATGGTTCATGAGATATTTCCCTGACATTGACGTATGTAATACATGTAGCACATCAGAGCTATTGATTTTGCATGTCGACTGTGTCATTGGTATTTCTGCTCTGTGCAGCTTTTCTGTGCTTTTTATAGAACGTTTGTTCCATTCTGTGGAAAACTGTTGATGGACTGACTGCTGTGTTGAGAGATGTCAAAATTGAGTCTG
>VZTN01010995.1:0-29586 GCA_013400515.1 Erpornis zantholeuca | reverse complement strand
TTTCCCTCACATACAATAGCCCAGATAATACAGGTGGGTACTTAAGATCTGAAAAGAAAACTGAAAGGCAAAGGTTGAATTGATTTGTCAGGGTAAATGCAACAAAGAGGAATACTACTTCTGTTACAAAGAACTATAAAGAAAGCCTTCTGAAAAGGAAAAAGAGATGCCTGCTGCAAACACACGTTTGCATCTTTCCTAAATATGAAGAAGATACCAGTATATGCTATGCTTTTAGGCAAACATCTTACTCGATCTCAACAATAGCCAGTGGGCCCCAACATACCCAATTACTTGCCTTACATTAACAACTTACTGACTTACTGAAGTCAACTAAATTGTCATGTGCTTAACGGTACATAAATTGGTTTAATCTCTTACCAAATTGTAATTTCAAACAAGATATTTTTTATACAAGCCCTGTAGTGTCTTTTTTCATTTGCAGTCCTGGTGACTTCCATTAGCTCATATTAAAATAGCTGTATCAAACCTGCATGAAAATTCTTCCTAAGCATCTAACTAGGTTTTTTCCTATTCCCAATTTTATAACCTCTGCCTCTGTGTAGGGAGGCAATAGTGGTTTTCATTGTTGGGAAAGTACTAGCATACGGGGTGCGTATTTGATTAATGCACATGAAATGAATGCTGTCTTTTTTCTACAGCCCTTGCTTTCCCCAGTATGCCCTTTCAGAATAGTGTCTACAGAACAGGCATTTTTGAAAAGAGGTGCTTAAAATGTGAACAGAAAAAGTAGAATTACGTGTATTACAGATAAAAATTGCCTAGTAGGCCACGTATTCTCTCCATGCATTAGAGCAAGATTGTTCTCCATGGTACATTTTCTAGTAATCTACTGGTGAAATTTTTAATGTGATAAACAACAGGATTTTTATCATTCCTCTTGGGAGATAATTTTCACTTAATATGTATTTTTGAAGATGTTTTCTTCAAGATTCTACCCATATTTTCTCCTTTAATTTTACCATATAATCTCCTGTGTGGGGACACTGTACATATTCCTTCCCGTCCTTGGTCTTAATACCTACAAAATATTTCATAGGTGATTTCTTTAACCCTCTGCTAATCTATTAGCTTATATATAAACATTTATTTAAAAAAAAACCCCAAAAAACTATAACTCGACCATATGTATAATGTAAGCGCATAATTTCAACTATATATATGCAATTCATAAACACAGAGAAGCATATATATGTAAAATATAAAAAGGTATTTAATGTTTCCCTCTTAAAGCAAAACTTCCATTGTCCTCACTTTTGCTCATCACAGAATACTCTGCAACAACATTTTGGGATATTGATTTCTGTATGGTTGGATGGCATTGCATCTACAGGCTGGTATGCAATGTCTTGATTTTTACCACACAACAGTGAAAATTTGTGTCTCGAAAATCTATGTGACAACAAAGCATCTACAAAATACTAAATGATAAACTATCTCCCTGTAATCGTAACAGATTTTGTTTAAAAAGAAAAAAAAAATATTTTCTTCCTTCAGTCTCATTACAGAAAAAGTGCAATCTCACTCTTATATGTCAGCAGTATAGTTTATGAAGAGATAGCGTGACTTCAAAAAAAAAAATTCCACAACTTAGTAACATTAGACTTTTGCTCCCAACTCCTGTGCTATCACAGAAGTTAATTCAGGAAATATGTTCTAGCTTAAACCACTCAGTAACTGAAAACCTTTAAGTCTGGGTCAGGCAGAAAGCTGTCAGATATAATTTAGATAAAGCTGATTCTTCATTGATGAGAGGTAGCTATATTAGAAGCAACTCAGGCATCAGGCAGTCCTGTTGGTCTGGTCTATGGTGCATTTAATGAAATTATAACAACTGCAGCATTAATCCTGAATCATTTCAAAGTTGATGACTTAGTTTTTTTATGTGTCAGCAAGTATATACATGCTAATTTAAAGAATAAATATAGAATTAATAGACATACAACTGCAAAAATCAAGATCCACATTTCTCATATATACATATAAGTTGACGTCTGATATTACACAGGACTATTTGCTTTGGAAATAATAAAATAACAAACTTTTTATGCAGTTTCTACACATTTTTACTACTTATTTTAGCCGAATTCAAATTAAGTGAATTCATACAAAATAAGGAAGTGAGAATTCACAGACCCAACTAATAATTTAACTATTTTTTTCTCTTAAAGAAGCATATACTTTTGTTGGACGTATAAGACAAAATAAGCCGTTTTTTTTTCTCTATTAAATATTTTATCAGTCTTGTCAATAAAAGTCTTAAAATTGCCATTTCACTGTTCTGTTTAATAGCTCAAGCTGCTAAAAGTATCAGAAGCACTTCCAATCCTGTTAGGAATTCTAGAGGTTTCTCTTAGCTCATAGGAATTAAAAATGCACAACAGCAATTACAGAACAGACCCTGTACAGCAGATATATTGCAAATTATCTGCTACAAAGCCAGGTCTAAGTAACACAGTGTAGCAGATAGAAAACACATGGTTTACTCAAAAATGACAATTACCATACATTGATTCACCATATGACTGATCTTATATCTAGTTAAAGAATTTTGTATTTCAAGCAATAGGGAAAGTGAATAATTACATTATTAAAATCTAAGGGTGTTTAAAACCCTTAAATTCTACTTTAAAATGTCACATTTAGTTCCCAAAACTTATCTTTACAGCCTCTGATGTAAAGTGATCTAAAGGCATTTCAATTTTAGGATGAAATGAGATGTCATCTATAGATCTTTAGTATCAGCAAGAATCAATGAAGTGGTAACTTGCAGTAATAGGCAAAACCTAAATATGGCACACCTGGGAAAGAAGCAGCTCTGAGGACTAGCGCAGACTCATCCCAACTGTCTTTACTCCAACAAAGGCTGCATTAAGCCAAGCTCTCAGGCCATTAAAGTTGTAGCATGCAATAAAATTAATGTTCCTCTACATATTGATTTTTCACTTCATAAAAATGTAAGACTCTGCAAAAGAAAATTTCATCTCATTCCAAGTTTTCGTATTTGTTTCTTTCCTTAGCCTAATTTCAACTGGCAACCAAAGTGCTTCACACCCAACAGTGTCACAATGTCACCGATCCCTCTGTCCAGAGAAAGCAAAGCATTGCAAGAGCCATGTCATTGTCAAAAGAAAAACCCAACAGCAAAACTCCTACTTTTAGTGACAAAAAGTCAGTCTAATGGCACATTTAACTATATACAATGGATAGCTTTGCTGGCCTCCAGTAAAACATCTTTAAGTCAGGAGTTCCCCACTCAAGTCTAACAACAATGCTTTTCTATTCCTTATTAAAAAGGAAAAAATCATAACTCACACAGACTTTTAGAAAAGCTGATTCCTCTCTTGAACAATACTGAATTATTGTATCTGTTTTCAAGAATTTTGGAATGTAAAACAGGACTAAAAATAAGCAGAGACTAAAAATAGGGTATTAAGTCTGGAGTATCAGCAAAGAAACCAAATAACTACAATAAATTCAGACATTATATGATGCCTTGAGAGGAAAGACATCCCACAACTGAACTTAAGTAGTTGAGATCATTCTTAGAAAGACTTCTTAAATAGAGGGTACATCTAGGAACAAAAAAGGACCCAGTGATCTCTACCTCTGTTGTAAGAGACATGGAAAGTTACTGATCTCACGTTGGTATTTTAAAATACAAGCTGCTTTGTAATGAAATTAAGCCATTATAAAACATAAAAAATTATTTAATTCATTTGAATTTTATCATCTTTGTCCCCAATTATGTGTATTAAAAATTACTTCCTCTCTCTTAATATTTTATATAATTATTTTTATGGTATAAATATTTTGTCAAGAAATCCGTAATATAGTATCTCTTACTTTTTGGAGTATTTGCTTGGCTTCTACTGAGTTTCTGTGGCCTGTTTTTTCCATTTGATTCCTATATAGATTCCATTTGATGAACTATATAGATTTCGTGTTTTAGATCTCATACTAGATTTCACATTAGATTTCATATTTTTCTTCCTCTGTATAACTCTTTATGACAAAGCATTTAGCATTGATTTTTATAAAAGCTACAGCAGTAATAATATAATTAGGAATGCTTAAAATTATAGGCATCTTAGAAACAATTTGCAGAGCAAACTGGAAGAAAGTATTATTTCTATGTTAGAGATGCAAAATTTAAAGGTACAAATTAATTAAGGCATGAACAATAGCTGGCACATAATACAGGGAGTATAAAGAACTTTGACCAATACTCTAAGTCTGCTGAGCATGGTAGCAATAATGCAGGTGGTCACTGAGTTCTTATTCCCTCTGGCTCAGCCTCTGTTCCTGCCACTGCTAGAAATATGAAATCAAAATAGTATGACCAGACCTTGGAAAAAGCAGCCAAGTCTTTTCAATGCTTCCATATAGCAGAGTATGCTTCTCAGTGGCACATCTGTATTTATCATGTTATCAACCTTAAGAACTTTGTACAGTTGCCATAGAACAAAATTTATTATTTTACGGTCAAATAATGTGGCACTGTGTTTTTCTTTGCATCAGCTGAACAGAAGCCTTTCTTTCTTCGTTTAATACAAAATTATTTTGTCAGAAGCTTCTTGTCGTCAGCATCTTGTTTAATTGCTTTTGTCTTTAGCAACCACAGTATTCAGTTTTTTAATTATATGTTTGGGTAGGTCCTAATCACTGCAACAGACATGGACAGGACAACCATCATTTGCTTCCATGGTAAAGAAGAACTGACTATGGCTAAACACTGTCATCTGTAGAAATTACATAAATACATTAATTAGCCTTCCTTTGTTTCTCTTCAAAACCATATTAAAATACCAGACACAGCTGTCTCTACAAAAGATTAAATTCATGTCCTTTCTAATTCATGATGTCACCCCAGTCACAAGCAATTTCCAGTAGTTTTACTTTAAAAGGAAAGACAAGTAATGAAAATACCACTATAAAATTTTACACATGCAAGTTGTGCAGACATTCTACAAAAAAACTGAGGATTCTTTTGAGACATCTTTCCCATAGTAAGAGGCAAAGATATACAGGCCAGCATTTCTGAAGCTAAATCAAACTTCACTTCAAATAAAATAAGCAGTTACTAAGACATAAGCTGAGAGCTTTTCTTTCTACTAGAATACTGCTTTCTCATGTCCTGTGCTGGTTTTGCCTGGGATAGTTACCTTTCTCCACAGTAGCTGTTGTGGAGCTCTGTTTTGGATTTGTACTGGAAACAGTGCTGGTAACACAGGGATGTTTCAGCTGCTGCTGAGCAGAGCCTACCCAGAGCCAAGGCCTTTTCTGCCTCTCACCCCAACCCAGCAGTGAGGAGGCTGGGGGTGCACATGGAGAGGACACAGCCAGGACAGCTGACCCCAAACGACCACAGGAATATCCCAGACTATGTGGCACTGTGCCCAGCACAGAGAGCTGGGGACATTGAGAGTGGTGGTGTATGTCTGCCCCAGTCAGTCATTGCATGGTGCAGCTCTGTGCTCCTGGGCATGGCTGAACACCTGCCTGCCAATGAGCAGGGGTGAATTAATCCCTTGGGTTTTTTGCTAGCATGCATGGTTTTCCCTTTATCTGTTAAAACTGCATTTATCTGACCTCAGGAGTTTTCTCACCTTTACCCATGCGATTCTCCCTCATCCCACTGGGAGGGAAGTGAGCAAGCAGTTATGTGGGGCTGAGCTGCCCCTGGGGTTACAATGACACAAACACGTAAGAAAATTAATTTACAGTGTAGCATGAAAAGATGAGCCAAATCAATGGGGTTTTACTTTTTCTGATAGGGATGATCAGTACTTGCAGAATATTTTATGGAAATGTATCATATTCAATGAATCACATGAATTTATGGAATAAAGTAAATGGGTGGATATGATGGCCAAAAGGGCCTTTCAGAGACCAAGAATGAAAATCTATCAACCTGAAGAGCAATATTAACATTAGAAGAGGGAAAATTAGTAAAAAAATAAGATGTTATATTAGAAAATAATGACAAAATCTAATTATTTTATTGCTACCACCACAGTCAGTATGCATATATCTACAGTGTTGCAACAGGTGAGGACAAAATGAAAATGACAAAGACCATGTAGAAAGTCTATTGCCAAGAGACTGAACCCAGTTGTTCCAATGAAGCCCATATCTATTACACTGTATTGAGATCCATATAATTACCCTTATCCCTTACTTAATGTTAATGAAAATACTACTGTTACAATCAAATGCCCCTTACACATCATACAGCATTTGTGACCACAGAGGAAATTTAAAATGATAGAAAACCACTGTGAACAGTCACTTTTTCACCGCTTTCAGCACAATACTCTAAGAGAAACAAGCAAGAGAATGTTCACAAGCAAAATGTTATTAACACATTATTAATTGCATTCGTGGCATGACATAGTTTTAGCTTTTTAATCTAATGAATCAAAATATCTTTAACAATCAGTAGTGACAGGCACAGTACTGACAACACTTACAAAACAAAGGCTGAACACTACACAACTATTATTCAGGTTACATTTTTCCCAAGACCACACCTCAGGTCTCTGTCCACAGAGAGTTATAGTAACCCTTCTCTGCTTATAAAAAACCCTTAAAATGCATATAAAGGGTTTATGATCTTATACACAAACATTAAATTCAATATTATTTTTTATCCTTACTACGGAATTGTGAGTTAAGACCTCATTCTGGAATGGACCCACCTCTCTGTCTAACTTCCAGAGACTCAATATTGTCCAGCATTGATGTTTAATTAAAAAATTAACTCAATGGATTTGAATAATTAATGTAAACTAATGCTCATTATAAACTAACCTCACTGTGCTGCCAAAATACATTTTGAATACAGGAAGGCAGCTTTACTAAAATACTAATTTAGGTAAATACAAATTTAAATGCAATAAATTAGCAAGACAAAAAAAATTAAAACGACCTTGGTCACCCAGCCCCATTACACCTACACACTCATATTTTAAATTACTACCTGGTAATAGGTGGCTATTACTCTGTAACCCTTGAGGTCCAGAATGAAAACTGGGGCCCCCAAACTAAGTAAAGAAATCATGAAAGGCTGTGAGATAAAGGATCTGCTTTCCAAAGACTCGTAAATGCATCTAGATTTGCAGCAGTAACTACATTAAGCAAACCCATCAGCTGCAGAGAAAGATGAGTATAAGGGTAGACTATTGCCCATGACAGGAAATCTTAGCAGTCTGCTCTAACTGGCTATGCTTCAGCAAAGCATTTAAGGATAGTGATAAAGGGCTCTCTTGGCTAGCAATACCTTCTTGAACTGAGCCTAAGGGCCTTGTGGAGTTACGGCCAGATAAAAATATGAATTATTCCTTTTTTGTGCAAAAAACTATTCAAATACAGAGTGCTCAGAGATCTGATGCATTCAACTTCGTTACTATTTAATGGAAACAAGAACAGAATTTCTAACAACTATAGAAATTTAAAATTTTTTTATGTATTGAAAGTCTGAAGTTGACTATAAACATACTGGATACACTCTTCTCTGCAAAGCTGGAGTGATAAGGACAATAAGGCTTATTGGAATCAGTGTATATTAACAAAAATGCATGTGAAAAGCGTCTTTTTATAATAAATAAAACCTTAGAGTATGTATGCTTTGGCTGAAACTTTGAAGTTTAGAAAAGCATGCAAAGCATATTTCTTTTTTTAAATTTTTGGAATATTTCATATATATATATTTTTTAAGCTGGTAATTTCTCTGAAAGCAACAGTCCACATACCTGTGGGAGGAAGCCATTTAGTGAAAACTATGTTATCTTTCTTTTAAAAGAAAAATGCAAATATCTCAATCTCCAATGGTAAAAAGTATTTCTATGTCTATAAAAAAATACCTATTTTGTGTATTAGAGGGGTAACCAAATCAAAAAAGCAGAAAATATCCAAAGAAATAGGCTCTTCCATCTATTTTTAGTCTAATTAATTAGTGTTATTAATTATTAAAGAAAACACATATATTGTTTGTCATGTAAGTTGTATAAATGCTATGAACTTCTGAACAAATTGAGTATTTTTATTTGTTTACAGGCCTTAAGACTACATTTCTCACTATAGATATCCTCAGACAGCCTGACTTTTGGGGCTTTGAAGACTTCAGAGAGGAATTACTGCAATACACAACTTTCACTCAGAAAATCTGTCCTTTATATCTCAGGAAATAAACCTCAGCATCACTAAATATTAGTAATTATATCCAATTTCTTTCCTCTATGAAAGAGGTATATTCCTAGATCCTCCCAATTCACCTCTAACCTCTAACATTTCTAATACAGGGTAGGGGGTGATTAAAAATTTTTAAGTCAGAAAGAAAGAGCCTTTTGATTTCTGTCTGATTTCGTATTTAGAATTTAGAATTACGTTTTTTATATATTCCACATGACAGAAATATCAAGCTGTTTCACAGTACTAGGACAAAAAACCTACCCAGCACATTTACTGATTAATCTAGAATCTTACTCCCAGATGGTTATTGTCTCTCATTTCTACAAAACAAGACATCATTGCCAGCAAATACACATTTGTTCTACTAACATTGTTCTACAGCTTTAATAGACATTCTCGCTCTGCCAGTGAATTTCTTTTTGAGTAGAATAAAAAGAGAGTACAATTTCTTTATTCTACAAAGATAGGTAATAATTCTTAATAATACCTCAGACAGAATCTCTATTTCCTCAACTCTAGCTACCCATATGTGTACTTCTCCCTTTTAGAACTCCTATTTTCATCATGTGTGACCCAAACTAAAAACATGATTTCCAATGAAATCCCACCAGTACTGATCGTGTACATTGCCTTTAATATTTTCTTCCCACTTCTAAGAATGCTGTAATACATCCTGATACGTCTTTATGCTTGTCTTTTTTCATTGTCATGTCACATTTATGGCTTTAGTCACCCTGAGACTAATAATGCCAGATCTCTCTCTTCCGCTGACATTTTCAATTATAACCCCGGCTTATAAGAGAAAAATCATATTAGTTCCTAATTAGACTTTGTACTACACACTTTTGTTTCACTCACCCTTCCTTCTCTGACTTTTTAATCTGACTTTCACATCTTTTTGTATCAGCCAGTTTTCCAGCCTTTATTTTTGTACTCAGAGAAATATTTCCAATTGCCTCGAAATTAGGCCACAGTTCAATATGAATTTCAGTAGCAATGATCTGAAGTAAACTAATCCAAGAGTGGGAAAAAATCTGGCTCCACATTGGCTCCCCTATGCAGTTTATCATACAGGTTCTGCCAACAGTCAACAGGTGGGTGAAAACAAGCCCAAAAGGGAGGATGTGTTTCTTTAAACCAATGTAACACACTGACACATCAACCTGCTCCAGAGGCATTACCCAGCAGTCCTTCACTAGCCTCAGCCTGTCCAACAGCTGACTGCCGTAATCTTCTCTTTGCTATTAGCCCTTATCTTTCCTTGGCTGCAGCGTGTGCTCGATCCATCACTCATTGCACTGCTTCAGGATGCTAACATAGATCATCATTCACCTGTTGCTACTATCCTGACAGGCCTAAGCAAAGGGTCAGAGAGAAAAGCCCACGGAGGGGTGCGAATGCAGCTGCTGATGGCAGAAGGATGGAAAAACTGCAACCAGGAAGTTAATCTGCAAACATTGTTTTACAGCCCAGTTCCAGACTGGTAAGAGCTTGCTGCTCTCAGAGGACAAGATCATTTTCACTTTTTCCTTTTTGTGTGATAACTGTTCCTCTGCCCTGCTCCCAGCCATGCACTCCTGCTCTGGGCATTGCTCAGTTCCTTTGTGAACTGCCTGCACCCACCTCAAAGCCAAGGACTGCCTGAGACACTGGGAGTGACTGCATGCACAGTACTGTCCCATGGGAATGCTCAGCGGACACAGAGCCATGGAGGCAGAACCATACAGCTCTTTTCCATCTCTTCTCCTTTTAGTTGTTGAATCAATGGATTGCAATACAGACTAAGAATAAGTAGTATCAATAATGAACAAATAAGCAACAAATTTGAGCTGCTTTTCATACACCAAGTCACTGCTACTCAGTGTTAAAAACAATATACCAATTTAAATGTTCAAAAGGTTATTTAGCAGTTGGGAAGATTTAAATTATTCACTCAGCCAGATTCCACAATATGAGCTTATGGTAATTGTGATTGCCCAGTGGGTCAATTAGGAAAGTTCAGGGAAAAATATGTCTTTTCTTCAGACAAAGAGAAGAAATATACTGGGACTGCAGCACTGAAATAGGCATTCATCATCTTGCCACATTAGAGTGCAGGCATACTTCCTGATATAGAAATATATCATTCAATAAAGTCTCTTGTCCAAATATTTATGCCTTAATTGCTTACTTGTATAAAGACAAACTTCTGTTTTAAAAAATCATGAAAGTTTAATGAGGACAGAAGGCAGTAGAGTGAGACTTGTGAAACAAACTCTATCTCCAGTGTGGCAGCTGAGAAAACGCCCCACAACTATTACATTACTGGAGAATGGAAAACAGGTTCTGACACAATTACCTTTTGGCTTAAGAAAAGTTATTTAAAACACTAATTGGTGTTTTCTCAAAGGCCAAAATTTGTGCACCTTGCAAACTCACTCAAAATCAGCACTACTTCAAAACTGATAAATGCACAAGGAGCAGTTACAATCAACTTCTATTTTCAAAAGAAGTATTAGAGGTACCAGAACATATTCTTAGTCTGGATGTCAATTTTCTTTGTTTGGAATAAATGAAAAAACTAGACAAATACTAAATGTGTGCCCAATACTAACACAGGAAACAGATGACAGATGAAACAGTATTAAAGGGAAAGGTAAAGGACAAAACTGCTAAGTGTAGCAAGCTAACAGTTAGTACCTGGCAGGTAAATTTATTGTGGTCTTGATCAAGTCTCTTGTTACTGTTGTGAATCTGTGAAATGGATTCCAGGATTAAGACTTAACAAATTTATCTCCTCCAGAGCCACTTACATCCTTATGAAAAGATACATTTTTATTTCTGTTCCAGTGGCATGCACCCTACTATTGCTGTTGCAGGTAATTGCACAAACAGCAATCAAGGGCAGTTTTACCAATCAAAATGTTGGTGTTCTTCCATTGCAATTTAAAATCCTTTCAGAGCTTCTGCTAATGTAACACTCTACTGGGATCATCTCATCTTCAGATACATTTATGTTATCTAAAACAAAGTTCAGTAGGAATTCATATGCACATACACACACATACGAGTGTTATCAACATGGATGCACACATACAAGAAACAGCAGGACAGAAACAGAATTACAGCAAATTCCATCCAGGATCATATACAGATAATTAAATGAGTTTTACATCTAAAAATAACTTATTTCTTTTAATCCTCTTTCTAAAGTACATTTGTACTATTAATTCTTAAACCTAAAGGTGAATTTCTGATCACACTGAAATCAGTAATTAACAAATTCTCTTCAACAAAACCAACCATTTGCCTGGGATTTTACCTTTATATATTCCCTCAGTTTTATATGTACCTCACAATTTTTTTTCTTTGGTTTATGGGTAATTTGGTTTCCAAGCATATAATTAGAGTTTACAATAGCCCCTGGAAAAGTGACCATAGCATATGCAGTATTTGCTATCATGAAAGCCACCATTTCAGACTTTTCACGGCTTCAAGAAAACCAGTAGTGAATTTCTCCTTCTACAATTTTAGTTCTGAATCATGTAAAACATTTTACTACAACATCTATTGTGGAAACCCACGAAAAGATTTTTCAGGCATTTTCTGCCTGAAAGAGATTCTTACAGCACCAAGTCATTCACAGCTCTGGGATAAGATTCCCAGGCAACAAAAATGTAAGCATGAAAAGAGGTTTTGAAAAGGGTATTTCCTTGGCCAATGAAATACTTTATCTTTGATTTGTTTTCACACACTGTTGAACACTGTTCTGTTCACTGGGACAGACAGACACTCTCTCATGGTATGGATCGAGAGAGAGAAAAAGGTTTTGCTCATTGCTTTTGCATTTGCTTTTGCTTGCTCTTGCATTGCATGAAATGAATAATAAATCTAAGCCTTCTGAGGATTTATGAGAAATGGAGTCTCTTTCGTGGCTCAGGCCTTAGCATAGGGACTCATCATTGCCACACTCAATTTTATTCCCTTCAAGTATGTTTGGGAACGATTTGTCAATGAAAGTGAGAATGATTCTATGATTCCTTGAGATCTTATCAACAAGTAACTGCAAATGAACTTCCAATTAAGCCCCATAATGCTGATGCTAAATGTTTCATTTCCACAAGCTCTTCAGAGAGCCAGTGCACTATCCCACTGAACTACTGAAGTACGGAATTACATCGTATTAAAGGTGAGGGATGTGTTTATAGAGCCTATTGAACGCTTTCAAATATAAGGACCAATAGCATTTCATTGCTTAAAAGCAGTTTCTTCTCTTTCTTTAAACCCTTTTCACCCTGTGAAAAATTTAATATTCACAGGTTTTACACAAAGGTAGAATAATAGAAGTATGGTTCTCAGGACAAAAACATATGCCATGTATTATAGAGCTCTTGAATACTAGAGCTTTTCTGAAAGGGCTGAATAATCATACTGTTTAAAGGTTGTGACACATTTATGCCCAAACAAATACAGGCAAAGCTAGTAATTCACAGTTACAAACCTGTGCAAGACACAGCTTACACGCTGGGACACTTGGTTTTAAATTCTGGCCCTTTTTGGACCCTGCCCATTTCTGGTCTTGAACTCACTTAATTGGCACATCTTAATTTCTGTGTTAAGATATGAAGAAGAAAAATAACAAGGCTAATTTGTTGTTATTTGATTTGCTTTAAAAATCCTTTGCCACCTAGGTTGACACAGAAGAACTATAAAAACTAAAGAATAGGGATTATAATTTATACTGTTCTTCTCCCCTTAGTCAGATCAAAAACTTTAGATTAACTCTTAAAAAAAAAAGCAAGCAGCAGAACATTTATTTAAAGCACAGAAATAGGTGTTCATCATAAATATACTGAAGATGTCAGACAAATCTAAAATAAATATTTAAATGGCTTTTAGTAAATTATGAACATGATCTTCAAGCTCTGTAGAACCAAAATATAGTCAAGGCGGAGTATTATAGGCTTCTCTAGAGAGACAATGGATATTTGGTGCCATAAGCACCTGTGCTTATCATGGCCAAAAAAACCCCATACTGGTCTATGCCATGTAGAAGTTTTTCTCAACAGTTTATCCAAGCCAGAATATTGACCTTTAAATTTATTTGCCTTACAAGCTTCCAAAGCAATTACCCATGAAAAATTTATATATCTTGCTCCATCTCTTTTCCACCAAAAAGAAGAAAAATGGAGTGCTCCCATGATTTTACCTTTCCATGATTTAAACTGAGAAATGGGGGTGCAGCAGCTGACTTGTTTCTCCTGCCTGTCCCATGCACATACTTTATTGGAAAGAAGGGAAATCCACAGAAGCTGAGCCTGTTAAGCAGGTCTTAGGCTGACAGCAATGTCCTAGGATCAGACTGATCATGTGTTGAACCCTACTAAGCCAGAGCATCTCATAGCAGTGTTTAAACCAGTATTACAGGAAGGAATACATTACACACAAATCTGCCTCTGAAATCCTTTAAAGTTCGTGATGCATACAACACCTCGAAAGATGAAACAGAGGACAGAAATCTGCATCCCTCTGGACAGAAGTTAGCAAAGACAAAGACCTGAGCAGTAAAGTGGGGAAGACTTCAGAGAAATGAAAGATGAACTGTTTTTTCTAAAAATGAGGGGCAGAGTGGGGGAAGGTATGTTCTTAGCACAATCACAAACAAGAGGCAAAAACTGGGCACAGGGAAGAAGAATCTGTGGAAAGTGAGATTCAAAGCCTAAAGGTAATTTATAATTAGCTCAGTTAGGAATATTCAATTAACAGCTTTTAAATGCAGTGTAGGCAGCAATGAAGTTTGGCTTCTCTCCAAAAGTAGTTGCACTCATACCCAGAACCAGGACAGTCTCAGGAGAGATTAGTGAAATTAATGGAATTACTAAAATCTCTTCTCCTAGTCAAAAGTTAGTGCTCCTGCCTGATGTACCAAATTATTCACCATTTAGGTTACTCCTGAGGCACATTTTAAATTGCAATATTGAGTCTCCTTTATGTTTAGTTCAATATGCTCCATGTGACATAACAGAAGCCATGACAAAAATATGTGTCCTGAGAGTACAGTTAGGAAAATATGAGAATGTATCGGGAGTTTGATTTCTCCCTCTTCGACCCATGGATTTTAACTTCTTGGGTTTCCAGTTTGAATGTTATTACTATTTCATTAAGGCCATAACTATCTGTGTTCTGGTTCCTGAAAGCCTATTTGGCATAACATTCGAATTAGCAGTAATGAGAAGAATATGCTCTTCCATCATCAAGTTTGTTACCTTGATGAATATCTCTCTCTAGGAAAATATGAAATGAGTTAATGTACCTGCCTATTAAAGCCACTTCAGGAGATGGCTGAATATATCAATGGCCTATTAGCTAAAGAAAAATTCAACCTAAGGCCCAAGGAAGAAATACAGCTGTATCTAAAAAGTGGATTTATTGCAGCTATTTCTTACAGTAGTCGGAAGAAAAAGTAGATGTCAGCAAAATGAGAAGTGCTAAAAGATCACACTAAAAAAAGTTAGACAATTTTGGGGCTTTAGGATTCTGCATACAAATTGTGAGGCTTATATGAATTTTTTTGTCCACTTAAGGCTTTTTGCTACTTCCTTGTAGCTGAACTCAGATCATCCGTCACAATAACAAAAAAACCTCAAACAAACAAAAAAAACCCAACAAGCAGAAGAAACTGAACACAGTACCTGACCAACTGAGTGAGGCTTCTATTTAGTGATCGAAGTATCACACAGAACAAAATTTTGGGTAAAATCTAAGGCCTGACAATTTGTTTTAGAATATTATCTAAAACTCTAAATTTGTTTACAGAAATATCTAGAAAAGTAGAAATCAAAGACTTAAATATGGATTATTAGTCTCCTTTTTTTCTTCTCAACTTTCTGTAGTGCCATTGAACTATTTTCATACAGAGATAGGTAAACCACTACTTTATAATTACATGTAGAAGTAAAATACTGAACTCATAGTTGCTTTATTTATACTTACCTGGGTAAACATTGAGAAAAGCTTTTTTAACACTGAAAAATGAGTATTCCCACCAGTTGAGTAAGAAACACTCATTGTCACAAAAATTCCGGATTTTCAGAGAGAATATAATATATTTTAGAATGCATAGATAAGGACTGGATTTATATAGAAATCTGGTAAGTAGGCTTTATCCTTGCAAAGCAATAAAGGACTGTAAAGATCTTCCTAAAATGTCAAGTTTAGCTTCTTCTAGACATGAAGTCAGGTATTTGTAAACACAGCTCTTTAAAAAATATGCCAATTGCTATCTTTGAAGAAGGGTTTTTTTGCCAGTGATTGATTTCATCGCAGTTGTGGTTGGTTTGGTTTGCTCTTGCTTTGATTTTCTACCCCAACTATGGAAATTTATCCCAGGATGTGATGACTCACAGGGGAAAAAAAATCCAGACTTAAATTTAATCACAGTCACACACAAATTTTGTTCTTCTGCTGCGTTTTCCTCACTGAGAACCAGCAGGATGTATTTATCAGCAGGAATCTGATTTTCCCCCTGACTCTCCTACACTACATTAGACAAGGTTTTATAAATCCCTCTGTAATGTGGGCTCTGCTGTTACCTGAATAGTATTTAATTGCATATGTTCCACTTTGAGCTCATATGATTTTCAATCACAAAAAATCATAACTGAATTAATTATTCAAAGTGAAATGGCCAGTGCCTTACTGCTCCTGGAACAACTTGGAACAACAATCCTTGCGTATCCTCAGACATATTTGCTTTTTTTCACAGCTGTGCCACCCTGTGAGATCTCACCTCTTGATCAACCAGTATGTTCTCCTTCTCAGGTATTTCCAATATGCCCACAATTTAAAGCAGAATTGCATTTTATTGGCTCCAAATGACCTTCCATCATCAACTATTTCAACTGTAATCCCATTTCTATTATTAAAGTTAAAACAGCCTTTCTGAATGATAGTCCTATATTCATGTAAGCTGCTTATGGTGGAAAAGCACTCCTTTTCCTGTTCAATCTGTCCTTTGCCTTGTCACAGCAATGTCATTAAAAGATTTACTTGGCACAAAACAATTATTATCTACTGCATTTTCTGTGAGACTTTTACCCAAATACCAAATGGTTAAAAATTACTGCAAAATATTAGTTCCTCTTCTCGGTTAACCAGAATTGCCAATTAAATTATTAACTCTTAATTATTTCTCAGTATCAAATGGTCCTGGGTCCTCACCAGGTAAACTGATACTCTTGTAACAAAAAAAATGTTATCTTTCTCTGAAAGTACATATCCTAGTTATTTTATAAAAAAATATTGATTTCATCTCTTTTATGATAGTACTGATGGGAGTTAGAGGCTGAATGCATTCTCTTGGAAAGACACCAGTTACACCATAAAGGAAATGGTCGGTATTACCAAACACTGAAGATCTTATTTCTTACTGCAGACATAAATTAAAGGATAATGAATAGCAATGCTTTTAGTGTTCCTTGAGACATGTTGTGAATTCTTGCAATTCAACAGTAGAAAGCAAACATAGCCACTACAGTATTGAAATAACACAACTATTCTGAAATATAAAAAATTGATGTTTTTTAGCCAAGACAAATGAGTTCTAATATCTCTATGGAATCTAGTTTATTCTGATTCACCCGTAAGTATTCAACTAAGTCAAGACAAGGACATGACAGCTTTACCACAGCTGTCATTTTCCTATGCATTAAAGAGTCAAGGAATTACAGAAAAAAATCTGTAGGGAGGCAGTTCATTAACTGTGCACACAAACACACACATAAACCCTTTGAGGCATATTAGCTTCAAAAGCAAACGCTTGTAACCCAAAATGGCTTACGAACAATGCAACATATATTATAAATAATTATTCATCTGACGTACCAGATAGCAATAACTGATGACTTAAGTCTCTTAATTTCAAAATAAATTGGCATTAACACCCACAAAACATAGGGGAAATTAAGTTTCTATAGTATGGGTTTTGTTGTCACATGACCCTGTAGAGCCGTGGACTTCATAGCCTTTCAAAATGGGAATTTCCATCTTTGTCTTCAGTTTTCCATCCTGTTTGGCACAAAAATTAACTAATAAACTAATCCACATACTATAACATACTGAGTAAGAACATTTATTAGCCAGAAACTTAATTTCCCTACAGATCTCTGGTAATCTTCTGGATTTCTACATTTCTCTGACATTTTAAGCTTATTTGTGAACAAGTCTCATCTTTAAGGATACTTTGAAATCAGTTCCAAGTTATTTAAACACTTATACTTTAAAAATATATCCCATCAAACCAGATTCATCTGGCTGTACTAAGGCAACCTTTTGCTCCTAAGCATATCTGCTGAACATACATAATTGGTAATAGAGGAGTTATTAATTCAATTGTTTGTTAATAGAAGTGTTTGGTCATCACAGAATATATGTGTTATTCATGTAGGGAAAATGTGCTGACCCAAATATAATGTATGTATAAGTATGGTTTGCTGTGTATTTGCAGTCAGGTCTTATCAAATCAAGGATTTTGCCAAAACAAACTCACTTTCCAAGCAAAGGTTTGATCAACTTGGATGTAGAGCCATCCTTTCAGCCTTGTTTTAGCCATAACCATTGGATAGAGATTTCTTTCTATTTTGATCTCTTACCATGTTTTCTTTCTGGAAATGAAAATCAGGACTCTTATCTGTCGCTACCTAAACGGTAAACCCGATTTCTCAAATGTCTTTATAATAGACACTTGCAAAGTACAGGACTTCACAACATCTGCCTTCCCTGCCTAAGTTATTTACGTTAACAATTTGCTTTTTGTAGGACCAAAATAATCAAAATACATACATATATGGAGAAATCTCTCAGATACATATAGATATGTACACTTTCATAAGCATGTAATACAATACTCTATATTCCTTAAAGATGGATGGTTTTCTGCCTCTTTTGTTTCCTTTGCCTCTTTCTCAGCACTGTAATGCAATCCTTAGTGTCTGAGCTCCAGACTTCGAGAGATCTATTCAAAACATGCACAGACAAAATAAGTGGTTTCCTTAGTAATGGCAACTATGTGAAAGCCTCTGAAACAACTCCTCCTCCAGTAAGTCATGATGTACATGATCCTTTCTACCCCAACTTATTGATTTAAAGACAGCTTTACATTTAAATGAAAGTATCTAATGTGTACAGGTTTTGGCAGTGAAATTAGAGACGAGAGGGAAGACATTTACTGCACTCCTATTACATTGTTTGGGTTTTAACCAATAAGGATGTTGTACGTTCAAATGACTTTTTAATTAATTTTCTAGATCTGCAAGTGGAAAAAAATGAAATTGTATAGCTAAACTACTAAGGACTTCACTTACATATCCCTTACACTCCAGTAGTTTAGCATACTTGATTTAAACTATCCATAACCATATTCTGAACACACAGTGCACTTATCCATGCTGTTTCTTGTCATCTCCGAGATAAATTCCTGCTTTTGATGGCATGGGAAAATAATTGATACTTCTCTGTCTCAGAGAATAGGTAACTAAAAGCAAAATGACATTTAAGTTCTGATACTGCTTAGTGACTCTAAAGTTTTCTAAATCACCAATACAGCTCTTGTGCAAATAGTTATGAATTGCAGGTAATTTAGAATTTCTATTGTTATCCATCCACTTTAATATTTAACTACAATAAAATGCAACAAGAGTAGCTTGTTTAGTTTCATCTAAAGAGTTAAGAAATTCAAGTTTGAAGTTCTGCCCTTGAGAAACACACTATATATATATATGGCATTTATTGCCACCAATGTGGCATTATCAGGGAAGGTGGCTGAATGTTAAAAAATATTATTATTGAGGGAAGAAGGTCCCCTTTCAATGATCACATACTATTCTCACACCACACAGCTTCAACAGAGAAAGGATAAACCTGTTTCAGATAAAAAATCAGTTTATGTTCCTTGGAAAGGAAAATAGATACAAGCAAAGAAACAGAAAAAGGCTTCTCTATAAGGAGAGAAAGTTCAAGACCTATCACAACCAATTACAACAAATCAACACCAGGATGGAAATTCTAGGCCTTACATTCAAATCCTTACTGCCACTATTTTCCTCATCAGCCTTAGATACAGATTAGTTCCAAGAGTAATGACACTGACTGCTGTATTCCATGCACATTCTGGTTCCCACAAACAAACAGATCCTTAAGAAATCTTACAAGAGCATCTCAGTCTTAAAGATCCACATTGAGAAGGTCCCAGTAAGTTATATCCAATTACCAAAGGCTAAAAATCCCAACATATCACCACAGCTAAGACATAAACTTACTGAAATGAAATCAATTTTTAAACATATGCACTGAGCTTGAAAATTGCTTTGCAGATATTTCATCTGCCTTATCCAGCTGCATATAAAGATTCTCTAGCTGCTTATCACTATTCCATCTTCATTAGGAATCCCATGTGACACAGCAAGGTTGTGGTTGCTATGTGTGACTCACTTCCAGCTTTCTGCAGACACTGGTATGCCAGAGATTCTTGCCTATTAAAATAGGGTCAAAGATGAAAATTAGAACTCAGATATCACCCTGTGTTGGACCCAGTAGGGATAAAACTTAAGATTTTTCAGACCTCAAGCCACTCCTGAAGAAGGCTGACTATGGCTCTGGAACCTATAATGAGGAAGGAGACTATAGCTTTTACCTGGGATCTCATACTTTTTGTTTCATAGAAAACAGTTGCTACATGAATAGGCAAATTTTCTGGAATAAAAATATCAGGAAATATCTCCCTGATAACCAAGACCAGCTCCTCACCCCTGCTTTCATTCAATCCCATCACACGTTACTGAATTTGCCTGTACTATAAGGCTCTTTACTATGCAGTTCCCGATTTTACGAAGTCATATAGCACCTACTACCTACATAGCATTCAATGAAGTAAATGGGGCTTTGTGTAGATGTGAATTTTTCCTTATGTGAAATTCTTTACAGATTTGTTTCCATCTGCTTTTGCTCTATCATATCAACACTAACTCTCAGATCTGATAAAAGAAATTTCATAGCAGGTTAAGTAATATGATATAGCATTTTCCATTATGAAGTGTAACTCTAGAAATTTGAATTCATTTTTGGCAACAAGGCTTTCATCTTCAAAAAAGACAGAGAACAAGAACGAGAAATGTTGCTTTGTTTCTCACTGAAAAAATGATTCAATTTTGGAAGGATACATATTAAGAAAAATTACTCCTTGTCTATATGGAAGCATAGCCCTTTTCAGAAAACATCAATAGTCTGGCCATAATACCTAAAAATGTGCATGACAACGTCAGCTTGATGACATTGCACTGAAAATGCTGGCAGAACAGGGTTACATGAAGTGGTGGCTCTTTTTTTCTCTCTTCCAAGCAAATCCCACAATGACAACCACCTATAATTAATAAGTCAATTAACAAATTAACTGATGACACCACAAGTTTCTTTAAAACTGACCTTCACTCAGAAAGGAATGAAACACAATCCACATGGAAGATACAACAAGGATGTGCTTTGCAGAACTGCTGAGAATTCATCTGTCAAATAAACACCAGCTCATCTTTTTTTCACTCTACAAGCTACAAGAGAAAAGCCACCACTGAGCCTCCTCCTGGTAGTCATGGTGCCTCAGAAACCAGGATAGGAGCATGTGTAGTCACAAGAGATAAAAGCTATTCTAAAAGTGTTTTCCCTTCTACAAATGGACATAATCTGTATGGATACACACTTTACAAGATTTTTTTCAATTGTAAATTTCTGACATAAAGTGTGTCATCTTAGAATTTAAATCAAATAGTTGTGGGATTTTACTGTAACTGCATAGTATTTATTACAGTTTTTAACTACACTTGCTGCATCCTAAACACAGCTGTGTTCTCACAGCCTAAAAACAAAAGAAATGGTCACAGTTAATCCTGAACAACAAAAAGGGATATTAAGGCCCAAGGATGCCCTATGTTTCTTTAAAATGAAAAAGGGGACAAAGTTTTTAAATCATCTTCCATTTCTGAGAAAAATGCAGACACAGGATGATTGTATTTTAATAACTAAGGGGTTTACGGATCGTGTTTATTGTCCATTACAAAGAAATAATTACTTAGTTTATTTAATGTGCACTCAGTAATCAGATAAAATGTATGCTAAATAAACTGCTGGAGTTAGTCTGCAATAATTTCATTGTCTATCAGTCTGAGAGAGTTTTTTTCTATTCTGTAATCTATTATCTATATATATGGCTTTCATAAAATAGATAACATTGCTATTTTAAACCCACCAAGCATCATCGTGAAATCAGCAGAAAAATAACATAATGAACTTTAATAGTCATAATTGTTTTGGTTATAAAAGATACTTTTCTCCTGCAGATAGTTTGAAAAAAAAATATTCTTTAGCATTACCTAAATTATAAAATTCAATTATTTTACCCTTTTTTATGAAACGGAACTTTATTATGATATAATAACATTATAACTAATCTGTAAATGTATGCCTATCAAGGAAGTCCTTTAATTGCATATATAGTCTATCAGAACACCTCACTGTCTTTATGCAAGTATACTTAAGTTGATTTAATTATCTAGCCTTCTAATTACACAGTCCATACCAATCAACCAAAATGAAGCACTTCTATAATTTAATTTCATATGACAAATCACTGAATATGTTTTTGCATGATTCTCATGTTAATTAGAAAGAATTTGAATGAATGACAGTGGCTTTATGAGGGGGTTAGGGGCAAAACCCAAGAAAGATTTCACATAGGGCAATGCTAGTCCCTACGTATTTACCTTTCTCCAGATCATCTGTTTCTCCACTGGATGAGACACGAAAAATAGCAGTCTTTAGTTTTCTTTAAAAGAACATTTAAAACTTTGCCCAAACTTTTTGAAATTTTCTCTCTTACTCCACCCACAATCCCACCCCTGTAGAAGAGGTTACTATCTTTTGTGGGGGGAGGTAGGAGATGGTTCAGATCAGGAAAGATTTCCATTTTTCTTACAGGGTCTACAATGGCAAGAAGTCTTACTCTTCTGGCTTTGAGTTGTGCTTACTTAAAACACACTCTTAATCCAGAGCACTATCCCATCTAGCACAGAACATTATGTTGAGAAGCAGGGAAGGCTCACATGTTCACGTGCAAGTTATAAAATGGCTTGACTTTGTAGCTCATGGTGGTGAACGTTACATACATCAGAGGCTCCAAGAGTCATCTCATGGGGGCACGGGAGAAACAAGGTTTCACCTGTGAGACCCCTGAGGCTACAGAAAGATGAAGTGACATCTTTCTGATCTTAGTTTTCCCTCTCCCAACCTCAGGCAAGAAGATCTGAAACGTAACTAAACATGGGTTAGCCCCAGCTATTTTGTTATAACTCCTTAACTCACATTAGAACAAAATTTGAATAGCCATAACAAGAGAACGAGAAAAAATAAAAAGGTCACTTGGCCTTCCCCTGGCCTAAAGTATCTCACCTATTTGCATGTATCAGTCACTTAAATGCTATTATTTAATCTGTGGAACAGTCTCACCCAGTTGGTTGAGTGAAAAATGAAGAGCACATATCCTTGAAAAAAGTAACACTTTGTTCACTGTAATTAGCTTAAATGCAGTATCCAAAAATTTGAAGCAGAAGGAAATACTGCTTTAAGAGAGCCACAGTACGAGAACTGGTGAGTCTAAGAAGAGTAGTTCTGTAAAATTTACCCTAACCAATTACAACAACCTGAAATTCATTCATAATGGTTGAATAATTTAATTCACTTTTCATATTAAGTGATTTTATGAAAAATAAAATTATTTTCTTCCAAAATGAAAACAAAAATAACGCAGTCCAAGATATCAGACTCAAAGCAAATTGAGATGAAACACATTATTCATAGAACAGCAACCATTTTGTTGTAAAATTTTGGTGCTATTGCTGTTGCAAAAAGTACACTAATTCACTCCATTTGCTATTCTTCAGAAATTTTTCATGCTCTTAGTCCTTAGACAGGACCATGAGCCTTTTGTCAAAGTAGATGAGTGTTAAATGAGAAGCACTCACTTCAGTCCACTAGAGGGTGGCCTGACTCACTCAGGGCGGTGGGACTGAATTCATGCAAGAGATCCAACATTTTCTTCTTTTTGACCTGTTGATAACCAATTCTTTCTGCTTCATTATTAATCATCTACTATTACAAAGTGATTTCTTGTATATAAAGAGTATGCATGATAAAAAACCTTTTTCTAACAATATCTATGAAATGTATTGTTTGTGTATCTAGGAGAAGGAGATAATCACGAGTTATTCTACAATTTTTAAAAACTTCATAGCTTGTATGCTCTCTGTCCATGGACACAGACTAAAAAAGGTAACAATAAATAATTCACCAAAGAGCATAGCATAAAGGGATAAAGAAGGAAAAATCTGGGCAGCCTACTGTTTATATAATTGGATGGCCATAAAAGACAGGCTCAAGAGACAGAGATTGAAGGAAACTGACTTTTTTATTTAACCAACCCCTTTCACAGCTTATTCTGATTTATTTCTCAGGAAGATATATTATTGCTCTTACTTTCTACTGATAAGCACAGATAGTAAAATGTAGTATTTGACAAAATTTGGATACGGAAGAATATGTAAAATCTTTTCCTTTCTTAAGTTTAAAAAATAAAATGGTACCAAAACTGGGGGCAAGGAACATTTTTCCTGAATGGTTTCAACATACAACATCCTCTGAATTACAGCAGCCGTTGCAGAACTTCAGTAACGCCTAATGAGTTGTTCTGAGTACAGATAACAGCCCTTAAAAGAAAATAAATAAATAAAAAAATAAATAAATAAATAAATAAGGGGGGTGGAGGGAGAAAATCTGGACCTCCCAATCTGTTCTGTACAGACAGAAAGCATGCCCTGTAGCTGCCACGAATCAGAAGAGCTATGTGGGAGCGCGCAGAGGCTGCCTTGGTGTATCGGTGCCCGAAGCAGCAGCAGCAGCAGCGCCACGTACGAGACATCCTCCCGCGGGCAGCCGGGCACGCCGGGCAGCCGCTCCTCTCCGGGGAGCGGGGGCTCCGCTCTCCCTGACCGCCGAGCAGGCAGCGCCGTGCCAGCCTGACAGGGCGGCTGGGCCAGGCACCGCTAACCACCATGGAAACAAGGAGAAGCAAGAGCAGCTAGCGAGCATCTGTGTCTCTCCCCCCCACCCTTTCTCCCTCCGCTGGATTGCGAGCCTCAGACAGCCAGGCAGCAACAGCGCCTGGCAAACGCAAGAGATCTCAGCTGGCAGCACAGAGAGTCTCTCATGTTGTAGGATATCAATAGATACATATTTGTATTATAGACTGTTAGACGCACGCATGCACACCGACTCACACCCATACATACATGTATGCTCATCTATTCAGACTCTGGCTTTAATACAAGTATGTCGCTACCTGAACTAAGGATTCAAAATTACTGAGATACAAGAACTCCTACCGCTCTGAAACTGCTCTTATTATAGGGTAAGTTCCTCTGTATTTTCAATTTTATCCTCACTTTTACCTTCACTTGTAGACTCTTTTCCCTTTCTTCTTTTTGAAAAGTTATTTCATTAGTGTATTTTCATATTTTACTTTTTGAACAGAATTGCAAATGCAATTTGCTTTTTGTGCCAGAGATAATCTAAATATGCTTGCAATAGTATTAGATTTGTGCATTTGTTAGCTTGAAAGAACATCAAAGGATAAAACATTATAAAAGGAGAATGTTTCCACTGATGTTTCAGAGGTAAAATCAAATTAAACACTTGCTCTGTGTTTTGAAATTAATAAAACAAGATACAGGACAGCCTCCTTTCTTCTCTCCAGTGCTAGGATTAAGAGAAATGCTGTTTATGTCAGGACCTAAAAACCACTGAGCAGTGAGGCTGAATGAGCATATCACCAACAGTTATTGAATTTCTGCCAGGCTACATCTTAAGGATTGTGGCAAATGACTTCGCTTAAAAACATCCCCTTTCCAGTCAGAAGGGACAGTGTGAATGTCTGATTACTGATGCAGCTGGAAAGAACACGTTAGGTAAAAAGGATCACATTAAGCAGAGGAGTTCTAATCTTCTTTGGTAATTAACAGGATCTCAGCAGGGTGCCTCTATTTACATGTAAGGAGAGTGTTTAAATCCATCACTATAAAAGCTCTGCCTGTTTTAGTATAGGAAGGCTCAGAACTGTTTGTCTGCTTTCCATGTCTTTGTTTTCACATGTCTAGCTGGAGTTTTTGCCCAGCACTGCTGTTGAGAAAGAGAACCCAACACAGGGGGGAAGGAGAAGACAGCAAATGCAGGGGGCTAGAAAAATATAATTGATTTTCTGTTTAACCACTTGAATCAACTTAAAATTCCAGGCTAGCACTACAGCTGTCTAATGTGCTTGTGCTTATGCATGTGTATGTCATTTCTTCCATGCAGTATAAAACTACCTCAGTATCCTTTCAGATGGGAACACATTTGGTAAAGTGCATCAGCATGGATCTCCGATTCATCCATCAGAGAAAGACAGAGATAGATTTTACTTTACACCACGAAAAAGGCAGGTTAGCCATCTAATGTGTGCTTCTGAGTGAAAAAAATACAATCTGCATTTTCCCATATGCTTTTGTTTGCCTTTTAGAGTACTACATCTGTATTAAAAACACCTCAGTATTCAGATGATTTCTCCTACCCCTTTTTCTCTCTTCAGCCCCCTCGCTCCTGTGCACTCGGGAGAACATCATAAAGATTCTGTTCCTTTACAGCAATGTAATTATCTGATTATAATTTTAGAGGTATTGTGTTCTGAGAAACAAACACTGTGAAAGAACCATCAACAGATAGCCACTGGCTTTAAGTCTGCCACCTTTCTGAAAATGTCAGGAAATGGGTAGCTGAACAATATGTATGGTAAGAAGTCAATTAATTCAGGTGACCTTTGTAAATGGTGACAATAAAGCAGCTCTGACAATATGCCAAAGCATTCACATTCCCTCTGGAAAATGAATGAGCTTAAGAAGAGGTTTTCTTTTCAGAGTACAAAATGAAAGGAATTGAAGCATTAGCTCCTGCTATTGGCAAGCTTGCTTCCTCTATTTTAGATGGTCTATGAAACCTGTTTAAAGCAAGTTGACTTATCTTATTATTTGAAACACAATCTCTGGTCTAACTAATTAAATATCCTGTTTTCATTCACACTGCATGTGGACTTCAGTTGTTAAAACAAGAATTTACAGCTCCTGGTTTGCATTTCTACAAAAAATACTATAAAGTAAGTAGAAAAAATCTGATTCTGATCTCTTCACCCAATGTGCAAAGGACTACTCAGAGGAAACTTTTTCTAAATGCCTGCTCAGCTTTTTTGAATCTTTATCTTTATTTTGCTTTTAACATAGAAAATACATAAATATGAGTAACTTTACAAAAAAGAATCTTGAGTTTTGCCACATATACTCTAATGTGTCACTTTAAAATATCATACAGATATGCCAAAGAGCTTCAGAAAAATGTGGCCATTTCAAATATACATGTACAGAGAAAAGATGCTGTAGATGCAGCAGCTCAGTACACAGCATAGACATTCTTAACCAGCAAAGCAGGCAAATGTATGGTGACTGTATTTTGGTTAATACTCCCTCAAAGCTCCTGCAATAATGTTGTAGTGCCAGACAACGACTGGCTGATGTTGTTATGGTAACCCCAAAGTCCCGCCTTTTAGGGTGGCAGCTCTGAGCATAACATCAGAGCATGCCTGCTTGGAGTACCCTGAAGTGGGTGAGTCCTTCACTTTTGCACTGGAATTAGACAAAAGCAACAAAGCAGTGTTGCTACCTGTAATGCAGATCAGAAATACAATGTATCATCTTTGTTAACTGATCAAGATTGAGCAGCTTATGAAAATAGTCACATTCTGCTATTCACTGCTAATCAGTTGTCCTTTGTCACTAAAAAACAAAACCGTTTGCAAGAGAAAGCAAACCATACAGGAGTGTTGGAGCCACTTTCTTTAAATCTAGCCCATAACCTTTATTATATTAATAAATGCTCTACCATCAAACCAAAAGCTTTGCTGCCTGGTGACAATCACTCTTAACTAAAATTAGACTGGTACTTAATAGCCAAGTTTTGGAGTATTAGAATAGAAGAAGACAAGCAGTAGAAAACAATGTTTTTCAAGGCAAGCTCTCATCTACCATTGAAAGAAAAGTCACCATACAGAGAAAATTGAAACCTTTTTTTGACTATATATAGATGGCTTTAGTGATTCTTCCTACATTAATGGTTCCGTTAATACATATATCCTTTCTTCAGATAGTACCATTAAAAGCTGAAGGAAAACAGAACTCTTGAGAGAGACATTGTCAGAAACTATCTTAAAATACTCTTCCATGTCAAATTCCAAAAACTCTACTTAGTATCAAATAGCAAAAACTGACAATGAAAAACCAATTTCACATGTAGTACTCAAGGAGCTATTTTCTGAAATCAAAGGAATGGACAGTTTCTAAAATTTTTCTGAAGATCATCTTCTAATTAATTTTTTTAACAGAATATGCCTTCTACAAGCCTTCATACTACTGTAAAAGGATACTAATTCTCATTCTAACAACACAACAATTAAAATCCTTTACGGACAGGAAAACGCCAGTAGAATTTGAGAAGAAACAGTAGTGACAGATGTCATTAGAAAGGTCATTAAACATATTAGTATTAAGAGAAAAATCAATACTTCTCATTACAACTGTAATGTAACTGTAAAAAGGAATTACTGTGCCTTTTACTTATGCTGTGAGTACTGACCAGTCCACAAACTGTTAAAAGCCATTATTGTGAAATGCTGTAGTTCAGGAAGAACTTATTTAAATACACAGTATGACCTTCAGTGTTACACACAAATTCTATAAATTATGTCATCAATTTTTCCTCAATAAATTCATATCCTCAACTAAACTGAACCGATAAATGTTTATTAGTACAGCACATGGAGCTATACTCATGTGCACCAGAGAAAGATCCAATATGGATGTCAATAAGATTATTTCACATTGGGTTCTTCGTGGAATAGCTGAATGTGACACCTCGTGAGAAAAAGAATTTTCATGAGGGCAAAATACAAACTACTTCCACAATTTTGCTTGATTCAATTACCCTCTCCCAAAAGGATTTCATGTTCTTTATACATGGAACATCAACAATAATACAAGCTACAGGCATGTTCTCACCCTAGCATTCGCCAAACTTCTTACTTTTCTTAAAAGCAACAACAAATGCAGACATTAAAATGAAGGGAAAGTTTCATTTTATAAATACAAATTTGGACAGCATATGTTTGAAACAATTATCGTTCATTTAGAAATACTTCTTTTTCACCAAAGATTTCTCTAACAAGCACCAGTGGTCTAATTCAAAGGAAATAAGAAATAAGATCTCTGTATTCACATTATTTATATTCAGTTGTTGTATTTCTGGAATTCATTAAAATATCTGCCCCAAATTTAATGATAGTTTAACTCTATTGACCTCTGTATTAGAGAAGAAAAGAATTTTTGCCTCTTTTTTGCTCCCGACTCTCAGAGTCTCAGTCAAACCAGGAAATGCTTTTTGACAACACTGGCACAGAAGAAATTATTTAGGCTTTCTCTTTCCTGAATAAGCATCTGTATTTAGAGGCAAACACTGCAAATCAGAACACAATGCTACATGGAATATTTTTTTAAAATGTCAACTGAATATTAGTATTACCCCAAGAGTCTTTTAAAAGACATTTCTTGTTATGCAAATGGCAACCAGTCTGCCAGGAAATACTTTAAATTCTCTAGAACATTTAGCATAAAAAAGGTAGAAGTCTTAAGTTTAGCTGTACCAAAAATCCCTGGGCATCCCGCTACTACTATGAAAAAAAAAAAAAGCAAACCAGAATTTTTTAGAAATTGTATGTCTAGGGATCAGAAAATTTCAGAAATTACCTATTTAAAAACATAATAAGCATGGTGTAATGGAACACTCAATAAAGAGCAAAGTTGTGCATTGAAAGATTTTTTTAAATTGCCATAGTACTCTAAGCTGTAGTGTTTTATTAAACCATCATCTTGGGTAAGAAAAGATGACTCCCAAATTGTTTTTAAAAAAGCTACATTACGAGTGCTCTTCTAGTGTGGTGTTGGAACCTTAAAGGAAACTGAGTTGGTTAGTTTTGTCATGGTACTAAAACAAAAAGTCATTCTTACTTGAGATAGAATGAGAAATATATACCAGATTTGGGAGGCATTAAATGAGTACGATTATGGGACTCATTCCCTCAATAAGAATAAATACAAATGTTTCCTACTTTACAATAGTAGCATATCTCTGCTGTAAACAGATACATAGGTGCCACTATTT
>VZTN01010990.1:1177-61762 GCA_013400515.1 Erpornis zantholeuca | reverse complement strand
GGCTGCAGTCCTCCTGAAGTGATGGATGTGGTTCTGTTGGAGCAGTGATCCTGTAGAAAGGTCTGGTCTTCCTCGGAAGGTCCAGTGGTAGATAAGTAGCTCTTGTCCTCTGGAAATCCAGTGGGAGAAGGCTGATTGTGTTGTTCCGAATGTCAGGCTTTATCCAGACAGGAATGCTTGGCTCCTCCCCCTGGTGGAGCCTCTCACAATGGGATGATAACATGTTATCAGTCATGCAGCCAGGCTCAATGGCCCATTAACGGAAGATAATCTCTCTGGGCAAAGATGGGTTTGGAAGAGATAAGGAAAATGCCCCCTCCCGGGTTTAACAGATGGTGATAGAATAGTTACACCCTACATTCCCAAGACACTGTCTCAATACTGGTTGTCAGAGGCATGTTGGGGAGGGGTTGCACAAGTGCCATGTGCAGGAGGCAACCAGGAGAAGATGGGAGAAAGCCTTGTCCCTGGGGAGACTTTGCCTGGCAACCATTTCATATCTCACATGGGACAGGCAGTCAGCAGGGGAACACCAAGGACCCTGTACCCTCCAGAGAGATTCTTTAATCAGATGTCTCCACCAAATGGACTGCAGCTGAGCATTGGACTGGGCCAACTGTGTCCTGCCAGCAGGCAGTCTTTGGGAGGAGCCAAGGGGCATAAAAGTAACTGAGCTCTTGGACCTTTTTGAGTCAGGCTTTTTTGGTTGGGACTTTTTGAGTTGGGGGCTTTTGGGGTTTGTGTTTTTGCTTTGGCTCTAGCCAGTGGGGCTTTTGGCCTTGTTTTTTCAGATCAGGTCTTTTGGTCTTTTTGCTTTTTGCCCTGGCTCTAGCCTTTTTCTTGTCCTCTTTGCCCTGGCTCCAGCCTGCCTTTTGGCTCTTCTACCCTTGCTGGCCCTTGCTCTCCCTCACATACTCGCTCTCACTCTTGTTGGATGCTTGGTGAGACACTGGTTGACCTCCAAGCCTCATGTGTAGCCTGTGTCCTGCCCTACTGCTTCGCTTGTCCCAGCTGCTGCCCTCCCTGTGTTCCTGACTGATGCTCTGCTTCTTCGTCCCTGCATTTCTGTCTGCCTCTTACCTTGCTTTGCCAATCCAGCTCACCACCACAATCCCCACCGTGACCCTGTCCAGGGTTCTGCACCTCCTGCCCGAGCTCCCACTCATTCACCACATGTCTCACTGCCTGTCGCTGTGGGAGCTGTGCCTGTGGAGCTGCACCCTCTGAGAGCTGTGCAGGCTCTCCCCGGCAGGCAGTGTGCACACACCCTGCACTGCTTGGACATCGACGGCACTTGCCGCTCCTCCGGTGGTAACGCCTGTTTTTCCTGTCTCCCCTCTCTCTGTCTCCTCATCCTTTCTTCATTTTCCTTCCTCCTTTTCCATCTTTTCGAGTCCTCTTTAGTAGGGTAACTCATTTTTTTGTTACTAATAAACAGTTCTCAGACACACTATTGTCTCGTGTGACTTAATTTTTGTCCTAGACCATCTATTTTAAATGAACTCCCCAGAGTTTCCCATAGTGGAATTCAACATCCATCTTTCTTGTAGGCTCCCTTCAGATACTGGAAGGCAGCACTTACATCACCCAGAAGCCACTTCTTCTCCAGGCTGAACAATCCCAAATCTCTCAGCCTTTCCCCATAGGAGAGGTGCTCCAACCCTCTGATCAACCTGTTCGCCTTCCAACAGGCTGATGTCCTTTCTGTGCTGGGGACCCCAGAGCTGGATGCAGGACTTCAGGTGGGGTCTCACCAGAGTGGAGCAGAGGGGCAGAACCACGTTCCTTGACCTGCTGACCATGCTGCTTTTTATGGTTGGCTTTCTGGGCTGTGAGTGCACGTGGCTGGGTCACGTCCAGCCTCCCATCCACCAGCACCCCCAAGTCCTTCTCAGCAGGGCTGCTCTCCATCTACTCATCCCCCAGCCTGTCTTGATACCAAGGTACAGCACCTTGTGCTTGGTCTTGTTGAACCTCATGAGATTCCCATGGGCCCACCTGAGCCTGCCCAGGTCCCTCTGGATGGCATCCCATCCTTCAGGTATGGCAGCTGCACCACTCAGCTTGGTGTCATCTCTAAATCTGCTGAGGGTGCACTTGATCCCTTTGTCTATGTCATTAATGAAGATATCAAATAACACAGGTCCCAATAACCACTGAAGGACACCACTTGTCACTGATGTTTATTGGGACTCTGAGCCATTGACCATTACCCTCTGGATGTGACCATCCAAACAATTTCTTATTCATATAATAGTCCATTCATCAAACCATCTTTCTCCAGTTTAGAGAGAAGGATGTTGTGGCAGTGTGTAAGGCTTTACACAAGTCCAGACAATGACATCTGTAGCCCTTCCCTTGTCCACTGGGGTAGTCACTCCATGAGAGAAAGTCACTAGGTTGGACAGACAGGACTTGCTCTTGGTAAAGCTGTGCTAGCTGTCCCAAATCCCATGTCCTGTCCTCCATGTGCCTTAGCATGGCTTCTAGGAGGATCTCTTCCATGATCTTCCCTGGCACAGAGGTGAGATTGACAGTTCAGTAATTCCTTTCTACCTGTTTTAAAGATGGGTACAATCTTTCCACTTTTTCAGTCACCTGAGTCTTCATTTGACTACCATGACTCTTCAAAGGAGAATTGCTTGGAAACTACATAAGACAATTCCCTCAGGACTCTGGGATGCATCTCATGGCATCCCATAGACTTATGTTCACTCAGGTTCCTTAGGTGGTCATGAACCTGATCTTCTGTCACACTAAGAGGAACTTTGCTTCCCCAGTCTCTATCCTGCTCTCCATCGTCTCGAGAGGCGTGGAAAGAGAGGTGAGTACCTCAACTTTCTCCTCATCCTTTGTTACCAGTTTTCCAGCACCGTATCAAAGAGTGTACACCTTCTTTGACCTTCCTTTTCTGGTTAACATACTTATAGAAGCCCTTCCTGTTATTCTTTGGATCCCTTGCTAGGTTGAGTTCCATCTTCACCTTTGCCTTCCTCCTCCCGTCACTACACAACCATACTTTGTCTCTATACGTTCCTTGGGTCACCTGTCCTAGCCTCAACTCTCCATTTGCATCTTTCCCTTTAGTTTGACCAGCAGATTCCTACTCAGCCATACTGGCTTCTTGCCTGTTTTCCTGATTTCTTGCTCCTGGGGATTACTAGCTCTTGCATTCTACGGAAGGCTTCCTTAAAGATCTGCCACATCTGTTCCATTCCCTTGTCCCTGAGGGCAGTCTCCCACAGGATCCCACTATCTCCCTGAAAGGCTGGAATTCTGCTTTCCTGAAGTTTGGGAGCCTAATTTTACTTCTTACCTGACCCATATTCCTCAGGGCTGTGAACTCCACCAGTGCATGATCACTGCAGCCTAGGCTTCTTCAAATTTTGACATCCCCAGTAAGCTCACTTGTGTTGGTGACCAACAGATCCAGTAACATGTCTCTTGTTTTAGGTTTTTTTATTATCTGGGTCAAGAAGTTATCCTTCATGCATTCTAGGAGTTTCCTGGATTGCCTACAGCTTGTCATGCTACTTTTCCAGCAGATGTCAGGATGGTTGAAGTCCTCCAGAACGGCAAGAGCCTGCAAGTATGATGCCTCCTGTATCTGGAGAAAAAAGTCTCCAGCAATAGGATCCACTTGATCAGGTAGGCTGTAGTAGACACTAAGTACAAGATTCACTTTGTTTCCCCTGTCTCTGATTCTTACCCACAGGCTTTCAACCTGCTTGTGGCTGTTTTTCAAGGGCAGTGCTTCACACTCAATCTACGTCTTGCGGTGTATGCCTCCACCTCTCCTTTCTCTCTTCTCCCTTCCGAACAGCCTGAAGCTGTCAATAGCCACATCCAGTCATGACTGCTGTGAATCTTGTTAGGTCTCTTTCAAGTCAGGATATTCTGTAATTCTATGGTGCCAGCCCTGTGAGCTATCCTACCAGGTCTCTATCTGCAATGAGATCAAAGCCCTGTGAGCACATAGGACTTCTAGTTCCTCCTGTTTTTTTCCCCATACTTCATGTGGTGGTGTGCAGGCATCTTATGATTGAGTCAGTATCCAAGTGGGGATGAGAAGGACTGCCCCATAGTCCTGTCTTGTGGTCATTTCTTTGGATGTTTGTTCTTGCTGGAGGTATCCCTTTTTGAGCCTTTTTTTACTATTTGGGTTGGAATAGTCCTCCATGCAGTGTTGGGCCAGAGCAGTACAGCTCATGAGCAGTAACCCACAAGCCTGGCAAATATTGATCAAGTAATGCTATTCCACACTAATCTGCACTATTCTGAGCTTCTTATGAGGCGATGGTGGTGCTTGGAAGGTGATGTATTCTTATTTGTATATGAGAACCATGCTGATACAAGGTTCTCAGTTCCAGCCAAACTCAGTGTCAGCATCTGACCTTTTTGTAGACTTCAGCTGACAGATGGAGCCAGAGGATAACATGCAATTTTGCCTGGATTTTGCTTCTGAGAGGTAGTAGCTTTTGGCTCCCAGCTTCCCACTGAGCACAAATGCAGGAGAACTGGACCCGGTGGTTTCCTCTGTTCTGCTGGGTTCTGTACCCTGTATCCTGATAATCCCTATGGCAAAGTTAAAATGCACTAAGGATTAGTCTCTGAGCTCCTTCAGGTTAAAATGAGGTATTGTGAAGACTCTCAGTTTGTGGAGTTCAAGTCTCTGGGCTAGATCCTGAGATCAAAATTCTCACTGGTCTTCTGTGATACCTACAGGTGTTTAGCCACATGCCGCTGGGGGCAAGTCCTGATGCCATTTGCTACAGAGCTGTCACTGACTGAGCTTAAGGAAACTCATTGTTCAGCCTTCAGTGGGTCTTCAAAAAGCCTCATGATGCAAAGTGTGCACAGTTGCCGCTTTAATAAATTCTTTTCTGATTTAAGATTAGGGGTTTGTAAATTAATTATTAGATTATGTTGCCTTCTTAAAAAATGAGATTGTTTAATAAAAGTCTACTTTTCAGTTGCCTTTGCAGCATCTGAAATTCACCTTCTTATGATAGCAGTGTTATAAAAATGTATAGGGAGACAGAGAGTGAAATGCTATAGCAGTTTTATGGCAATGTAAACAAACCATCTTTGTCAGAATTCAGTCATCTTTAACAGCTAGGAGGTGATGCTTCTAGTGATGGTGATCACCTTCCAGGTGATAGTAAGTACTTATCAATCTCACAGTAATTTAAAGAGGAGTCACAGCTCATCCATCTTTTTCTAAGAGCTACAATGAATATATTTGACTGTAAGAATTTAGCATTTACCCTTCATGGGTCAGTGGATGGGTTAGTCTTAAAGCATCTTTAAGGAGAGATTATTCTAATAATGCTTCTGTACACACAATATACTGTATTAGTATTTCATGCTTCTTTTTTATAAAAATAAACCAAGCAGCAGGCTACATTTCCTAATCAGTCATGTTTCAGACATAACATCCCCATATGTTAGGGATGATGTGGACTTTCAGACAGAATAGATTAATGGCAATATTTCATTTGAATTCTTTTTGGGTAACTAGATATCCTTAACAGGCTAAACAGAAGGCACTTTGATTATTGTTTTGAGACAGTGTTCTAGGACCATCTTTAAAATGACCTTTTTTATATTCCTTTTATTGCTGCCTCCTCATTTAATCTCAATTTCATTAATTCATTAAATGTGTGCAAATGTTTTACCTTAAAATTTGAAAGCTGTGCAAGCATAAAGTGAGATCATAATTTAGTGTTTCTTATTTTCAATGTCAGTCATATTTACAGACATTGAATTTTTCACCATGAAGTGCAGTTGTTATACATTTTCATGTAGGTTGCACACTCTTCTTGTCTGATTTACATCTGCAACGCTCACTGTGCTCAGTAGCTCACTATTTTAGAAAGTAGCTTAGGACAGGGACTGAAAAACATCATGTTAAAAGTGGAAAGGGATTTTAGTTGACAGTGTAAATATGAGAACACATTTGCTTATCACATTTCCTTGCTGTCATTAGAAAGAAAAGCATTCTTTCTTCCCTATGTTAAGAAACCAATGGAAAATCTACATGTAAAATTATGTGCTTTTACATTTGAATATACTGTGGTAAGCACTGAGGAAGGTCTTAGGGTTTTTTCCTTGATTTTTAATATTTATTACTAAAACTTCTGGGTTGTTAGGAGTGCTTGGCTTTCTGTTAGTGTTTTTCTCAGTGAATAACAGTTCTGAGCTTCTATAAAATATTAAAAAGTGAAAGACCTTAACCTCTCCTAGACATAAAGCAAACCTTAATCTAAACACAGAATAAAGCAATGCACTGACATCTACCTAAGGTCTGTGAATCTGCATAGCCTCAAGTAGGGGATGTGGAATTGGCTTACTTTGAGAAAATCTTTGAATCTTGATGATGATACTGAAATTACAGCAGAACCAGCAAGCGTATTTTGGGATATTTTTGGCACTTCCTTGGGAGTACAGCAGAGTTGAGACTCCTGCTTCAGAACTTTGACCAAGCAGGCTCAACTAGGGAGGAAGACATATCATCTAAGGTAAAACAGCATGTTCTTTATATAGACAAGATATAAGCTAGTAATTAGCATACATCCTCTAATTTTTAATATGGGAAAAATCATTATTTCACTAGAATGAAAAGGAAAGTTCCAGAAACAGCAGCAGTCAGCTAACCACAAATTAGTATAAAGAGTGGTTTTGGCAGAGGAATGAATGTGTGAGCTCCCAGATTTCAGGAGTTGCTTTGGTGGAGAGAATTAATTTGTGTCTGATAACAGAGAATAAAGATGGTGCCTCAAAGAAGGTCTTTGTGAAGGATTCAAGAACAGGTGATTCAAGCTGCAGCTTCTTCTCATTTTTCATACTTCTTGTGACACCACTGGGTACAGCCTGGATTTTGCAGGTATTAGAACACTGCCTTTTTGGGCATGGCAAGATCTCAGGTGTTTTTTTTTGGACATGCCTTAGATCCAGGTTGTTCAAGTCTGAGAGCTAGGTATTTAAAGACCTTTAAAAATGGAATTTTAAAGATTATCTTCCCTTCATTTCCACTCTTAAAGGCACTGTCCATGGCAGTCACTTTTGAAAATGGGGCTCTCAAAACAGCTCAGGAGGATCAAATAAAAGAGGAGGGACATAAATTAAGGCAGGTTGATGTGTTTAGATGGACTTTCTCCTAAGAGATTTTTTCCAAGCACCTTAACTTAATGCTAGAGTCTAAGCACCTAAAAAATATGCCTTACTTTTGCTTCACCCAGGTTCCCTCTGTATAAAGTAGGGATAATAGCTTGGCCCTGTCTCACAGTGATAAAAACATTAAAAGATTGCCAGATTTTTTTCCAGTACCATAGTAATGGGTGTTATATAAATATCTTAGATAGTCAAAAGGTAAGTTGAACTGGCAAAGGCAGAGGTCATGAGCAACTAGAGATGAGATGTAGAAGGGGGCAAAGTTGTGCAAGGCCTGGAAGGCCTGGTAATAACTTTATATACAGTATTATGTCCAGGAGGGAGACTTTCAGCTTCCACTGACCTTTATTTTGAGCTTTTTTCTTCTTTATTTTATTTACAGTTACATGTACTGACATTTGTACAATTTCACATTTGTCAAAGACAAAAATCTGACAATTTTCTCTTTCAGACTTTGTTTTGAATTGTGAGTGTGGGCACGTATATGAATTTAGCCTCCCGTTAACTACTATGGCATGCAATTAGAATTTGCAGCATGGGTACAAAGTTCTTCTTGTTATAGTAATGGGTGTACAGGTGGCCTTGTGTTTGATCTGAGTAGAAAATTTACCTAAGAGACATCCTGAAACCCTTTTCATGTCATAAGTACTGGAAGAAACTCATATAGCTAGGCTTGCTTAATATTTTCGAGTGTTTGGAGACATGTATGATTTTATTAAGCTCCAATTTTTTTGTGTTATATTATTTCAGAGGTTAAGTTTTGCCTGCAACAGTGATGACTCAACCATTTCCTGAACTAACAGTAGGGAAATACTTGTTGCCCATGATTGTTAGTTTATTCATACTTTGTCTCCAATATACTGGAACAAAATTTGGCAGGGTGATATTCTCTCAAAGCCTCCAAATTTGGCTCTTCTATCATTATTAAGGAATCACCTTTTTTCACTCAGTCTTGTTAATCGCAGGCAGCTAAGTTAGTGGAGGAATCTGGCTTGTACCTGCTCGTGAGACTCATCTCAGGCATATCAAAATTGCCCCTGCTCATCGGTGATTCTGGATCTAGACTTTTGCAAAAAAGTGCTCTGTCTAAAGAGCAATTTTGGAGAGGGATATTGATGCCTTAAATGGATACCTAGAAACAGAGACTAGACAGGAATAAAGGAAAAAAGGTGGTATTTACTTGAAAGGCCTTCAGATGCACACTTTGGACTACAGAGGGTCTTGCCTCAGTGGATCTTAAAATGGACAACAGGTCATGAGTGCTTCACACTTTTACATCAGTATAAATTCACCAACCAGAACGCAGCCAATGATGTAATTTCCTCCAGCTTGCCCCCCTCTCCCCAAGATGATGGTTTACAGTTCTTGGTCTGGGTGTCCTTGGAGAGCAAGTTAGAGAGGTTTGTTATGTCTACCTTAGCATAGAGAACAGCACTTAATAAGCTACAGGAAACTTCAGAGTTACACTAGCAGTACAGGATTTGAAATAAAAGTGAAAAAAACCTAAGGCATCAATATGGGTTGAGATAACAAATTACTGAAAGCCAAAAGCAACAGAAAAAGAAACGCACAGTAACAATATAAAAAGAGAAGGTGTTTTCCACACAAAAAATTGTTTACACAAAATAGTTCTGTGTGGCCACTGGGACAAAGACAAGATGTGGGCACTCCCTGCAGTGCTCTCCCCAAGCCAGAGACAATGGAAAAAAATGATGGACAAACTCCCAAAAGCTAGATTGCCAGTGTTGTGCCATGCTGCCACTTTGTTCACCATGGCTGCTTCCTGCACTGGCGCCACCGCTATTGACCACTCCACTCCACTGGGGCTTGGTTTCCTACACTTTTGACCACTCTGCTCCTCTCCACTGGGCTCAGCTGTGTTCTCTGCCCAGACCCACACTGTCCCAAGAGACAAGAAGGGATAGGCAGGGGCAAGAGAAGGCAGGGTCCGCTCACCTAGCCCCATCAATCTCTCTGCGGAAGAGAGGGAAACAAAAATTACACAATTCTGGGATGCACTCACCTTCTCTTGTTCCCAGAACCAGTGCTATGGAATAGCAGCCTAGCAATGCCCACAGCTCTAAGATGCACCACTTCCCTGCTCCCAGGCCACCACTGAAGAAAATTACTTCCTTCAGTTCAGAAACTACTCTGGGGAATAAATAATTTCAAAATCCACTAGAAAAATGTGTCTTACCTACATGGCAGTGACTGGCTGCACAGAGGATCCCCGCTGCCCTCTCACTTGACCTGCCTGTGTAAGAAGTCCCAGTCTCACTGCAGGCCCTTCTGGGAGCCATGACTGTTCTGTGTGATTTCACCTCCTTAGTCTGTTTTAGTTGGTTTTTTGTGTTAGAACAGTAAAGTCTCAGCTTTGATCACTCCAAGGTTATGAGATGGCACCCCTAAGATCTAGACAAACTTAATATTAGTAAGTCCTTATTTCCATATGCTTGACTACAATCTCATTTTTCTTTTGACCTAGTCATCTGAGTGAGATTGTGACTCTTCACTTTGCTTGAGCACGTGAAATACTAAACATATTTTCATGAGACATATGAAGAAGGAAAATCACCTTAGCCCCAGGGTTGTCTGCAAATTTCATCATTTCTTCTCCTGTAGTCAGTTGTTGTCTTTAGGAAAGCCTATACTTTGGATAAATAGATGGCCTGATCCTGTCCCTGATGGAATAGTGGGGTTTTCCATTACTGAAACATATATAGGGGACAGGCCTAGAAGCATCTGAAATAAGAGGCTGCAGAAAATTTTCTTTCAGGCCTTTTCATAATTTTAAAGGTGTTTACTGAGTGATTCACTTCTTCCTAGCCTCATTTTGACATTGAGTTATCTGGCTAAAAGCCAGTCTTGGAAAAGACCCTTCCAAAGCTGATCGTGCCAGAGGGTGTCTGCTTCTTTAGCAGTGCAGAGCCCTCTCACCACCAGGGAAAAGGATTGTCTATTGAAGATATTTGCCTCTCAGCACCTTGCAGCATTTCACCTAATATGCCTCATCTTGCAAGTGTGTCAGATCTGTCACTGTCATGAGGCATGTGTGCAGGATTAGCTCCACCTTTTGCACTTTAAAACCAGTTCTCTAGCAGTGACAACAATTTGGGCATGTATGTGTAGGTGTGTATATATGTAGTATTTATATCTAACACATATATTTACATATATATACACATTTGTAACGTGTATATATGTAATAGATGTGTAGGTGTATATGTGTAATATATGCATATATTCATACATACACACAAATCAGGTATGTATCGGCTGACTGTCATCTATTTTACATTAGATAGCAACACAATTTACTGTTTTCTGCTTAGCATGGGACTTTCAAAGAATGTATATAGACTGTGAGTATATATGCATACATGTATACATACATACATGCCCACAAATGTTCTCATCATCTATGGTGCATTAACAAGCAAGAAATTTTAGTTTTTTTTCCTGATGGAACTTGTTAAAAATGTGTGTTAGTGTATCAGTTCCTATATTTCAGAATATAGGAAGTGCAGAGACATTCAATCTGAAGTTCCTTGGTATTTTTAAGCTGAAATTAGATTCATTGCTTTGATTATTCCATTGTGGGTCTCAAGTTATATTTTAGTGTCCTTCACCCTTTTCTCCTTTATTATTTATAACCCACACTCTTTGAGCAATGACCAGGACTAATCTGTAACCTTCTGTCCTTCTGCCTGATTCGTTCTCTTTTGAAACACAAAGATTGAAGCAAATATTCTCAGACTCTGTTAAAATATAGATAGATAGCTGGATAGATATTTTTCTTCTGTCTTATGCTGAAATAAGAACTTAATGGAGGTTTTGCTTTTCTCATTCAGTCTCAGTGGACCTACTTCAAAGGAAAATAGTAAAGAACTGGGAAATACATATTTGGTATTCATTGTATTATAATGTATCTCCTGCACATGCATCTACATAGGTACTCTATAGGCCTCCACCAAATCACTTGTGTGGCCGTCTTGATTGTTAGATTAATGCATCCATGTTTTGTGGGGTTTTCCTCCCCTTGATGTTTTTTTGTTTCCCCTGCAATGTTTGCTGCACCTAAATAAATAAATTAAATAGTAATTCATTTTTGCTCACTCTGCATCACAAAGAAGTGGGGCATAAAACAGCATTAGCAGAGAATCCCCTTAGGACCAAAGAACCTCACAGGGGGCTGGTCCTCTGAATGGTCTCTGTCACTCCCTAGTAGCTAATGACTGAAACAGGATCCATTGCCACTGGGAGCTTTTAATTTCCTTACATTGTACAGATTGCCCTGATCCAATGCAAAGTGACAGCTACCATTTTGGTACAGCTCATTAACAGCTTGTGCAAAAGCCAGCATGCACCATGTCTTCACATCTGCTATATTGCCGTGATCTGTGTTCATGCAAGCTAGAATTCAGCCTTTGGAGAAGTTCTAAAACAAAATAGTTGCAGGCATAATAAATGCAATGTCTTAGATACCTGGTGAAAACAGACAATATATTTAAACTTACCTTGGGGCAGAATGATTCATGTCCATACTTCAGAATAACTTGAGAAAATTCAGGGGCTTATTTGCTTGGTGAAAGTCCAGCAATAATTTATTCAAGAGCAGGGAGCACATAACAAGGAAAGTTTCCCAGGAAATTTAAGAAATATCAGTATTGCTAACAGGGGATGAACAGAAAGGTGGCAATTCAAGAAAATAATTGGAAAATTAAGGGAAAGTTCTCGAATTGTTCAAGGCATGAGGAGCAACAGAACAGTTATATCTGTCAAGCACAGGCAACAAAACTAGAATAATTTTAGTTGTGTTAGATTGGATTTGTGTATGTGTACTTTTGTAAGCACTACTAAATTGTAGCCAGCTATGGTATCTTCAAAATCAGTGGGAAAGTCTTGCTTTAATTTGTAGAGGAGTATTTCTTTTTCCAGCATGGGTTAGCAGTCCTGAGAGCAACTTTTGTATTTTTATTTAATTTTTGAAAATAATTTTTATTAGAAAAAAAAATGCACTGAAAAAGGAAGAAAAGCTTGGATTTTCCATTTCCAGATGGAGCATTTGTGTTGAATAGGAGTACAGTAGAATAGGTTCAGAGCATACTGGTGTTTCTCATCACTCAAACCTTTGAGAGGGGCAAGAACTATAACTGTCTAAGTGTAGTCTAGTAGTTCTAACATAGTTGGTGAACCTGGAGGGGTGTCCCAAATCAGAAGTAATGTTGATGTCTGTGTTGTGATGAGTTTGTGGTAGCGTATCTGTGGGGCTTCCATCTCTTCTGCATATTCCATCTTGGATCTGAGAATATCAGGGTAGGTTCAAAAACTAATGAAAGTATACCACTACGGTAGACTCAGATGCCATCTCTGAGTAATTTGTAAGGGTGATTTTTATCCACCCTTCTTCAGCTCAGTGAAACTGAAAGTATTCAACACCTTCAGTGGTTATAAAGAAGAAGCTTTCTTGGAACTGAGAGTATAAAATATTCTGTGGGTATTTGCTGAAGGCAGAATGGAAAGTTTGGAAAGTCCAGTGGGAAGCAGGTCACCCTACAGAATAAAGTCCTGATTCTGAAAGACACAAAACCTCAGAGATGAAGTATTAAGTGTGCCTTTCTCGGTGAAGACAGCCAAGTTGCAAGTAGTCATCATTTAGTTGTCATTTCCCTAGTTTGGCTTCTGACTATTTGTGAGACTGATTGGAGTGCAATTGCCATGGGAAGTTTTTATTAGTGCGTAAAGGAAATAGCATCAGATATGGGTAACATAATGAGAAAAACTGTGATACTTTTATGTTTAGAGCTTGCAATCTAAGTGCATAAGTTAATGGAAAGCTCTAGGATGTGGCACAATTATTTTAAGATGCTACACAATTATTTTAAGATGTAAGCTTCCATTTTGATGCACTTTTTCAATTGTTTTTTCCCTCTTTTTACTGTGAAAGTTGAGATGGGTGCAGATCCTGGGCCTGGAAAGTAGATGAGTTGAAGCAATGTCACTGACAGCTCAGCAGCACTGAGCTGGGTGACTTGTAGTGACAAGAAGTAGTGAAGCTCTCTAATATCCTGCAGGACTTGCAGCAGGCAGAGACAAACCCAGAAACTTGTGGGTTTAGGGCAGTACAGAATGGGATCACTGAGGAAGTACTGAAGTGTGTGGGGGTTCTCCAATGCACATAGCAAATATATGGTTTAGTGTTCAGTAAAAAGAGCCAATATATTGTCAGTATAACAATGGATTTTAGAAGAAAACTATATTTGGAAACATGTAAAACATTGTGCAAAACACCTTGTTTCTATTTGTAGTGCTCCTTTGACAACTCTTGTTCCTTACTCATTTTTCTATCTTTATGAAACATGTCAACATGTAAAAAGAGTGCATATATATACATATCATAAATAATGGAAACCTTGTTTATAAAACAAAAGTGGATATAGGTCTGTGATAATATGCTTAGGAAAACTGGTAAGATTATATATAATTATAAATATGATCACATGGTGAAAATATAATTGACTATTTATAAACCAGAGTATCAGTAACAGTATGTTTTAAAAGTAATTTTCCATCAAATGTGTATATAATTTCATTAAATGTGTGTGTATCAGAAATATGGTTTGTTAAGATGGGATAATAGTAAGTAAATATTGATGGATTCAATGGACAGAAGATATGGTGGATCCTCATTAATCCAAACACTTTGAAAGGCTGTATCTTAGTAAAAGTATGTGTTTCTAAAGGGAGCAAGCTGCTAGTGTGAGTACATAGACTTGGATTAAGCCTTGCCACAAAGAATTAGTGTTTTCACCTTGTAAAAAATGTCACACTAAAGATCTCTCTGAAAACAGCAGTGGGTGGAGTAGGAGAACAGCTCAGTATTGGCTGAGGCAGCTATTTTACAGAGCTCCAGAGTAGCCAACATCTTCTCTAGATATTAATTTGACACCAATGGCCTATCGGGACTCCCTGCTTTGAGAAAGTGTCCTTATTGCAGTCACTGACCTCTTGCCAGGGAGCTGCTGCCTCCTAATAGCAAGTTGCCTCAGGGCTTGCCTGAGTGTGGGATTGTTCATGTCCCACTTCTTCTAGCACAGCTTTGAAAAGTCTCTGTAGCTGAACTAGTGCAAAGGGCCAAATTAACCCTTTGGGTGGGGGTTATTCAGCATTATTTGGCCATATTCACCCATCAGCAAACGGAGAAGAATTTAAACTAAATTTAAATATGCCAGTTAAGTCAGTAATGATTAAAGAAGTCAGAATTTCATATGTAAGAAAGAGCGCATTTGTATGCATTTAAAAATGTAGTTAGTATGACATATACTCCCCACCCATCACATGTTAGTTCAATCAGGCACATCTCTAGTAGTAGGAGAAGCACACCAGCACTGTATTTTGTGATATATCTCTAATCATAATTTTCCACTGTTTGGTTGGAAAAACTCAGTTTTACACAGCTGCATGGTGTTTATGTAGTACGTTGTGCTCAAGGGTAAGGCAAGAAAGCACTCAGCCACGTGTCTTGCATCTCTGATTGAATGCATAGGCAGCCTGAGTACTTAAACTTTAAACATCGTTATGCTGTCTGTGACCCTCAGAAAAAAATCTACAAAAATTAATTAAAATTATGGATTAATATTATTTACTGATGCTTAGAAAATTTTATTTTCATTTTTCCACTTCTCTGTGAAGTGGAAAAATTAAGTGACTACTAAGGCCCTACCAAAAATCCTGTCCTGTGGCCTTTTTTGCGCATTGTTCCCCTAAAGTGCAATGGTAGTTTTTCAAGTGGAAAGGTTATCTGTGTGAGTTAAATTGCAGGGTCAGGTGCTGCTCTTGGATGTGCATGAAGAATCCATTTGATGATGATAGATGAATCAGGCTTTAGGTGGTAAAATTAGGGTATTTTACTCCTTAAGTTGAGCTAGAAAATGTGTGGCCAAGTTTTCAGAAATACATAGTGACTGTGTACCCTTAAAAAAATGTTCTGAAATAACTGTACTGGTTCACATGAGCAGGATGTTTACAGCTGAACCACTCTGGGAACATCAGCTTCCAAAATAATGAATATAAAAATCATAGGGTTTTGATTTTTTTAAACAGTATTTTCGTGCTTTCTGGGTCCTTGCATTCACATTTCTATTCTCGAAAACCATGAAAAGAAGAGATTTTTTTTGTTTTGTTTTGATTTTTTTTGTTTTGGGAAAGAGAGAAACCCAATTTCTATTCAGTTGACTCCCACAACAAGACCTCTAGGAAAGCATTAAATACCTAAAGTCTCAGTCAAGCAAAGTGACTGTCAAAGCTATATGTGGTCACTAAACAGAGGACCTTGTAAAAAATTATCAGACATATTGGTTCCTTTTTTGTTATTTGGGCTATAACTTCTAGGATTAATAAAGAAGCAGACTTTGTGAGTCCTCAAAATGTATAAGATGAAAGGTGTATCCTGGGATGGAACATAGTGATGTATTTCCATTTAGAGTTGAGTTCTATGCTGGCCTGTGTCAGGAGACAGCCAATACAGATACAAGGTGAGCTTTGGGGAGTTATTTAGCTTGGCACCAGGAACTGCAGGAGGATGACTGTGGTGAGCCTGTGGAGTGAATGTGCTTCTTTTGGGCTGAACTCCCAGAAAATAGTGTGTGGTGACAATTTTTAACCCTGAAAAGAAAGGAGGTGTTTCTGCATGGGGTCATCCCACTTGGTTTCCTTTTACAAATAGCACAGGGGAATGGGGGTAAAAAACCTTTTTGACAAAGAGGAAATGAAACAGAAAAGCTTTCGACTTTGAATAAAAGGATGGTTTCTTTATTAGGATGCAGGTTTGAGCTCCTTTTATTTGTATGCTTTTCAGAGAGTGAACTTAGTTGGTTTTACAACTCTAAATCTTTATCTCAGCTGGTGTCCCTCCACCCCACATTCGAAGGACTTGGGTGTAGGCAAAGGAGTGAATGTGTCTGGAAACAGGTTATTCTAGCTGCAAGAAAGAGGAAATGGTATTTTAAAAACTCATTTAATTAAATGACAACACTTGGGATTTCATTTAATTCATATTACAGGAGGAATTTAGACTTCCAGTGCTACCACCTGCTGCCAGGCTGAGCTGCGAGCGTTGTTCCTGCATCTCACCGATGCAGGTGAACTTACTGCCGAACCACTTTCACAGTCCAGAAAGCATGACATTCCTTGTTACCAGTGGGAGGAAAGGCTAATTGAGAAGTGTGTATAAAAGCTGTAATGAGTAGCATTTACATGTATTGATTAGAAGTAGGGCCACAGTCTCTCATTTATCACCACCAGCAGCTGTGAAATTTTCCCCACGTCGATTGGCACGGCTCATATTCCCGCTCCTCTGGTTCTTTATTGCTTTTTTCTTCCCCCCACCCGCCCTGAACCAGAGTGCTGATCCACCAGCTGGAATGGGCTGGTAATTACTCCAGCTTCTCCACCAGCTGCCACAATTGCCAAACCGCTGGAGTGAAAAATTCCATCCTGCATTTCCGATTTTTTACATTACCACTGCATAATCATATTTGACGAATAATTAACCCGGGTTAATACTTCAGGGAGCCATTTGCAAGTAAATTGATAAGTTGAATGCTGTAAAGGTGCACAAGGGCTAAAGGCTTTAGGAAGCTGCTCAAAAGAGCCCACTGACTGTGCTATTTTAATACGCACACACCTCTTGACCATCTTAATTAAGAGTGGACAGTAGGCACTGTCCTCCAGCCTCCTTAAAAACAGTGTGGATCAGGAGGAGGGAGAGGATGGGAAACACACTCAAATTAAACTCTCCACTAAATCTCTCTCATGGCAGTGGCGCAATGGATGTGAATAATTGCACTTTTCCTCCCTTTTAGATTTAGAAACAGACACTGTTAGAGCAGAAACTTGTTAAACAGGGTTGAAATCAATGAAAAATTTCCCTGCCAACTCATTGGAGGGTAAGGTTGGAGAGCTGTTTCCCCTGCCTTTAACAATAGCATACAGGTCAGTGACAGAGCAGAGTCCTTTTGGAATCCTACATATTTGTAGGGTTTTTTTTCAATTAAGGCAGCTGCACTGCATTTTAAAGGCATGCCTTTTCTTTGGGATTGATCCTGGATTTCTGAGATAAGTGAATTCTGTGGTTTATAAATCTACTCTTTCTTCAGCTTCAGATTTTAGAGTGTTTGGCATAATCTTATTTGGAGCAGGATTGTAGCAAATAATAGGTGATTGGAAAAAATATTTTTGGTTTGTTCTGCACTTTTAAAAAGTTAAAAACCCCAAAGAACCAATGAATTTCTGTTGTGTTGATTTTTCTGGCACAGTTACTGTTATCCAGGCAAATATTTCTCCCTCAAGGTGGCCAGTAAATGCCATATAAATGTTCTGTAGCATAGTTTTGGACAGAGCAAGATACTCTACTTAAATGAGAATCATGTTATTGCACATCTTAACTGGGGTTTGTTTTTTTTTTTTTTTCTTTTTTTTTTTTTTTGCTATGTAGCAATATTCCATAGCTTCAGAAAAAAAAATTTCATGAGGAATATTACAGAATGTTTCTATTTCTGGGGAGACATGACAGAGAACAGTGACTAAATTATGTGAAAAAAATAAAACAGTTGATCACTCAGTATTTTCATATAAATTGTGTGATTTGTTATCTCCTCAAGACTTCCACCCTAACTACTTGTCTTTGGGAACATCTGTTTTGACAGTCTTGGTGGCAGCCCTAAGATGTGCCGTGCACATACAAAGCTGTAAATCAAGAGGACAATTAATGGATTTGTATATCACACACTTGCCAGCATTCCTGAAGCAGAATACCATCAAGACACCATTAGCAGTGGAGTTACAGAGCAGCCCAGCCCTCTGCCTGGCTGAAATCCCTGTGCAAAGCCCTGTGAGCTCCTCATGGAGCCTCAGCATGTCCCATCACTTGTGCACATGGAATACTTCTGAAGATGGTGAACGAGCATGTGGAAGTTACAAAAGCCATTTAAGTTATTTTATCTCTAAATGAAAAAAAAATAGTTTAATAAAAGCATTTTAGGGTTTAAGAGTTCAAAGCTCTTTTGTTAATCACTAAGATGACTCAGGAGAGAGATGCTGATAGGATTATTTAAAATTAGGCACTGTCACTATGTTTCTATGAAGAGCAAGGCTTTCTCTTACACAGCTCCCTCTTACAAATGTGCTGATCATGGGAGCAGATTTGGGTAGGCTGCCAGGAAATTTTAAGCTGGGTACCTACAGGCAAAATCATTTTTTCTTGAAAGGAGCAATATTTCTTTAAGAAGCATAAACTGTAGTCATGTGGAATATTATTTCTCTATTATGTCATTTGCTTTAAATAATAGGGGTTTATCAAAATAACTTAAGAATTGTCTTACCTCATATGTAGTGGTTTATCCTATTGTAAGTGAGAACCAAAGGATTTCTGGGCTATTTGTCCTTTGAAATCTCTATAGTTTCAGAGTATTTCAAGACGAAGAATAATACCTCAAAATATGATTTTATGATTTTATTGATTTTATTATTATTTTACAAATAAACTTATTTTAATAAGTGTTTTATAAATAACATACTCATTGTCAGTATAAAGGATAGCCAATCCTGAATTTCTACTTTAAACCTCAGTCTGACAGCTGGATCTGTCGTGGAGGATGTATGAGTGCTATATAAATCCCTACTAGAAATTTGGTGCTGAGGGCTTTCATTGCAAACATGATACAGTGAAGACCACTGTTGTTAGATCATTTCTGTTCAAAACTCCCGTGTGCAATGTGCATTTGCCTTACCAAATGTTTCTAGAAATTGAGGCAGGCATTTCAGGGTGTGGCCCAGTCAGTTAATATGAAAGGAATTAATATTTTCAGTTTTGTTTTCCTTCAATATGCAGCTTTCCAGGTGTGCCTTATCATTTTCATGTGGACAAATTGTCATCTGTCTTATTGTCTACTCAGCTGTTTCTGTAAACAACCTCTTTCAAACCTAAATAGAATTGCATGGCATGGCCTGGCAATTCGGAAAATAAATAAAGAATAACACTTATATGACTATCCTGCTGTATTCCCCCAGCATTTAAGTGGTCAGAGCTTCTGTGCATGCCGTATTGAAAGTCAGTGCTGGGCATTTGTCACTGTGTGTGGTAATGCAGGGGAAAGCAGTTCCTTTCAGAGCTCAACTGTAGCACTAAGTGAAATCAATGGCCAAACAATCTAACACAATTGGTCACATATTGATAGAATTAAACACCGCTGTTAACGTGACTTGTCATTGATCTGACAAAAACAGAGTCCAGGGTAAAAGTCGCCTGAAGCCTTTAGAGTGTGTTTACATAGCAAAGGTTGGGAAATTTTTCGCTCCATCTGCTTCTAACATTTTTTTTTTTAAATTTTTGCTCACAATACTCTCACTCTAGCTAACACTTGCAGAACTTTAACCTCTTCATTGTCAGAAACCTGACACATAAACACACACACAGCCCCACCCACCATGCAAATTCTCTCTTGGATCAGACCACTGATCTTTTCCCAATCCATACACAGGGGAATTTTTTAAAAAATTATGCCTAGAATGGAGAAGCTTCCACAGGTCAGGAACATGGTCATCAGGATCAGCTACAAGCAGACAGGCAGACACAAATGGTGGAATACAGGACATTATTGCTTTTAAAACAGGGTATGTATCTGGAAAGCAGAATTGGGCCCAACTCTTCTGGTGCACAGCATATCTGGATTGTGCTGGGTATAGCCTGTATTCAAATAGTAGTTTGGAGAGTAAAAATACCAATAAAGACAGCAATTAAGAGGTTTTTTGCTAATATCACTTGAAAATAATCTGCATTTCAGGAATCAGTTTTATTGAGCTCAAGTTTGCATCTGTAACAAACAGCTCAAGCTTAGCTGTTGGCCTTTCTTGGTGTGTCAGGAACCAAAAGATTTTGCACTATGAAATCTTCAGCTAGTTGAAATAATTGCCATACATACTGGAAACAAATTTTTAATGAGCACCTGAAAGATCTGAGCAAATTGCTCCAGAGTATTTGCAGGGGAAACAAGTTCTTATAACGCTCTTGAGTTCTCTGATCTGACCTACAGTCATGCTTTGCTTTTAGTCTGATTGCAGACCTGATAATGTTTTCTAAAGTACCTTAAGAGGAAGGAGCCTGGGTTTGTAAAAAGCATGTCTTAATGGTAACTCTTAGTCACAACATGTCAGTCCTGTGTTTCTGCACCATTCGCCGTGTCAGGATAGGCATTCTCACCTGCTGCACTCTCACAATCACTTTCTCTCCTCCTCTTCTCCAGCTCCTTGCCTCTTAGATGTCTATTTTGTTTGCTGTAATCTTTGTGCTGTGCTAGAGGTTATAGATGCTTGACACTTTGATAGTGGGTATTGCTTCTTTGTTTATCTGCCAGCTGCTGAGCCCATGCATAGCTGGCAGTGGTGTTGGCTGGCTGTGCTCCTGCACACGCTGTCGTGGTGTGCAGTGTTCCTGGACAGCCCAAGCACCCCAGGGTGACCAGCAGCAAAAGGCTGCCTCACATCTCGATTCTGGGGCAGAGAAAGTAGCTGTGTTTGCCGGGCTTTTGTTCACTTTTTTTCCTGATGTTACAACTGTATAATAAAAGCTTTCCAACCAACTTCCGTGCAGATATTGCTGGTGGATTGTTGTTGCCTGTGGCAGTTGTGATGGCAAGATTTGCTGTGCTGTATGCAGCCTAGGGACTCTGAGGCAGGTTATCACACCTCCACGGCTCCTTCCTTTAATTCACAAGCCTTGAAAAGATGTAGTGAGGGAGAGAGGGAGGGAGAAAAAACTTTCATGTACACAGTAACATAGTCACAGTGGGGAGAGTCAGAGAAGACTAAGGCTGCTTACTTGCACTTCTTGCAGCATTTCAGAAGCAGACAGGTTTCTTCTGGGTGGAATATTATTGTTTCCAGGATTATTAGCAGAAAGACATTCCCCCAGCAGAAAAGGAGCAAAGGTTCCTTTGCACAGGATTGGCGTTCTCACAGTCTGAAGCTCTGTGGAATATGGTGGTGGTGCTAACTGACCTTCTCCACATCCTAACCATGAAGCACTAGTGCATCAGTAGTATACACATCTGAACTGGAAATGTGAAATGCTTGGAAAATATTGCCCTATACTGAAGTCGAAACCTAATTGCCCATCATGACAATTCCTGTTAGACTCATACATTTGAAGTCTCCGTGTGAACACTAAAAGCTCATTCCAGGGGTTAAAGAACCCTACTGATAGATGAGATGTCAGGAGGGAGACATAATTGCACTACAGAAGTGGTAACCTGTACATCTTGGGAAAAGAATAGGACACAGCTCCTGTATCTTGAAAGAAATAGCTGTGGCTAGATCTTTGAACTCTATCAAGAAAGATCATACTACCAAGCAGGCAGCTTGGTAGTATGTGATGTGGCCTTCCTTCATACAAATGCTGTCTTCATCCTTCTCTCTCACCCCTTCCCTTTTCTTAAAGTGATCTAAAAGACCTACAGCTTGGTGATAGTTTCATGAAATGCCCTGATGAAGGATGTAAGGAGTGTATCAATGTCAAACATTGTACCGCAGTATGATGGCAACATAAAGAGGGTGTACACACAAAGGCTTTCTTCCTCTGGTCTTTCTAGGCAGTGGTTTGAATAACTTTTATGGAAGTTCTTCAGCAATTGTGCATGGTTGGTTTGGATGCTTATAGGACCTTCAAAATCTGTTGAAACAGGAATAAATTTTGTGAAAGGATTTCCATACTTTCAGACTGGATCCACGTCTGAATAGTGACTGTAATTTTAGAGAGATTTTTACATGAATTTACATGAAGTAGGGAATTTGAGGTATTTTTATCAGACATAGAGTTGATTTTTTTTCTGCCAGAAGCCTTATCTCTAACGTGATTTTTAACCAAAAGAAATTTAAAATTATTTAAGGTGAGTAAACTACATGTATTTATATCAGTATAATTTTCATACTGCCTTATTAGATCAAACTCAGAAATAATTATGTTATTTCATCACTCAATGCAAATAAAGTGGATAAAAAAAATATGAAGCTCTTAATGTTTACTTGACACTCCTTTGTGTTTAGAAGATAAAGTTTAAGGAATTCAGTTACCTTTTACCTTCTAAATTCCAAAGGACCAGAAATTTTTGTTGAAATCCCCAAATCTAGTCCTTAGAACTTCAAGTCTATATTTGCCATGCTTCACCTTGAAATTTTTAATCATCAGCCAAGAAAAATTTTCTCTAACAACTGCTCAAAATTTGTGTCAATTAACTTTTTTTAGGCTTCATAGGATAGGATTCAGAAACAATGGCAAACTATTCCCTGAATGTGTTCCTGTTCACTAGAATGTGGTACTTAATTTTAAATGAGGAGCTAGTTAAATAACTACATGTAACCTTCACATTAAGGTTAGTTGATCACTTTCATCATTGTTTAACAGTCTAACAGAGTATCAAAATTAAATATACTTGATAGACTTGCAGTGGATATTTTGTGGTCACTGGAGACATTTTAAACAGTACAGCCAGCTGAGTGCTGTCTTTATCTCTTTGTGTCCATGAAGTGTTCAGTTCTTACTACAGCTTACTTATGCAACGTAGGATTGAATTTTTTTCCCTTAACTCAGACAATTGGCTGATCAAGGATGGCTTTTTGAGTGGGGTTCAGATATCTGTAATAAATTACCAAAAACTTTTGAAGCCAGTTTCATAATAAATTAAGCCAAGCCCCATGCAGACCCCCTAGCTTGACATGTCTCAGGGAAAAGTCTTAATCCTTCAAGTGAAAGTCTGAGAAACTTGGCATGATAGATCGTATAAGATAAAGATATGATGATCTGCCAAGACTAGTTTGGAAATTTTTGTGCTTAATTGCATCAGCTGTATTTCTCATTCATATTGTTCTTTGTCCGGTGGGACTTTAAATATATTGACATGGTAAAATATGGATGGGCCAACTGGACTGGTGAACTTTTAATTATCTGTGTACCACAGTGTTTGTGAAGCGAATATCATGACTTCTTGGTTTGATAAATATTTCTGTGGGTCCATAACCTTACTGATGTGAGTAATTTCACTGATGGGAGGACAGATCCCTTTGTTCTGGTTCATGGAAGTGCAGGGACAGAGTGGGCAGGAAAGTGAGGTTTTCCTGGCACTTGCATCATGTAAGGTATGAACAGCCCCTAGTTGGGCTTGGTGCCTGCTTACCACTGTGCAATGCCTCCATCCACTGGATCAGTTCCAGGATAAAAAAGAGTATATGCAAATGCACCTGCAGAATCAGAACTGGTGGCTACTGCACATTTGTTTTCCTGCAGTTGTTTTTTTGATTGTCAGGTGTATTTGGATCAAGCTGAACTGAATCAGGCTTAGAGGGATCCATAAAATCTTCTGGAAAAAATAAGAAAGCCACTTAAAATATCTTTTCACTCCATAAAATTGTAATGACATTGAAGAGTTTTCAGTGGAGACTTAAGTGTAGAAAATGTGCTGATTTGAGAAGCCAAGGCTTTCCCTTTTAGAATAACATTCTGTAATTTTTTATATAAGAGTGTGGTGAAAGACTTTCACCTTAAGCCTACCGTTAAATCAAGGTACTCATTTCTATATCCTGAACTAATTTAACTTTTGATAGAAGCTTCATGTTTTTGCAGAGTGATAAAAGAGAGCATGTTGCTGGAGTAGAGAGACTGGAATCAAATAATTACCCATCGAGTCAGTCAGCTAATCAGGGGATTAAAGGTTAAAAAAAAATCCATGTGAGATGCCTTAATGAGATATTTGTACGTGACACGGCAGGGTCTGAATGACAGATGCATGTCATGCTTTGCAATATTGTATGGGTAAAGTATCCACCTAGATTTTGTAGTTCTATATTATTTGTAATGCAGTGTTTTCTAAAAAATCCAAGAAGGATTGCATATTATTTTACAGTGGGTTTATAAGCATTGGAAAGCTGATCAGAAAAGTTAAGAAAATATGTATCATGATGACTGCAATAAATCCAAGGGAAGAACAATAAAAGCAAAATTAGGGGAATGTCTGTTGGCAGATGATATGTTGTGTATTTCACACATATGGGACATGTATGACTTCATATAGGAGTGGAGGCAGCTCTGTCTGCACATGCAGCATTAAAGAGAGAATTCATGTGCTGAATAAAGATATTTTGGTGTATGTCCAGGAGTTAGTCTGCCCAGCGATTAATATTAGTGTTATTTTCCCCTTTTGATTGAAATCTCTTTGGAGGGAAAGGCAACCTTCAGCATCAGATTATTAATTCTGCTAAGATACAGAGGAACTGTTACCCAGGTTCCAAATAGGTAACCACAGTACGCTCTTCCTCCAGAAAGATGTTCAGGACCCCACACAATACAGTGTTCCCTGGCTGTGAACCTGCAAAGCACTTATGTCCAGTTTTAAGAGGAGGGATGATGCACTGGATCAGTCCTAGAGGCCACATGATCAGTCACCCCTGCAGCGACCATGTGCTGACCTCTCTGCAGAGCTTGGGAGGCAGTGGACAACAAATTAGGTTTCCTTCTGCTGAAGGTGTAGGAGAGATCCCTTTCTTGATATACATGTTTCACGGGACTAGGTAACTGATGATGAGAGAAATTTCATTGTGTAAAAATAATATTCCTCTAAAATAGTTATGTATCTACTCAATTTTTTAATGCATGGTGTAAAATCAATAGTTTTTTGAAGAGCTAGCATGTAGGTGTTTGACAGTATTAACAGTGTTGAAAACTTACATATTTCTCAACTTTTTTTCATTTTCTGAGTAAAACCAATGCCAGTTAATTTTCACAATAAAACGCTAAGTTTTGATTGCTTGGATTTTTTTTCAAAAAAGAAACAATATGGAAGGGTGATCCTGGTTCATCTTGGTCCTGTTTTATCTACATGTGTACTACATCTAGCCTCACATAAGACCTAGCAAGCAGCTCCTTTCCACTGCAGCTGAAAATTGGGCCTGAATTTCTGAGTTCTGCAGTATGTGCCCTGTGCACTGACACTGTGTTCAAGTTGCTGGAACACAGACAAATCAAGTCTGCATGTGCTGGCACTAGGCTCTGGAAGGGCTGAAGTCTACTGAGGCTGACCCTGACGTGAATCCTACTTTGCTAAAGCACCAAATGTTTGTGCCCGGGTTTCTTCCAGTTGTGGAAAAGCAAAGGAGCTATTTCACTAAAAGAAGATGGAGAGGAACACGTGTCTTAGAGAACACAAGGGTGCAGTGTTGTGGGGTGTTATCTCGGGAGACACTCTGTTTTGTGTCCTGAATCAGATCTTAGTGCCCCCAGACTCGATCAAGTGTGGCAAGCACTGGGGCACTGTCTGTTCTTAGTGCCATTTCTTTCCCCTTTCAGTTCTGGTTGCAGTCTGAAATTGTATTCCTGATGTTAGAAATGAGTGTTCTGCTATAAATTGAGTGTACTCTTCCTCTTCTGAAAATGGAATTTTGGTGAAATTAAATTAACTGGTTTTAAGTATTTTGACATTTTCCAATAAAAATAAAATAGCATAGAATCAGAAATTTTCTACCTGGGTCAACAGGTCAATTTATTCCCATCTTGAGACATAGGCTTTTCAGCAGCCCCTATTCCCAAGCAGGGAAAATTAAATAAGCAAAATTCTTGTATCTTAAAAAAATAAATAGATTTGGAAATTTAATTTTAATTAGTTTATACAATATTGGGAATTAAATAACACAAGAGGATGAGTTTTTCTTTCTTAGTAGAAAAACAATTACATGTTGCTAGTCCACTCCTTTTGGTCAAAATCAGGAGTGTTGACTGTTGTATTATCTTTTCATAATTCCTTGTTTTGTTCAAGGGATTCCATAGCATTAGGTGCTGTATAAATACAGGACACAGGTTGCAGCTATACCCAGAAATTACAGGAGTTTTGGAAAATATGGAAAATATAAGGAGGCTGAGAATACTAAAGTAAATAGTGGAAATGAAAGGCAAAGAATTTTGGGCACGGTTTCTACTAGGCCCTAATTAATTCCAAGATGTGCTAGAATGTTTCCAATTTTCATAAACTACAATATAACTCAGTGTCTTGTGGGATGGAACCCTATAATGCTGAAGCAACCCTGATATGGATGGGCAGAAGCTGTTGAAGCCTTTTCTTCATTTTCTTTATTCTTATAGAAATGAAAAAGAGCAGAATAGAGTATACAACAGCAAGAAATATAGCATGTAATTTGCATACATAGAAAAGCAAAACAGAATAGCAAGGCATTGCTATACACATGAGAAATATTGCATCAATATTTTAGTCATACATCAGCTTATGAGTACTGTATTGATCTGTTTTTCCTCTAACATCAAGATAAGATTAGTGTTACATGCATGAAGCTTCCTTAGCTATTGGATGCAGGGATTAGTGATTGGAGCATAGAGACGGGTAGTCAAGAAATCCAGATTCAAGAGATGGACAAAGCACTCCTGACTTTCTTTTCTTGCTTTCCGTACCTGATACTGTAACAAGAGATACACTTTGTACTTTGCCTGTATTACAGATCTGGTGTCATGTACCTACTGGACAATTTGAGTGATTTTGTATGTGCAGAAAAGCTGCTGTCCCTGTTATTCTAGTCCATGAGTATCCCTTTCAGACTGTCACATTCTTTTGCTTTGCAGTAGTTGTACCATTGTGGCAGCTGGAGGCCAAAGCCGAGTGTTGTTTCAGACACTGCACAAGTGTGCCACAGGCAACAGGGCCTGTGGTGTCTGCTCTGCAGATCAGGCCTGCTTGCAGGTTGCTCCCTTTACATCTCCAGACACCTTTTGCCTCCTCCTCACAGAGGCAGCCTTGTGTCCTCTGCCTCTCTGCCAAGTAATGTGCCCTCTCATTCAGAGCTTGCTGTGTGTCTCTGCATCTCAGAGATCCGAGAGAGACTTCTGGTGACATATCTTACTGAAGACAATAGTGGAAATAATAATAAAAGGAATCAGTTCCTTAGGAAAATAGAGTTTCCCAAGTATTAAGTCCTGATCCAAGTTTCCTCCCTTCTTCCTTGTGTTTTTTGTAGGGGAGAGAGTAAATAATGAAAGCAAGTCTTGTAGCTGCACATCATGACAATCGATAATAGTAAGAAGTTTTAGTGCTGTCACTCTCTCTGACAATTTGGGCATGCTGACTAAGAAGGATAGAAAGGAGAAATGAGCCTGTACAAAGGAAATACCAAGTGTACCATACTTAAAGAAACTTAGATTAGAGTCTTCCAGAGGGAAATATTTTTATGAACCAGATTTGCTTTATAGCCCTAAAAAGCTATAGTTTTCCTTGTTATGTCTGGACTACATTAGTGTCAAGAAAGTGCCTCTCAAGTAAAGTATACTTTTGAGTTTATAAGGTGTGGGTTTTGATATGGTTCCTAGTGATTTCTGTTAGAGCTTCTCTTCCTGGCCTTATTGGAAATTAGTTCAAGCATGGTAGTAATGGGAAGGACCTGCTTGCTCTTGCATTCTGACTTTAAATCTTCTTACAGTATTATGAATAACCTGCTTTCCCTGCTAATTACCATTTTTAGGTACAAATCCATCACTAAGGACCCAGGTCATGCTAGCATGGGGCCTGACCATGGCTTGATAGAGAGTTACGCTATTTCAAGCCAAAGATGTAGCCATAGAACTCTTAGATGTTTTATGAGCTCCTGAAGTCTGGTAGTCTCAGGTTTGCCTTCTACCTTCAAAACTACTTTTTTTTTGTTTGGGGATGAGGAAGTGAGAGAGAAAGAAATATGAAGAAATCAGACAGGTAAACAGGCTTTGCACAGGGATTTTTAACACACCACTGCTTTTATTTAAAGCATGCTGTTGGTTCTATTTAGCAACTCTGCTGCCAAGCTCCAAACCCAATCTAGTTCAAGCTTCCCTTGGGAGTTGCATTTACTGAATCTGTGGTGAGTCAGAAAGCATTACTACCTGCCTCATTGTGCTCCTGGGAAAAGAGGAGCTGAAGAGAAGAAGCTCTTTTGCCTTTTTGTATTGGATTCTGATTTGATTTGCTCCCATCAGCCAAACAGATACTCTTTTGGGGAGTGACTTACTTCTGTGGCTGCCTCCATGACAAGATGGCATTCCTCAACAGGAGCCAATTGCCTGTTTGTTTCACAGCAAATAGGTCAAAGACTTTCCTTTCCTGGCTCAGGTTTGCGTACTTTCAGCCTGCAGCTGAATACACAATTCATCATGCTCCTAGACCAAGGCTATCTGTCTGCTTGCTGGCCCCTTCTCCAAGCTCTATGAGTCTGTACTTGCTAGCAGGGTGTATTGCCTCTGTGCAGAAAAACATTGCAGATGCTCTCCTGAGAGCTGCATGTAATACTAAATGCTAATTTTTCAATGACAAAAGAGAATGCAGTGCTATTTGATGAGAATTTCATTTTTTTTACAAGTTTTCCATGCCATGGCAAAATCAACCCAAATGCATTTCACCTCTTTATGTTATTGATAGATGTGATTCTCTTTATCCTAAATATTCTTTCTCTGCATCTCACCCATCCAGAACATGTATATTGAAAATGCATTGATTTGTGTTGAAATTCTGAAAATCTTTTCCCATGCCAGATACAGATCTATTTTAGCATTAGATTTTAAAAGATGGGGTGGAAAATGATGGATACACCAAAATAAAAGGAGATAGTTGCTACTCAGGCCTATTCCTTATTTATCAGATGGTAGAAAAAAATCCTTCAAGTAATACAACTGCAACTCCATCATCCATTTATTTCTTGAATCTGTTTTGATCCTGCAAATGTTTCATTGAAGTGACTGACATAAATGAATGGAAAAAGAATGCAAATAGCTATTTAAAAAAAAATATTGATGTAGTTTGGGTACTTCTACTCACCTTTACTACTGGTATATATAACTACTGCAAATTTTGATGCAAAATTTTGCTTAAAGATGAGACAATGGAGGGGACTGACTTTCAGAGGAATTTCTTTTTTAATTCTTTATCATTCAGAGTGATACTGAAGGATAAACTAATACTAAGAGAAGAAGGAGGGAAATTGTATTTTCATTTGTGTAGGCATCAGCCTGCTTGTATTTTTGTGAGGTGATCTGAGGATAGTTCTACTCATAAAGGAGAGGAGGAGGTAAATATATATGTATACACACATGTGTAGTACAATAAGTTTTTTTTAAAAATAATTGAATAATAAAACATTTCTTGAAAAAAACTTGTTAAAAGCACCCAACCTACTTCCAATGGTTTGTGCTATATGCAGAAAGACAGTATTGAGCAACAAAATAAATTGTATTCCTTTTGCATTAAGATTGCATTAATGTTGTTTTCTTCTCATATTTTTATTTTCACATTCATTTTGGTTTACTTCTTTCTCTGATTGCTTTGAGAGGGCTTTCAGCTGGTGCAAATGTGCAGTGCTTCCCCACTGTTCATGTTTTAGCTGGGTATGGACCTATCGAGGAGAAGTGTAGTTAAATTTGGTTGACTGCATTGTCTCCTTATCTTTCCATTTTGGATTCTTTTTTAGAATGCTAATGCTTTAAAGGTGGCAGGTAAATCTTTTTATTATGAACCAGTACTTCACACATAGCCAAATGGTCCTTGCCCAGCAATTATGTTTCAAACCAATGGGAGTCTTTCAGTTTTCCATGCCAACCTCTTTTGTAGTTGGGGGGGTTTCTGTGTTTCAAATATAATTGTCAGACTGAGGTTTGAGCAATCAAAGTAGCACATTAAGCACATTGTGCCATCTCATGCCCTCTGCAGCCACTCTTGTCAAGTCTATCTTCTCCTGTTCTTCCCAAAACGATCATGATATATCTCATGGGTTGTGCTGACACCAGAAAATACTGAGTGATGTAGGATTGGGCTTCCTATGTTTAAAATGCAGTTCTTAGGATACTAACCAGACACCTTCTTTGCCATGATGCGATGTCCACTTGGTAGGAGCAACTTATTGTGAGGCTTTGTTTAAGGATGAAGCTGGCTCCAAATGATCTCTTCGATGCCTTACACAGCTTGACAAAGCTGTTATGCTCTTAAAATATAAAGTTTAAAGTAGTGATGCAAATGCTGTGCTCAACTCTGGAGTCCCCTGTCCTGAAGCAGAGCTGGTACTTCTGATGGCTGGCTTTGGTTGTGAAGTCCCATACTGGTTTTGACACCAGAGTATTATGCACCATCAGTGCTGAATGTAGGGGAAGGCTACAAGAGAATTGAACAGTCCCAATATCTAATAGCCCTAATCTTAATTTTTATTTTCAGTGTCTTATAAAACTTTATAAAGATGTCAGAGGTGACTGAGAGCAGCATTTTAAGACATGGACATGCCATTGTTGGCACATGGTGATAGAACTGCAGAGAAAAATAACTTTCTCCATTCCTTTTTTGATATTAGAAGTTATTTCAGGTCCTCTTTTATTGAGATACTGAACTCCTGTTTGGTAAAGACTTTTTTAATATGCTGTTTGAAGCCCCTGAACAAAGATCTTTTCAAAACCCATTAACCATGGTTCCCCCCGCCCTCCCCCCAAATTTTCTTTATTTTAAAAAAGGACAACAAATTTTGAAATACTATTGTTAACAATTTATTGTTAATCAAAATAAAACCTTAGTTTTTTTTAGATTAGCTATTGCAAATGAAAGCAAATAAAGGTGCACATTTTTCTTGGTTTTGATTTCTTTGTGTTGATGGAATATGGACTTGAAAATGTGCAGGTGAATGTTTATTAGTTGTATCATTAATTTCTACCATGTTAATCCTGAAAACTAAAATATGAAGCTCTTTTTCAAATAGAAATCCTGTTGATATCTGGGTATGCACTGGATGAAAAATACTTTTCTTGGTATGAATGGACCTACTCACAAGAATAAAGTCCCCTTGTAAAGCAGGAGTATGTTGGATCAGGGCTGTGGTATCAGCCTAGTTATTTGCAGAGGGACAGGGACACAGTGGGAAGCAGAAGCAATTTCTTTTATATTGTGCATGAAAATCCATTCAGATTTCTAGAAGGGTCTGCTTTATTTCCACTTTATTAAATGTAGTCTTGCTTATCCTTATACCAATTGTGTGTGTGTGTCTGTTTTCTGAATGTATCTTCCTTTATTTATTGTAATATGGGAATATTGTATTTTGCAGTCTGTAAATTAGATATTTGATTCAATGCAGTGGCAGAACACAAGAGTGTTAAAAATGTCCAATTCCAGCAGGTGAAGCCAAGGGATGTTTAAAGCTTGGTGCATATAATGTTTATATTACATTAAGTACTGTGTTATTGCACAGGATGCTTATTGTTAGTGTCTGTAGGGAGAATCAGTTCCAAAGATTTCAATTTCAATAAACTGATTATGCAGTTCCACCACATGCAATTAGGATGGTAGTAATGAAATGGTTATGAAGTCCCTTGGCATTCTGTAGTTATTTTTTTTAAATTTTGTGAGTAACATCAGGAGCATTCTGGAGGGAAGTGTTTATGTATTTATTTATTATTGATTTAAAAACCACATTTAACATTACTAGTTATTATAACTCCAGTCTCAACAACAGGAAGGAGATAAGTTGTTTCCACATTATTAAATGTGGGATGCCTTGGGAATTGAGGAGATTTATCCTTTATATAAATATATTAAATATTAATGAATAGTAGTTACAGAAATTAATTTATAGCTGCATTTAATTTTCTAATAACTTCTCATTGCTTTATTCCTTTGTTGCAAACAATGCATATCTAGATATAGAACCTTAACAAATACCTTGAATGACAGAATGATCTTGTCCACTGATCAGAATGCTTCATGTACTTCACTGGATGAGAGAGAGAATAAAGTGAAAAGAATATGAATCCAATCAATGGTCTATGGATCAAGAAGAGAGGCATCTCACATCTTCTGAGGGGAAAAACAGGGGCAACACAGGGAGGATTCAAAAACTTATAAAGATTTCTGTCTCTTACTACAGGTTACACTTGGCCCTTTTGAGATCCACTATTAATATTGCCTCATTTGAAAAGCCTGAAAATATCTTGTTTGCAGTTTCTCATCCATTTGTGTGGAATGTTTTGAATTTTTACAGCTTGATATTCTTTTGGTTCTTGGGAAGAATGCATTTATCTCATGTACAACTTTTCGTCTCCATGATTTTCTACCTTTCCAGACACCAAAAACATTTATTGCTATTTCGTGGTTGATTTTTCCTTTCATTTGACCTCACATTTGGGCACAAAACAGCTCCATAGGAAAGGACAATTCCAATTCTGACATGGCTTTGTACCATCATCTTGAACAGATCAATCTTGGGCAAGATCACAGTCAATCTACTTCCTGTGCCTGCGTTTCTCCATCAATGAAGTAGGTGGGGGACATATTTTCTTCTCCTTTTTATTTGTGTAAACAATTAGATGCAAGGAGAAAAACACTATGTGTGACTGCAGAGCTTCTAGACTTCCAAAATGTTTATGAACCTCTTTTATGTCTTTCTTTTTTCCCTATTTTTTAATGTAGGTTACAGGGGAGAGAAACATCTATATGAAAGATAAGAGAAAAGAGAGGAAACAGTTCTGCTATATGTGCTTAATCTTTTTTCTGTTCATGCTTTGCCTGTCTTTCTTGGGAATAAGACAAATGAACGAGTCTAAAATATGAGGGCCGCCAGATATCTGTGAGGAATTTCCATAGTTCTTAAATAGCCAAAGAAAAGTAAGGTTTTGTGTCCTTTTCTTTCCCTGAGCATAGTTATAATTGGGTTATTAGTATCTAAAGGAGGACTTTTGATAAATGCTTAATAAATAAGCATAATAAATAAGCATGCTTATTTATTAAGCATAATTAATAAATGCTTCATCCTGTTAGCAAGACAGTTAAGGGAGATTTGGGGAAGAAGACAGAGAGGGGAAAAGACAGCCATGGATTGCTATTGCCTTCAGAAGACCTGAGTACCAGTTTCCACCAGCTCAGGCACGCAACAGGAATCACAACAAATTTTCCAAACAGAACGTCACAGAATGGTGTGGTGTTGTACATATACCAGAGTGGCAAAAGGGATCTGTGCACAGTTTGATAATGCTAGTCACTTGTAGCTACCAGTGGTGGGGAAGTATGTTCATTATCTCCTTCATGTTAGGTTGACTGCATGTAAACAGTGGTGGTTTCTCTCATTTGAATTGTCTGCTAGTGCCTGGTACAGATCTGAAAAACAAGACACTTTTAAATGTATCATAAATTTATGATAAGGGTTCCAAGTTTATGTTGAGTTCCAAGTATGATGAGACCATGTCTAAAGAAATATTTAAGTTACATGTGGGACTCAGATCCCTCTTAGGGTAGACAAAGGGAGTGGTTCAGCATTTTCTGGGGCCTTGGCAAACAGCACTGTTTTCAAATGTTCCTCCTGGTTTTTATTAGCAAGTGTAATGATGTTGACATACTGTATCAAACCTATGGAAATCAATTAATGTATTTTTATTGAGATCAGTTAAGTTTGTGTCACACCATGCAACTGTAAGTTCACTGCCCATATTGAGTATCCCTGGCCACAAGGATGGAGCAAATCTCTACAGAGAGCAAATTGTCTTTGCAGCATAGATATATCTAATTCAGGATCAAAACTGCAATTTGACCAAAGAGGCATGTGTTAAATCATCTAGATCCTCTCTCTTTTTTTTTTTTTTTAATTTATCTTTTTATCAGCAGAGTTTGGAGAGTCTAAAAATTGTTAAGCACTCAGAACCAGGAAAACTTTCCTGGGAATCCACACTGAGAATAGTGAATGTATTGGCCAACACTGGGTTGAGCAACATCTCAAAAGAGTGACAGGGAGCACTGCAGGGAGTCTTTTATTTTGAGCATCGATTCAGACATAGTTTAGTATACAAAGTGCTACCCCAGATCTCATGTCCTGTCTTGCTTTCAGGTTCATTTCCAATCTCAATGTTTCATGCTGCCAGCCTGAGTAATCCACGTTTTTGTGTGTCTGGACATACCACTCTGCTTGCTGTTGGTGCAAGTCATGCCCTCCTCCGTGTGAGAAGTCAGACAACACCTGCACCGCACAACTTGCTGTGCGATTTGGAAGCAAGCAATATTCCATGAGAAGAGGAATTCTTGTATAGCACTTACATTGTCAAGCTGTCCTACTTTCTGGAATGAATATCTGAGAAACCAAAGGTCTTGGACAATGGTGTTTCAACTGTATTATATTGTGCCTGTCCAAAAATTTGAAAACAAGGTCTTCAATATGGTTTGCTGCTTGAAGTTTTTTCCAGTTCTTTCTGCCAGAACACAGTCTCATAGGATTGAATTTTGGGGTCAGGATCCAATTTTGGGTCCGATTTCAGGATTTTGGGGTCCAATAGACTGTAAGTCACTTTATGTGTTTGAACTGTTCACTGAACTGAGTAGATGCCCAAAGATGAATTCTTTCTGAAGGAGCCATTAACACCTTCAGTTTAAGCTGAAGTTGAGCTGTTTAAGCTCCCCTCACTCCACTGACCCTGCTTTGCCCTCTGCACTGAACTCATATGGTGACCCAGATCAGGGAGCCCATCCTGCTGATAAGAATATTTTTCTTGTGTTCTCCCTAATCCAGCTCTTAATGCTTACCCCATCTGAGGCAATGCACAGGTGCAATGAAAGGGGTGCCAGCACATCATGGTGTAGTAGATGCATGCAGAAATATATGTTATTGTATCTTCATGTTCTTTGGAAAGGACACAATGTTTAAGCACAAAAACATGCATGTAAAAGGAGTTTTGTTTAGCTTAATCCCTGTGCCTGTACATGTTGGCAATGTGACTGGTTATACGGAAATTAAACAGAAATGTGTATGCTTAAAATTGATCACTAGAAGATGTTGATGCATGCCTGCGTAATATAATGCATGTCAATATGAGATCTATAAATTCCCAGCAGAGCTGGAGGACAGTCAGACCTTCATAGGATTCATCTTTTTGACTGATCTGCTAGAATTCTCCTATATTCAGCTGAACTGCATGAATGTCAGAGGGCAGAATCTGGCCAAGAGGATCTAAATTTGGAAAGAAATCTACTACCCCTGGACTTGGCCTTTAAAAAAGAAAGAAACAAAAAACCCCCAAATATTTAATGAGAACTTTGATGAGAGAAGAAATAGTTGCAGGGGATTTTGCGTATTCTGTAATACAGATTGACTTAGTGAGGTAATAATTATGTACTGTTTACAGGTGAAACAGCTACACAGAGTTCTCGAAGAATTTAGACCATAGTAAGTAAATGACTGGAAGCTCTTCACTGAGCACCATCATTGCTGCTGAAATGACTGACAACTATAATCATATTTTGCTAATCATATTTGTTCTAATAAATGTTGGGTTCTGTCATTTTTATTCATGGCTCATTGGGCAGAAAATAATTCAAACCAATGTCTCTAAAGGTAGCCAGACCCACATAATCTTGGGTCTTTTGTGCAAATGGGCCCTTATAGCTTGACAGAGTGATGAATTTTTGAATCAAAGTAGATGTTTGCCTGGTGACACAGGGGGATTGGCTGAAATAGTTGTGAGTCTGCATAAATGGTAGGGAGTGCCAAATAAATGAATTTAGGGAAAATGCCATGCAAAGTAGTTTCATAGAAGCTTTTGAGCCCAAGGGATGGTAGTGATGCCTAAGCACTTTGCACTGTCGAAGTGTACTTACTATGGTGACAATGAGATCTAAAAATTCGCAGTATCACCTGGGAGCGTTGCTACAGTCCTGCCAGATGAGGGCATGGACTGTGGAAAATCCTTGCCAGAAGGGTTGCTTTGGTGAATCCCCCTGTTCAGTATTCACTGCTCTCGTCTAATCTGTAGAGGATAGGCATTTGATACAAATTGACTGTGGAGCTGGGCTGTTTGAAACAGTTCTTGTTAGTTGGAAAGATGATGGCTGTAATTTCTGATGTGTTCTCAGGTGTTTGCCTCTGCAGTAGCACATGGGAAGGAGAAGATTGTACAGGTCTGTCACATAAATGGGTCCTTTTCAAAAATCCTCAATGTGGGTTGTGTTTGACTTAGTTTGGGATGTGAATTCACTCCCAGCCTTTATTATCTCTGGGAAATTGTCCCTCAAGGTAAATGGAGAAGAAAAAATTTCACACTAATGATGCTGTCAGCTGCTATTACCACATCATTAGTATTTTTTGTCATTTATTAAAAGAGAGTGATAATTTCTTGATATTCATTGACATTAGAGTAGTAATGCCCTGTACTTTTGAGTTCAGGAAGATGAATGGACCCAGAACCTGTGAGTTTTCTAAAGGAGGTAGGAAAGGGATGTTAGCCTCCAGTTTGTGCATTTGAGGACCCATGAAAAATGAGTTATTATACTTGGGCTGAGATTGTATAAATGATTCCACATCTGCTCCAGAAAAGTACAGGGATTCAGAAATCAAAAGGCCTGGGGTACATGAGGACTGAGAGCTGATTAAGCATGCTCTGACACATGTCTTTGTATACGGCACTTCTCTAATGATATTTTGCCACTTTCAAGCATACCCCTTGAGAATAACACCAAACTGGCACATATTAAGGAAGCAGAGAATTGTTTGAATTCAGGTATTGGTTTGGACCAAGTTGTCTGTTAAACTGTGGGGTAGAAATGTGGTGGAAAACTCTATGTGGCTCTTGGTGGAGAACAATTCAGTGAGATTTGGCTTCAAAATACAAACCCTCAGTTTTAGCTCTTCTCTTCCTCTTCTCTTCTCTTCTCTTCTCTTCTCTTCTCTTCTCTTCTCTTCTCTTCTCTTCTCTTCTCATCAAATTTAAAAAATATAAAACTATATTAAAACAGAAAAACTATGATGACATTTTCAATTACCTGAATTATTTCCACCAAAATATAAAATTTAAATGGCAAAAGGATTTTGAAACAAAAAGCTTTTCTTTTCAAATGCAAATTAGGTACTTGTTATTTTGTCCCAGGGTTTGCTCTTAATCCCCAAACACTGTAAACCCATAAAACCCAGGATTTGTGGTGGTTGTGGACTCAGTGTGTCCACACTAGAAATTTGCTAGCCAATAGAGAATGATTAGGGAATTAGAGAACTATTAGTAAAATCAAGATTTTCAGAAATGGGGGAAGAGACTGAAAGCTCTCTATGGATTTTTTTTCAGCATGACTTTCAGCCTTGCTCAGAGGCAATAAAATGAGATGACACTGGGAAGAAAAGTACCTCACCAGAGCTTGTAGTTATTGTTTTGAATGCTTATGTAGCTGCTTCACTGAAGCCAGATTGATCCATTCCTCGGCAATGATCATTATATATAGTTTCATACAGCAAATGCAATGCTTTTCTTTTAAGTTGTCCTTTCTGATAGATGTTATTATGCTGAATCTTATTGCATTATATTATAGTTCTGAAATATTTAGGTATTTATGTCATTGGTTAGTAGTAGAGTGTGAATATGATATTGGGTTTGAAAATATTTGTCTTTGCAGGGTAGGAAAGTATTCTTGCAAGATGAGCTGCTCCTAATGGGGAAATTCTACTTGCTGTTCCAGCATGAGAGGGTGAATTGTGTGGTGCCTCCAGGATGCCCTGATGTGTTATTAGCAGGATCTGTCACCATCTATTTTGAGTTCCTCCACTGTTCCCATTTAAATGTTTTTTGTTTTTTTTTTTTTTTAATTCCAAACACAAAGTAATTATCAGAAAAAAAAACCTGCTTGAAAATGCCTTATAGTCTCACTTGAGTATTTTTTTTTTCCTAAGAGCTGCCCTGCCTTTAAAAACATAAGTAATTAACCCATATATTTTTAATATTCTTGAAGCTACTGTTTCAGGGCTTTTATCCAAGGATACTCACAAAGAGGAGGAAAACAGCACAGAAAAAGGGGAAACTGAGCAGGAAAGAGATGCCAGCCCTTTGGAACTCTGTACTTCAAAAGGAAATGAAGGAAAGTTAAAATAGCACCCCCTTTACCTAGATAAGAGACACAGGTGTCAGTATTGTTTTTTTTTTTTCTTTTTTTTTTCTAAAACACTTTTTTTTTCTACTCCCTGAGTTGTGTCTCCCATAGTGGGTCAGTCTGAAGTTCTGATATGAAATTATTTCAATGCCTGGAGCTCCAGAACAGGGGCACACTCCTCATGCTGCCTGATGTTGTAGGTAGCCAGTGCTGCCATGCCTTCCCTCTCCCAAAGGTGGGCCCTGCTCCTGCAGGTGCCCAGTGTCTAGCTGGCTTACAAAAGTCAGCAGGGACTCTGCCTTACTTGATGGTGGCCTAATATTTTGGGGAGCTATGCCTAGAAAGCCTGATGCAGAAGCATCAGTGCCTACTAAAAACAGCAAGCACTGACAGATGTGCTGCTAGATGAACTCACATTTACCATGTTGTTCTCCATCTTCCTCTTAAGTCTGCTGCTTGTGGCTTAGGAGAGCTGATATTTGTGCTGCTTGATCCCTTGCCTGGCACTCTGTGTGCTGCAGAGCAGCACTGCAGTGCTCTCCTGCTTAGCCCACTGGTATTTCAGAACAGCTGAACTGCCAGAACTGCTGCTAGGGTGTTCCAGCATGGAAGTATAGGTAAGGACTGTACTTTGAGACCCCAGCTGCAGTGCAGGCTCCCCTGAGAATGCACAGCATTCCTGCTTGCAGACAACTGTGATAACTTCCAGCCCCAGCACATGACACAATACAACACAACTATTATGCTATTCTGGAAGTTCGGGATGCATGGATTGTCATATAACCCAGTGCTTAAGATCTCAAACTTCTCAAAAGTCAGAATAAGGAAACCTTCTTTAATATAAAACAGCAAGCCTGTATCTTACTGCCACAATTTGTCTCAGTGTTGGTATATAACATCAAATGAAACTTATGGAGAAGAAAGTAACTTCCATGAAAGGAATTTTCATGCTGTAAACAATAGATATTGCTTGGTATTAGCTATGTACTTGCAGCTGTGCAGCTGCCAAGCCGGATTTTTCAAAACCAAACAAAATTGTGTAAGCTAAAAGAAAATATTTAAATTCTTATGAAGCCTTGTGAAGCCTTGCAAAGCCTTGCAACCTCTCCAAGACTAGAGTTGTACCACACTGCTATCCATAGGGGTGTCTTACCCAGGAGCATAAAGAAGTGCCATGAGTGCTTCATGCTTTAGTAGACTGCTCACAAGTGCAGGTTAACAAAAAGTAGGAATGTGTTGCTACTTTTGCTGTTTTGGGCAAACCCTGTCTGTGGTCATTTTTCAAAAAGAAAGGTTTCAGAGAATGCTGTCGTAAAACATGCACCTCCTGTGTTTCTCTGCAGGTAATCTATAGGCTGGTGGAGCCATGCAGAAAGGGTTTGCATTTGTGCTCCATCCAGTGCTTTACAGAAATCTCATCCAGAAGCCAAATGAAGAGTTGGGATATATTTAAGCAGTGAACCAGCAACATCAGACCAGGAAAATTTTTGTTGATAACAGATCATGTGCTCAGCTAGCTAAGGAGAATGAAAGAAAAAGATATTGTATCTATAAGTCTAAGTAAGCCTGTGGGTGTGCATTAAGGACTTAACTCAATTTGAAAAATGCTGCCCAAATTTGTTTCTACTGTGCGTAAAGTGTTTCTAAGCCTCAGATGAGCCATTATATTTATCCAGCATGACATCTGTTAAAATATTTTTGAATAAGGAGCCTGTATGGAGCATACATAATAAGATAGCTTTTGTGAGCATGTTTGTATTCCTGATATATGAGAATGGCTCATCTGGAGCCCTCCCAATTTTACACTGTTTAGGAGGTGTGCTAGATCCCAGATGAAAACCCACAAGAAAATGTAATTAGTGGAACAAAATTTAGTGCATTTGCCCCATGGCTACTTTTTACATTGCAGCAGTTTTGCTGTTAATTTTTCTTCTTCGAAGTACTAAAAACAAGGAATTTTTGAGTTAGAGACCTAATCACATTACAAAATCAAGCCTTATTTTCCAGTCCTTCCATATGTTTTTTTTCTTTAAAGAATATTTTTAAAAGGACCTGATCTGCTTTTCATTAAGAAAATAAAACATTCAGAATCATAAACATGGAGCTTGACTTGAAGTCTGGCAGAACCCAGCTAATGAAACACTCTGACTGAAATAGAATGGACAACTTTCTTGAGTAAAGATTTGTAGAATTGTACTTCTGGTTCACCAAGTTTCAGGCCAAAGCAAATTTTACAGCCAAGTTATAAATATTTGAAAAATGTGAAGCATAATGGAAATGCTGACACAACTTAACCACACAAGCATAAGCAGCTCAGTGTTATAATCTGGAAGTGCTGTTTTGAAAATGGTTATATGATAATGTAATCCAGGACGGGAGAAATTTTAGCTAAATGTATCGATACGAACATAATTTACTTGGACGTTAATATAATCATTCACATTAAAAATCTATAGTACTCTGATGTATAGATCAAGGCAGTTTCTTTCTCCTTGATTTATACCAGTGAGATATATGTTACAGTACACAATAAATAGGAAGAATATCAAATTTCTAAGTGGTGTTTCTTCACACTCCGATCACTATTTACTGGACAGTATCACAAGAACTATATATCCTTCAGAGTGTTAATATGTAAACAGATCAAAGAGAACATTGGAAAGGTGGAGAAAAGTTAGATATATAAGCAAGAAAAAGTGAGTTATTGATTTTATTGACTGGTTTGTTAACTTCTGACATTGCAATAAAGCCTTATTTATTTGTATACAGAAGACTCAATTACATAGATACATATTATTTAAACAACTGGGTTATTTACAGGAGAATTGCAGTTTCATAAATAATATAGACCTGCATTTCTCAAGCTGATGTTTATCCATTGTTACCACTTACGGAGATATGGTATCCACAAATGCTCTTTGGAGGAAAGTCATTAGAATAATGTTAAGTAAAACTCCTGCTTTTGTAACAATACATGTCCAAAGTACATGTTAACACATACAAGCTGTGTTCTTCACAATGACTGAAATACAAGTTATTCCATCCTGCTTCCTATGATTGGAGGAAGCAGTATGCTGGCAATACTTGCCGATGCAGCCACTCCAATTGACCTGCTACTTTGGTCAAGGATTTCTCTATGCTCTGACAGCCCAGCAACTCTCTGCATGTGAGATGAAAAGAGCTGAAGGTCCCACAGGAAATGGTTGGGCATGAGCCTAATAATTCCGTTTGCCAAATTAACGCCGGATTTTTCTTTCCTTTATGACAGCTGTCATAAAGCAGTGGAAATGTTGGCTATTTCAAACCAGCCCTGGCTATCTTTTGCATATCCTCAAAGCTGGGTGCAGTAAAAGATATTAGGAAGGCAACAGCAATCCAATTCATAAAGCACATCAGGTGTGCTAAACCATCTTTTGACTGCTGAAGAATCTGACCTGTAGGAAAGGTGGACCTAGGGTTCTCTGTGCTCCATTTGTAGCCAGACATAATACAGCTTCTCTGGGCAGAGAAGCAGCACAGCTGTGTTAGAGAGGTCCACAGCATAGACTTGTAGAGCACCATGTGAGCATAACTGTGTGGCTTCCACACCAAGACTGTCTTCTGTCACCTCAGTTGGCAGTATGGCTAAAGAAGTTCAAATCTGTTTGTCTATATGCACCTTGAAATGTTGTCTTTATATTTTGTACATATAGCTAGGTTCTTCTAAAGGCTGGATGGGTCTAAGTCAGATTCCAGAGTTCTTACAGAATAGTTACAGAATCTTTTCTTTAGATGCATTTTTAGAAGGAATCAGTGATTACTTTTTGCCCAACTCCAAATTACGTTTCGTAGGCATGTACACATAGTCTGAGATCTGACATAATCCTCAAAATAAGTAATATAACAAATGGAAGCTGATGCTGCTTTTGTGTTGTTGTGTAATGGAGTTAGAATAATGACAGGACAATAATATAATAGAATTCTGCAAAGCCCTCACTCAACTTTAAGTGGAAGTAAAATCGTGGAAATTAGGAAGACAATAAAATAATGCTTTGTAAAAAGGATAAAGAAATAGTGTTACCTAAGTCTATTAGTGACATAACATACTATGAATGCACTTAAATTAATAGCATCTTTTACCAGTAGTTATTTTTCAATTACTGTAATGCTGAAAAAATAACCAGAACAATAATATAAAAATGAAAGTGATGTAGGAAACTGATTTGTTTAAATTATGTATGTATATATAGAGAGGCATATGTATATATATGAAGACAAGCATTTGCATGGATTAGGAACATTATATTCCATAAAATTTAATCCTGTTAGGATGTTTTGCAGTGTCCTATTTGAAGCAAGTTGCCTGCCACTTGCTATTTTGCCAAAGCTAAGTTGCTTCTCTTTGCTTTTTTGCTTCCTTCACAGCATGCTGTTACAAAGAGGTCTTACCATGACAAGACATTAGTAACCAGATCTTTCATGCTATTCAGCTGTGCTGGGATGTATGTCTCTTACATGTAAAGCTTTTTCAACCTGTGCTGTATTCTTAAATCTTTCCTAGAAAACTAATCCAACATATTTATAATCCAGTGGGAGTTTGACTCACATACAGGCAAGATCAACATGTTACAGGGACAGTGTCCAAATGTTTGTCAACCACTTTGTTATTTCTATGCAGATCTATTTTAGGGTCTTTTCAGTGTAGAAAAACTGTATTTTAGTGGCTGCTGCACCATGGTTTATTATCATTGACTGGAAAATAGCTCCTCAAAACCAGACACTATGATAATGCCGGCTACTAGTTTTTTAGCTACTTTTTATATTTTTAGATTTAATTTATGGAGGAGGGAAGGATTGAAGGGGTGAGAAGGGGTGCAAACCAAAAGCTTTTACTATGTGGTTTAAACTTGGTTTTGTGATGGTAAGGCTTGACATACCTTGCAAGACTTGGCTGTAAGACTGAATGCTATTTAAAAACATAAATATAAAGTGTTTGGGAACTCTTGGCAAAAGCTCATTGTAAACAGCCACTACAACCAATTTCAGACAATAATAAAGAGAAGGAAGTTAATTCAGTCCAGAATTTACAAGATCTGGATGCATGGATACCATAAGCTTCTGCAGCTTCCAAGCCAACCCTTTCATTTGAAATAATGTCACCCTGCTGAGACACATCATGAGAACTTGCTGCAGATATCAAATGGCACCAGTTGCTTTTGAAAGGCTGTTGTATTTTTGTAGCTGGGAATTTCTGGAGATAAATGTGCCGCTAAGTAGGTTTATAATGAAGACTTACCAGTTTTGTGATGTAGTTGGATCTAGAAGTGTGATCTCCTGCATATGGAGTTGCTGCCAGTGTTAAGGTTTCCTCCTGGCTCTCAACTGGACTCCTATACTATGCCACTCTGTGGGATGGCTCTTTCAAGAGTCTCAATACAGTCTGAACATCTGAACAACCTGTAATGAGAGACTTGATGGAGCTGCCCCACAGGGCTTTGTAAAGACCACAACAGAGAGCGTAAAATTGTTAATGACACCACAGGGATGAAACCAGTGAACTCAGCAGCAACAGTGATAAGCCACAGCTGCTTTACCATACTTGCTGGCCAGAATGCTCTAGTAGGAGTTTGCATATATTATGGGGTGAATTTTGCTGAACACCAACTCTGCTGTGAGGTGCTTTTACTAGGTTTAATTGAATGCTTCCTTTCTTAACTGGATATTCTCCTCTCACAAAACTAGGTGATTTGAATTTTTAAACAGACTCTCATAGGACTGATAGAATACTAGGTTCATCTGCTTCCCACCTTACAGATATTTCTTTCCAGTCCCATGTCAAAGTTGTGAGTAGAATTTCTGTCATCAGCCACCTACTTGTGCCTTCTCCATAGAAATTTGTCTACCAGTGTAACTTGTAAAAAGCAAAATGTGTCAGACATATTACGCTTTTCTTTCACCCAGAAGACTGAAATACCATACACCAGAGGTCATCCACATGTATTGCCCAGCTTTCAGTAGCCTGTAGTGTCAGCAGCCAAACACATATAAAGTAACTGTGCAGGATTCCCCAGGCAAACAGGAGTATATGTATCTTTAAAAGATACCTTCATAATCTGTCTTATCTGGGGGAAGAGTGAAGAAATCAGGTGGGGAGGGTGAGTGTTGGCAAGTTGGGCTTTTGATGGAAAGCTTGAACTCTTCCCTATTAGGAACAAAACCAATATGCATAGATAAACACTGTAAAAAAATCATAAGGAAATCTAAGATAGCCATAAAGATGGCAAACTGTAACAGTTTCAAAAATAGATGTTCCAAAATAGGCGTTCTTTAATGTGCTCACTCTTTGGCATTTAGTAAACTTCCATGGATAGGAAGAAAGGAAAGTTTAATTTAGAGAAGCCTCCTGCCCTTCTTAGCTAGGGATCAGCTGCCCAACATGAAATAATAATGCATTCAACTGTCCATCTTCTGGTAAGTAACCTTTATCATCGTTGCATTCACCAGCACTAACAGCAAACAGTAAGTATGAAATGCTGTATGAATTCAGAGAAGACTGATAGGGTCTTTGTGGCCTTAATATTTGTGCTAATGCATACAGTATAAAAGGAACTGGAACTCTCAATATGAAGGGTCCAACTCATAAAAAATGTATGTACCACTAACAAGGGATTTTTATGCACTGTACTTAGTGGGTGAAGAAAAGTAGAATGAGTCTATTTTGAATAAAGAACATACTTTTGCAATTATATCCCTTCACGTTTCCTGCAGTAGCAACACTTCTTTTCTCACAGAAGCTATCTGAAGTGGAAGAATATTCATATAGGCACCAATAAGAAAAAAAATCCCCTTACGGAAAAGTGAAAAAGGGAAAGATGAGACAATGAAAGTTGCAAAAATAAAGATGGGAAAGAAGAAAAATTAAGGCCATTGGCAGAACAGGGATTTTGAGTTATTTGTGATTTTGTGCTTTGTTANCCCAGATGAAGTCCTCTCTAACATGAATCACTTTAATAGTCTGGTTTTCATTATAAAGAGTCGTGGAGTTTTAATGTTATCTGTTCTTATCTAGAAAGGTGCAGGTGCATAAATTCAAACCAAGCTCTGTGCATAGGGGTAATGAGGACAGTGACTTCAGTGTGTGCCTTGTGGGCAAAGATCCTTTAGGAGGAAATATCCCCAGGCACCAGGCAAAGATGGCATTCTATACTCTGCTGGCAGAATGGTTTTGAGCTCTCCAGATGATTTTAGTAGTTTTGCAGTAGCTACTGCAGGGCAATTTCAGATAAGTATAAAACAGTGGTGTTTTACTTACTTAAGTACTGAGTGATCACTCAGTAAACCAAACCTGCTCTATTCATACTGCTGTCTAATTCAATTCAATGCAGGATTTCTAGCTTTTCTATATAGGATATTGCATTGACATATATGTCAATATTGGTAAATCAATATACCATTTCCTTATCACACCACAAACGTTTACAAAGGTAAACTAGAAGGGCTTTTTGTACATAGGTAGGAGAAAATTAAGAATGAAAGTTATGTAAGTTGACACAATCTGACATTGTGGAAGATGTGCACAGTATTTGTATGTTGTGCTGACATGATCGAACAGTAAAATAATAACATCAACATTGCAATTTTGTTAGGTTTCAGAGTTAACAGGTGCTGGTAGTAATTCTACACACATCCAGAATTCTACACACTTGTTTGTGTTTCTTTGTGAGGATGAAATTACTGCTTAGAAATAAAAACTTAAAATTTGAACTACAGGTCAGCAGGAAATTGTTGAAATCATCTGTGGCATAACCTGATACCTAGGGAAGTTTTATACAATCCAAAGGAGTGAATTGTGTGCCACATCTTGGTCATGGACTGGAAGGAGACAACTGTCTAACAAACTAGATATGAATGGTCTACGCTTAAATTCATACCTTTCAGTGGGAGAATCATTATTCTAATGTAATTTATGAGATTGAATTTCTTTGCTGAGGTAACAGGAATATTTCCTCTGATAACCATAGGACAATACCAATGTGAAATAGAGTCAGCCTAAAATTTCACATTTATCTCCTGCAAGTATTGGAAAATTTAGGTGTGTTTGTGAAATTTTGTGCAAAAATCTGATTACTAATGTTTTACAATTTGGAAATTTGTGAACTTTTCCTCGCTACATGTTGAAATTCTGATGCAATGGGGAAATTAAAATAGTGAAACTAAGAGCCAAAATATGGTGGTTTATGGCAGAATGAAGATTGTTTGGAGGGAATGTTATGTTTTTTTCATTATCAGTTGATTTTTTTCTTTCAGCTATTGAATTTTGTTCAGCAAGATTGCTCTTGGTATAATTGCTGGGAGTTAAGGCTTCATTTAGTGAGGAGTTGAGTTTATTTAATCAGAGATGATGGACTTTCACACACCATACCTGATAATTTGAATATTATCAGTTGGTCTATTTAATTTCCTCAAAAATTTTTTTTTTCTCTTGATTATGATCTAAATGCAGCTATATTTTGCTCAGATTGTTTAGTTTATTAGTTTATTAGTTTTAAAAACGTAAGACTGTTTTCTCACACGCAGTGTTTTTATTTTAATTATTTAATTCTCAAAGCTGTATCTTAAATGTGAGTTGTCTCAGTGAGTAAGAAAAAAGTCCACTTTTGATTTCTTATTGTTATGGTTACTGAGAGATAAATGCAAATAAATTAATGTCACATTATGGAACTAGCTAAAGATTTAATATGAATGGTTGCTTGAAATGTGTTCTTTTATTAAAGTTAATGCATTTGAAATATTTGCTTAAATCTCAGAAGGATTTATATATTCTTTTGATTACTGAAAATCTAGTATTATTGAATTTGATCTAGCTTATTTTTCAAAGCATTGAGTGCTAAGGAGAGGTGGTCCCTGGTTTTGCTACAAATGTGAGACATATTAAATGCATTCATGAAGACCACAAAGAAGTTGTTCATATCCAGGTCATCTGCTGAGACTAGTTCTATGCTTTGGTATGAGTGCTGGCTTTGTGTGATCTTTGGTGCAGAGTTTGAGAAGAGATGCCAGGGTGCATCATGCCTTTGAGCAGCCACAAGCACACATGCACAGAAGGACCAGGGCACTGCTGGGCATACAAATTTAATGCACTCCATCATCTATCCTGTGGTGCTGTTCAGCATAGTTCCATTTTCCAGTCAGCTTCAGGTTCCTTGCAAGCACCAGAGACCAGATGAGACAAGGGCAGCTGGGACAGGCACTGCGTTCAATTGAGGGTGCTGGGGAGCATGTGCAAGTTTGCCTTGTCACAACTGCTGTACCCCTGGAGCAGCCGAGGTGTCACAGAGCAGTTCTGTGTTTTGACCCATGCCTTCCTGAACAGTGGAATTACAGCTGAGGAGATCAGCTAAATCGTGCTTATTTGAGAATCCATACTGGCGTCTCTTTTCCCCATTAGTTGTAAAGTGGGGGATTGGAGCATTCTCACCTTCACAGGGGAAGAACTGATTTACCTGTTGTATTGCTGAAAATGTGTAAGAAACAAAATAGAAGCAAACTCTGGAAAGCCTTTTATAACCAGTAGATTTAGAGTTGCGATTTTGTATGAAGCTTGGTGGCCTTAAGATGTGGTATTTCTTTTTTTCTTCTGATGTTTGTCTTGTTTTCTCTTTTTAAAACCAGATATTGTAAAACATGGTTTTTTGCTTGGTTTGTGGCATTTTTTTCTCATTTTGATAAGGGGAGAAGAAGGTTGTCATTGTTTTACTTAGCTTTATTTTAAATAATATTTTATTTTAAGAAGGCTATTTTACCGTGTTTACAGTGCACTTCAATTTTTTATTGTGTCATGCTCTTCCAGTCCCTTGGTGGGATGAGAGGTGAACGTATGTGTTATATAATTTATAATTAATTTATGATGAATCACATATGATGAATACTGCTTATTAAATATTAAAGCCTTGTCTACAGTCATGGCAGTACTATGGCAGTGGCACTCCTGTTTGTTCATATGGTACTATAGAGCAAAGTCATTGACTTAGGCTGTGTTGTCAGCACTCAGTTATAAGAGCCCTGCCTAGGCAAACAGTGTTAAAAATTGGCTCTCTTTTCAGAGTAGTAGCCCTTCTACAGCCTTCCCCCTGCCCCTTGTGCACCAGCAGTTCGGGATGTAATGAGAGCAGAATTTCCTCAAAACATAGTTGCAAACGGAGAAGGTGCTGGTAGTTCCCCAGCCCCACAGGGATTGTTCCAAGTCCTGGTTCCTTTCTCCCTCACTGATAGAAGGCTGAGTGGAGTTGGAGAATAACCTAACAGGAGGTAATGGCCTGGATCTGAACAGGTTGAAAATCTAGGCTAGGTTTTGACAGTCTATTTTTGTTAGTGAGGACTGGAATTTGGACAAGAGAATAATTTACCTTCAGGGGTCATTCCAGCATCTGGAACTAATCAACTCCCAAATAAACGCAGTAAAACAGAGGGGAGAAACAGTGTAGAGGATTGTGTTCTGCCAGTTTAGGGCAGTTGGTCTTAATGAAGGTATTTTTCCAAATTCATAGCAATGAATCTCGCAAGAAATAGTAGAGAAACCAGAAATAGACAGAGCTCTCTGACTTCTTGGAAATGAGGGGAAGCCCCCCAGTCAGAAATGTATTTTTATAAAGCAGAAAAGGAAAGGTAGCCTTCTAATGATGCTTTGTGCTCTGCCTTGCCTTTCTTGGAGTGTTGACCTATGGGTGTCAGTGAATGCAGCATACGGCAAGGAAAAAATGTTGTCACAATGTGATGCAACAGACCTTAACCCTGGAATCTGTGCTTTGCTGTATTTAGTGCCAGCCCAGCAGACAGATTTTCTTGTATGTTTTCTTGACTCTTGAGCGTCTGTTATAGCAGGTAGATTGGAAGGGGCAGGAGAGATCTGAGAATTTCAATCAGAGAATACAGGATTGATAATTTCATATAGGATGACATGAAAGTGGGTGCTGTTTTCCTGAGATGACTGCATCCTATGGAAACTAAATTAGAAGCAGCAGGCAGAGCATTTAAGCACTGACATTAAAAAAAAAATCATCTGAGGTGAGTAACTGTGTGACATGAATGTAATCCGAAGTGATTCCAAATAGTACAATGAAAAAGGAAAGGAGTGTAATTAATTTTGTCTTAATGGTCTGGTATAACTAACTTGTGCTATGTAAACGTTGTGCCATCAAATACTGAAAAGTCCTTATGGTACAGATAACAGAAATCAATGGTTCTTTGCATGGCTGAACCATGGAAAAAAGAATACTAAAACAGATTTCATAGGATGATTTAATGATATGACAGATTATCAGGAGCTTGTTTTAATATTAATTAAATCACACACAAAGACAAAATTCTCAGCCCTTAAAATTACATCAACAAAATTGACTTATAAGATTTGATCTTAATGGGGAGTGATATCTTCATTGGTATTGAGCCTTTGATCTAAGATCACTTTGTGCATACAGCTGTGAAGATTAAAAAAAAAGACCATAACAGTACCTGGATATTACCAAAGGAAAAATTATGTTTAGTAACATGGTGCTTTATTTTTTACAGGAAGAAATCATACCAGGGAAACCCTGTCTTTGGTCTTAGGCATGGCACTAGGATTATTATGAATTTGAAAGAAAGAGTTTTCACTGAATCTCTCATATCTACTTACATTTTTCTCTTTTCATTTAACTTGAATGAGTAAATGGCAGATAAAAAATTTAGTGCCTGCATCTCTTTTTGCATGTTACTAGGCAATTGTTGGAATCTTCACTGATTATGGTAGCTCAGCTTATTCTCATTTTTAAATGACAGTGGTCATTAAAATGGCAAACATATTTCTGTAGAATTCACTTTATAAAATGTCAGCAAGTTTGTATGTTTTTATTAGTTCCAAATCAGATATTTCAATAGACCATTTGTAAGTATTCCCAGAGCAATGTCCATTTCTGAATTTTTGAGACCACAAAAAGATATTACAAATTAATCAGATTTTCAGATTTCTGCATAATAACTCTGCACATTTATTGTTTAATGAAATTCTAAAATGCTGTTATGATTGACAACTTGCTGTAGAGATAGAAGTCAATTGAATAATATGTAGCAGTCAATTTTATTTGAACCTTAATATGGTGAAGGTAGTTTTTTCACATTTCCATTATTTATAAGTTTTGCCCCTTGGAGAATATATAAAAGAATTTGTTTTAAATGAGCTGATAATACCCTCTTTAAAATTTATGACAGAATCGTATCCTTTTTCCTTACAGCACGAGGCTTTGCCAAGAAACTGTTTCAGAATTATCTTGCTATTCATAAGACAAACATTGGAAAAGACCATCTTGTTAAGCTTTACTTAGAATGGAATTTCAACCACTCATCAGATAAAAAATAACAAAACAGGAAGTATTGTACCAACCAGGAAGCCTGGTGCCATTGACAGGCCTTTCTTTTTAAGAGACCACAGTACTCTTGCAGCTACATTTGATACTTGCTGTCGTTCTTACGACTTCAAAAATCAGTGTGGGCCTGATCATGCCATCAGCACTGAAAAATTGTGAATCAGTTGAGCTCTTCACCCAGAGGAAATGGAGGATTGGGATGAAGTTTTGAAAACATCTTGGTACTTTCTTACAGCTGATAGGATATTTTTGTTTTTCTTCCTCCCTTTCAAATCTGTATTGCAGAAGTCAGCAAAATCTAGTAGGGCTGGACTATGTTCTATGCTTAGTAAGTCATTAGGGCCCAGCATACAGTTCAATTGCTGGATATTGATTATCTCAATAAATGCTGGAAATCCTTGATTTCACAGAATTTTGCTCATTCTCCACATGCAGTTTAAAAAACAAGCTGTCATTTGGAAGCATACCAGTTTTCAGTTTTCATAGTGCCTTTTTATTGTGAATAGTAGAGCCTTTGCTGCCTCACTAACTGACAAAAGAAAATACTTTATTAAGCTAGAAAGGAGATGTGACTTGATTGTTTTTCAGATAATTTTTGCTTTCAGAAATTGCAATGGCTGTTGCTCACCTAAGCGTAAAAAAATGCAGTTCCCACATGCACAGAGTGCTCATATACTCTATGTAAATTGATGTATAATGCAACTCACATTAGCTGGGTTGATGATAGCTTCAGTTTCACTGCTGTCAGATTTCTGTAACTCTTTGAATGAGTTGGCTGGTCTGAATGAATGTTAGCATAATTTATGCAGCTGATAAGCTATTTGAGTGCTTGAGTTATTGATAAAGCACTTTAACATATCATTTTCAGCTTCATGTTATGTGACATCAGAGTAGAAGGTAATGTGGCAGTCCCAGACTTGATATTAAAGTCAATCTGTTCTCTGGATTTCAGAGGCCAGAGGAAACACTGTGCTGCCTGATACAAGCCCAGCAGACCAGCACCAACCCAGTCAGTCCCATCCTGCATTTCCTGTTGGACCTCAGGTCAGTATCTTTCCTTTTGACTAATCAACATGTGCAAATTGATGAAAAATAAATAACTGTGATTGATCATCTTTGATCTGTGTAATGTAGAAAATGTGATTCTCTTTGCTGCATTCATTGTTACAAAAAAGGGAATGTGTATGTATTGTGTGTATTTTAAAAGTCAAGTCTGGTAAGTTTAGATTTTACATGTGTTTCTAAAATAAAACTTAAGAAGTTTTACATATTTTGGAGGTTAAAATATTTGAATTTCTTATGTAAATTACTTCTAAAATTAATGTAATAATTTAATGCTAAAAATGTCATGCAATTTTAATGCAGAATTATTGTCTCTAACAGTTATGTCTGTCACACAGAGCTCCTGCATTAGTAAAGGTATTTTGTTATCTTTTATGCCAGATATTTGTTTTCTTTAGAGCAGAGTGTAGACATAGTAGTATGGCACTTTATAAGACTTTAAAATATTTCCTATCTAACTGCACAATTTTATCCAAGTTCAGCCATACTCTAAGAAGATACTCAATATTCTTCCACTTCCCAGGACAGTCTTGGTCCACAAAGATTCTGGTAGTTGTTGCTGTAGTGTTTTCTGCTGTTATCAATCAGTATACAACCAGGAATTTTTTTTTAAATATTGGCATTTAGGTGCTTGTAGACTAAGTTCAGTTAGGTCTTTCTTTGCTCATAAATTATCTTTGGTGCATGTGTAATGAATTTTCCAGTCTAGGTTCATCTAGGATCACTACTGTGCTATGTGACTGAGGCTTACAGTTTCAAACTGTCTTGTTTATCAAACCTTTCTGTGTTGGTGAAAATGTATGCTTTAAGATAGTGGAAGCAGTGCATGCCTGTAATGGGAAGATGAGAAGATCTCAAGCCAGGAGAGTGATAAGTGTGTAATAGTGAGCTGTACACAGTAAAATCGGTTTGTGTCTGTGGTTTCTTACAGCCGCTACTGACAGCCCAACAGTTAGCCTCAGCAGTAGCGGGGGTGATGCCAGGAGGCACTCCAGCCCTGAACCAGCCAATCCTTATTCCTTTCAACATGGCTGGGCAGCTGGGGGGCCAACAAGGACTCGTCCTAACTCTACCTACTGCAAATCTCACCAACATCCAAGGACTGGTAGCAGCAGCTGCAGCAGGAGGCATCATGACTTTGCCATTGCAAAATCTACAAGGTAAGTCATGTTGATAATTTTTCTAACAGGTTCTTTCATGTGTTTTTGCCATCTCTCTCTCTTTTAAACTGAGTAATCTCTTTTTTACGTTAAATGTTGCTCTGCGTGAATATTGAAAAGTAATACCTGGATTGTTTTTGAATGCTTGGGAGATACTTTAAGGGCTATTTGTCTTTTTATAAAAACATATTGGAGGTTGGGTCTTACATTCTATGGGTCATTAATGTAAACCACTTGAACGACTTGAATGATTAGGTTTTTCTGTCATCAGTGATCAATGTTTTGTACTCATAGATCACTTTAAAATTTCAAATCACAGAATAATAGAATCATAGAATATTAAGGGTTTCGAATGGACTTTAAGGATCATCTAGTCCCAGTCCCACCTGCCATGGGCAGGGGAACCTCCCCCTAGACCAAGTTGCTCAATGCCTTATCCAAACTGGCTTTGAACACTGCCAAGGTTGGAGCATCCACAACTTCCCTGGGTAACCTGTTCAGTGTCTTATCACCCCCACAGTTAAAAATTTCTTTGTAATATCTAACCTAAATCTTCCCTCTTTCAATTTGTACCTGTTATTCCTTGTCCTATCACTACAGTTCCTGATGAAGAGTCCCTCTCCAGCTCCCCTGTAGGCCCCCTTCAGATACTGGAAGTTTGCCATGAGGTCTCCATGTGGTCTTCTCCAGGATGAACAACCCCACTTTCTCAGCCTGTCTTCATAGAGGAGGTGCTCCAGTCCTCTTACAAACTTCATGGCTCTCCTCTGGGGCTTGCTCCCACAGTTCCATGTCTTTCTTGTGTTGGGGACACCAGAACTGCACAGTACTCCAGGTGGGATCTCACGTGATCAGAGTAGAGGGGCAGAATCACCTCCTTTGACCTTCTGGCCATACTCCCTGTGATGCAGCCCAGGATTCGATTGGCTTTCTGGGTTGTGAGCACACACAGCTGGCTCATGTGGAGTTTTTCATCACCTGTCAGCCCCAAGTCTTTCTCCTCAGGGCTGGTCTCATTTCTCTGCCCAACTCATTGGTGTGTCTGGGATTGCCATGACCCAGGTGTAGGACCTTGCGCTTTGCTTTGTTGAACTTCACAAGGTTTGCTTCAGCCCACATCTCAAAGCCTGTTGAGGTCCCTCTGGATGGATGCCATTATCCCTTCCTTCCAAGCAAGTTGACTACAACACACCACTTGTTTCACCACTGCTGATTAAAGCAGCTGTATGAATAGAGGCAACTAAAGTATTGAATGAAAATAACTTTTAAAAAAACCTTCTACAGTCAAATCAGAGTTTTCTCACTGGCCATTCATGCCCCAGATACATGTTTTAGTTCTTGCTGTGGGAGGCTTGCTTTATCAGTAAGGTTCTGCCATCCTCTTTCAAGTTTGTGAGAAAGTTGCATGACTCCAAGTAACTAGGAAAAAGTTAATCTCTGTATGTTTCCTCTCTATTGTCTGAGCTGTACCATGTTTGCATCAGGTTTACCCTGAGGGATCTGCTACATTTTCCCTGTGGCCTAAAATCAGACTGAAAGCAGTTCTATAAGATCCCTTTCCTTTCCTAGTGTTATCTTCTGTTCAATCAATGTGTCTAACAGTGTCAGGAACAGTACTCAATCCAAGTACATATGATATAAAATACAGATGTATTTATTTACTATTCCTATGTTGATGCTTCTCAGAATGCAGTTGCTGCTGAACAGAAAGGAACAAAATACAGCAAGATAAGTGTTAGCTGAAATCTTACACCAGAACTGTATAGTTTTAATGGAAGAGGACAGTAAAGGATGTGATAGTCCAGTGTGAAAGTGATAAAGGTGCGACCAGGAAGTGTAAAAAGAAAGCTTTAACTCTTTTTCTTTCCAATGTAAATGGTACAAAAAAAATTTCCTCAAAAAAAAAGGTAATTTTAAAAAATTAGTCCTCTGCCCTGTCCCCTTAATACCTTTTAGTCACCAAACTCAGGTGGCTGCTAATTACCAGATGCATTGTTTGAAGCACCAGATCCTACAGGTTGTCAAACAGAGAAAACAAAGAGACAGCTCTTGTGTTGAACAAACTCCCTTACAAAGCGCATGCATAGTACTCTCACCTGTTGGAGCAACTACTTGCCTTTACCTTGTGCATGTTTTAAAGTTTAATGTCAACAGACCTCTCTTATCATAGTTGTAAATGGTTTTCACTTTAATGTTTAAAATAATGTCTCTCTCATACCATTAAGCTGCACCAAAGAACCTGTCATTCATAAATGATAGATGAAAAGGACACACTAATGCACAAATTTTGCTTGTTTAAAATTTGAGAGTGCATGTAAAGTAGGAACAGGAGATTAAAAAAATAATGCCAGAACAGGAGCGGGTAAAAGCAGATATAACAAAGTGAAGGGGAAGTAGCTTTTTAGCGTAGGTGGATGATGAAATCTTAATGAAGAAACAGGCATTATAAAAATGTATCCTTCCACTCTGGAGTGCTCCAGGTTAGAGTTGCTGGGTATGTAGTATTATAAATAAACATAAACTTGTGCAGTTCTTACGTCATTTATTCACCCCATGTTGAAAAGCTGGAGGGTAGGGATTAAGTCAGGCAACCTTTGCTCTTTAGTTTAGCCATGGATGTCTAATTGCTAGCTAAAAGATGTAACTCTGCTGCCAAATAAATTTTGCAAGCAATGACCTTACCAGATGAAAAAGCTTCCTTTATAATATTTACTGGTAGATAGGAGCCTGGGATCAAATAGGGACTTGCAGGAGCAGCAGGTTCAGTTCCCTGTTGATGAACACAATCAGACCTTCCATAATATATCTGAAAGGAAGAGATCTCATGAATTTATTTAGTTGTGTTGCTGTTTGTTGCCTTCTCTACCCTTCCGTCACAATCTTCTAAGCAAGTGCTACTGCCTGCCCTCAGTTTTTGGGAGTGAAACTGATACACAAGGCAGCAAAGTAACCTGGTCAAGGCAGCTCCTACCATCCTGAATCACAGCTGTAAACTGCCATTGCTTGCTTGATAGCCCAGTAGCCAATGCATGCCTGGATGAAGATAGGAATCAGGTGATAGTGTTGTGTGGTAACATCAGTTGCCTCAAACTTGACTGACTTCTGGTCCATTGAAAATAATCATAGAATCTGTGTTCTGTTTTGTAGACAGCACTTTTATAGGTATACTCATAAAAGCCCATGCGTGAACACAGTTGGGTAATTCCTGCTCTTTGTGTGAAATCAGACCATAATCATCAGCTTCCATCTCTTAACCTCACTGTAGCATGGTCAGCTTAGATAATGGGAGGACATGTTTTCATGCTGCTTGCCAACCTGTCTTAATGCTCCTGTTGTCACATCTGCTGTCCTGAATTTTCAGAGAGGTCAAGCATAGATGTCCTCATCTCTTGTGAGCGGGGTCTTCTCCTGTCTTTCTTCTCTCATAAGTAAACTTCTAAAACTCTTCATTGCAAGCTACCCCAGCTAGGTAACTCAAAAGACACCCTGAACACTTTTTGCATAATGTATGAATTTGGAAAAGTTCTGATCTGACAGAGTATTAGAATTCATACTGAATGTTGATCAAGGGAGTAATTCCACTATATTTTTTGTGCTCCACATACATGTTTAAATGATCTTTCTCTCAGGAACTTTCATGTCTGTTTCAGGGTGTTAAATATGAGACCTCAAAAGGCCTAGAAAAAACAATGAAAATCCTTGTTTGTGAAAAAAGAGCACTCAGTGATAGGAATCACAGAGGAGATATGTTAAGTATTTAAAATGAGAGAACAAGAGCTTCTTTTAAAATGGAGCAATTAATGATTGCTCACACAGTATAACTTAGCAATATTGCCTATTTTTCACTTGCCACTTACCTATAATTTTTTTCCCCAAATGTGTTTGTGTTAAATTGTTCAGTTGCTATATGGTCCTAATCCACCACTAAGTTGATAGGAATTTCAGTGCTGTAAGTGAAAAGAGATTTAGAGCAGACCTCTTTCAAAAATTATTTTCTTCATACATACTTGATTATTTTCTGTTTGTTACACCCTGTCATCAGCTGTATACACTGCTACACTGTCTGTTCCCTGAGCAAATACATCAAATGTGTGTGAACAGAAGGAAGGGAGGTGAATGTGTAAATTCTTGCTGCAAAATTTAGGAAAATATGTTTTCCCTGGCTTCAAGTAAGCAAATTTCATACGCACAACTAATATGCAAATAATACAATTTACTGAGATGGAAGAGGGTTGGTGGCAGAATAAAACTATGTACCTTAGTGAAAAACAGAAATCCCTAAACATAACACCCATTCACCTGTGGAATTTTGACTTTCCACCAACAGTTCTTTGGCGAAACAGTAAAATCAGCAACAATAACTTTTTATTGTAATCTACTAAAAGCACTGAAGAGAGAAGTCTAAAAACTCTCCATGAAAGATGTCTCCCCAATAAACTTACACATCTATTTCCCCTCACCATTTCTCAGAAATACAGGTGGAACATAGCCATGCTTTCATAAAATTTTGCAGGTGTCACAATAACAATGATGAGGTTGTGAGAAGGGAGAAGGTGAGGCAGGTACCCTACAAGACACCTCAGGACAGTGTGTTTTCTGTCTTCTGCTCTTAGTCCATTGCTTCTTCATCTGTCTTTATTGACTTCATGCAGAAAGTAGTCTGACAGCCTCCCTCTTAATCATCCAAACTGGTGTTCATAAGTGCTCATATTCCTGCTTTCAGGAAACTTTTCTAAAGGCTGAACAGTTTCAGTTTTTGCATCTCTTTTGCCAGGTCAGGTTTCTCTAGGTTTTGGGAGGAGTATGTTCTATTTTTTAATTTTAGTTATCCTTCTCAAGAGACTCTCCAAGGGACTAGTAGTTGCTTAATCTCAGAGTATTCAGTAATGCCTGGGAGCTGATATTCATGAAAAGGCATTCTCTCCTTAAGCCCATCTGATTTTTATGTCTCAATGTAATATTTCTGTATAGCTGAACAAGAAACCTTTTGAGTGGAGGGGACGACTTTGTTCTGACTTGTTTTCTTTATGTAATTTTAACCCTGTGAATTTACTGTTGAAATAACTGAAAAATGGGAAGGTATTCCAGTCCTGGGGAGTTTTTAACAACAACTGTCCTCTCTTTTTGGTCTCTTCCATGACAACCAAAGCAGTTTTATCTAGAAAGTTAACGTATTGTAGCTATTCTTTTAGTATAGTATATATGTTTGAAATTAGAAAATGACAATATTTTCTGTCAGCTCACTGCTGGCCACTCATGTGCCATGGATAACAGTCTGATAGTATCTCTGCAAAGGGCTGGTCCAAATATGTTTTATCACATAGCAATGGCACAATGGTGTTTTAGATATATATGCCAATGTGGAGAGAGAATGACACTGGAACCTTTAAAGAAATCAACAAGCTGGAGACTTTCAGAGCTTCATGGCACTGAAACTTTGTGTATTTTATTTCCACTACCCGTTGTACTGCTCCTAAAGTGGATGTCAATAATTTATTTACAAGTCAAAGTTTCTCAGTCTCGAGTATTGAAAGAAATGAGAACAAACTATCTCTCTAAATCACTAGTGAAAGGCTTCAGTGCTGAAAGGAAGTCTTGCATAGCTGAAAATGTGAAATCATTAAATTACATTATTTAAGCAGCAGCAGGTCATATTTTAACAGCAATACAATGGAAGGGGAAATGTATTAAACATCTTGAAAGATAGGAGACAGCCATTAAAATGCACTGATATGGGTTACAGTTCACACAGATAATGGTAAAAAAAATTAAGAAGGTTTTCTTTATACAGAGATCAGTCGAAAAGAATGTTAGGTAAAGACAAGAGTAACAAAAAGAAAAAAAAAACCCTATTGTTTACATTTATTAGATCTTGTTTCCTCTGAACAGAGATTTGTATCATTAATTGTACAACAGATAAAGTAAACATGCTCTGTCTCCATTCTTCCATGTACACACACCTTAAAAATCAGAAATCAGAGAGAGATGAAAAACAAAAAAGAGACAGAAAAGAAGTAAACTACAAACCTCAATTGCTTACTGATCTGGAGCCCAAATTCCAGTTTCTTAGAACATTTTTCCCTTTTAACTAAAGTGATGCAGTCCCTATTCATTTGTATTCCCCTTCAAGTAACATGAAATAGCTTTCAGAGTCTACAGAAAGGCAGTGTTTCACTTATGTATTTTAATGAGCACCAATGTCAGTAATAATCAAAATGATGTTTCACTTAGAGGAATAGTTTATTCCCAGGTACTTTAGCAGTGTACTAACATAACCAGAGCAAGAATGACAAGAACCAAGAGGAAGAGCTGCACTTGTAGCAATTTCTGTGAAGCCCTCAAACCAAATATACCTCCCCTATCACTGCATAAATGCTGCACAAAATGCAGTCACTGTGAAGGGCTCACTTACACAAAGAAGGGGATAGCCAACCCCAAAGACAAACCTTCCTAGCTTACTACATGGAAAGAAACAAGAGAAATGTGAGCATCTGTAAGCACACTGTGGCATGCACAGAGTGTCTATGGATTAGCAGCCGCTACAGCAGGTTTCCTCAGGCTATCAGCTGTATCCCATCCAAACTGTTGCAGGATAACTGAACTAATATGCAGATATCCCTGAAGATGGGATGAGTTATCTCTGTCTGGTCTCCCAAGATATGTACTTTTATGGAAGGCCTAACATTTCTTTTTGGAAGAAAGGGAAAAATCTCCTTTTCTGTAGGTAGTATAGCAAGAATCTTACTGGGTTGTTTATTTATTTGGGTTTTCCCCCATAATACAAGGTTTCTCCCGTGTGAATTTATTGGCCCCATATTAATTGCTCATCTTGTTCAGTGGCAAATTGCTGCCTTCACAGAGGGAATGTGAAAGGTTCAGGTCTTTATTAGTTACTAGTTGTTTATTGATCCCTCCCAGAGTGTTAGCTATTTGTTGTTTGGTTTCTCTGCCCCATAAGTTAAAGGCCTACCATCAGAGGCATTAAAATGCAGTAGTCTTAATTCTTGTGTGCTCTGTTGACCTCCACCCAAAACAGACCTCAGACTTGCCTGTTTTTTTTTGCTACTGATGGTTATGGAACAATATCGGTGAGAAGTAATGATGTGATGTAGATCAAATTCTGAAATCAAAGTGTTCACACCTACTTAAACATTGCAGGCCAAGTACTGACAAAGTCTAAATTTCCAGACTTCCATGCCAAGAAGCAGATGGGAAAGATGGAAGTAGGCTGCACCTCCCCAGTCTCCCTGAACTTTCCACCAAAACTCTATTGTTTAACTTTCCTTTAGCAGGCATGACCACTAAGCTAGGAGTTGTGACGTGACTGGTATGCGAGACCTGGTCATTTTAGAGAATGTACACCTTTACTGAGCCCTGACTCCGACTGATACTGCTCCTGGCAGGAGTATTCTGCATGCAGGATTAAAAATGAAATTTCCATCAACCAGAACATGGATGCATTTTAATGCTGCTTTTAAAGTATATCTTTGCACCTGTTTTGAGAAGCCTTTAATCTTCTTCTTGAATTTAGACCGTGACAATTTAAATTAGAGAAAACTCATTCCAATAATGTGAAGCACTCAACTTACAGTAATCTTACCAAAGCCAAGAAATTCCAAATGCTAGTAAAAAAACTAGCTAGTGTTTGTCACTCTGTTCTTCACCTCTGCATTTTCATGCACATGCTACATGCAGTAGTGGATCACATGCAAATAGGTAGGTACATCAAAATCATCTATATGGTATATGCACATGTGATTCTCATGCTAGTCCAAGACTCTCTACCACAGTAGAGAGAGTTGTAGAAAGATTACCAGGATGGATTTGCAGCCTTCACTCTTAATTTCCTTGCCTTAGTGGATTTAAGTCAGACATTTATAG
>VZTN01010987.1:3325-15417 GCA_013400515.1 Erpornis zantholeuca | reverse complement strand
TTTTTATAGGATAGGTAATCTAAAGTAAATTTTTACATCTCTTGTTGTGATGTCGTATCCAGGTTTTGGATAACTAATCTGTACTCATAAGACTTTATTTTACACATCTTGAGGCTAGTTATTCTTCCATTAATAATGTCAGAATCATCATACCCTAATAGTCTTCATAACCACTTGATAGTCCACAAACATCCATATTTGATTCAGTTGAAAAATAAAAATANCCATCATCCAACTACTACTCTATAATGTATGTGGAATAACCTTAATTCAGTCAATATCTATTTGAAACAAGGGAAGTGACACATTCTGTTGTTAAAAAGTCTAACAGTGAAACCAATTAACCTTACCAAATTCTCAACCGTGTATGAAAGCAATGATTCCAGCTGGAGAAGAAATGCAGCACATTCTTGAATACTTGGGGTCAAACTGCATATTAACATGACTATTTTTAAACATGAATCCTGTACTTCTCAGCACAAATCAAGAAAACAACCCAAAGAAACTGTATGTCTGTGAAAAGCATGCATTTTCCCAATTACTACTGTACAAGACATGCCAGTGTGCATCACTAACTATTCTACTAGGTTATTTTAAACATCTCTATTAACATCTCTGTGTACTTCCTGACATTCAAAGGGTCTAAGCCATTATCACTAGTAAAACTGATGATTAATATACAAGCGTCTGTGACGAGCAGAAAAGTGACATCCAGCCAAGGAGAGAGAACAGTGCAGATTGCTACTTTTAGAACACACACAAATACTGGCAGAAAGAAATTCCTATTCTTTGGTGATTAATTCATACTGAGATGTTCTAATTTACTTTCAAGATCAGAACAGCAATAATGGGCAATTGTCCTTTAATTCCTATTGCTCAAACACTCCATTAGAATCACACTTTCAAATTAATATTTGGATTTCAAAACCAGCATTTTTCTTGCAAAAACTACCTGCTAATTACCTGAAATCAGAGGAGACTGGAGGACGCTTTTTTTTTCCCCTTAAACCACTTAGACATAGTAGCAGAGTTTTATTGAAGGAGCTGTCAGAATGGTCAGCTAGCAAACTTTCTACCAAGTACATGGTAGGATTCAAACATATGTTAGATCTTCTTGTTACACAAAATTCTTACTATTGAAGGGAATAAACAGATTTTATCCCACGTATAGTCAAAGATACTGATCTGAACTGCAACTAGAATACAGAATAATGATACTAAAGGTGTAATTTCACTAGAATTTAAACCCACCCATTGACTAGACTGATATTGTTAGGCTACATGATGCCTTAACACTTTATCTAAGTAGGAAATCACAACTCAGTTGTTTGCAGTCACTTAAGTCACTGGTAACCAGGATTCCATGAGTACAGGAAGAGAGATGGAGCCTGTATTTTACATCAGTGTTCAGTGTTGATCTTGAGCTACAGCATATGTGGTTTTGAACTTGACCTAAAATAAATGTGTTATGGAAGTGGAAACCTTAGGAAATCAGTTCTTCATACTTGTAAAACTTATTTTCTGAATAAAAAATACATAAGGGGTTCAAAAAAGGATTAGACAAATTCATGGCAGATGATTCTAACAGTGTTCTTAAACCAAAATGTCTGTTCCAAGACCACCATGTAGCTCTGCCTGCTGAAAGATGAGATAAGGACAAGGATTAGTCTATACTTTCGGTTGTTCTTGTGTTCCCACTATCATCCACTTAAAAATAAAAATGAGAGGTTCATTCTGGTAACTTCTTGGGGATTTTGTTGTTGCAAGAAAATAATCAAGAGTAAGAAACAAGCATAATGAACTGCAATTTCAGCTCCTGGAAATATCTTCCTCTGAGTAATTATTTGTCAAGACACACACAGACTATTATATCCTCTTCTTTTATGTGACTGTTTAGTCACTGCTGCCAAGAGCTCAGTACAAGACTGATTAAGGTAGCTGGATCTTTTCCTAAGGGGGCTTTTCCATTTCTCTCGGCAGGCAGGCTCTTTTCCTAAGGAAAATTTTTTTGCTGAACTACCATGAATGAAAGATGGAACTTTGGATTACTGAATTCTGGAGCTGGTAGTTACTGAGGCAGTTACTTTTGCTTTTTCTTCTTAAACACAACACATGCACAATACATTTTCTACATAGATGGACCTACCCCAAACAAAATTACCTTAGATGTCTAGCTCTCAAAGGAGAAACACATGAGTAAATAGTAACTAACAACTAGAGAGTCTCTATGAAGAATATTTCCATGAAACAGAGAAATTTAAATCTTAAAAAAAAAAATCCTCATCTGTGGAATTACTCCTATGTGCAACCCAAACCAACACAGCCCTAACAAACAAAACCTGCTATGGTTAGTCAGAATTAAAGATGATAGCCACAGCCAGTAACAAAAATTCTTCTGCAGCCTCTGAGCTGCTCTGCCTTTTCCCCACTCCACAGAGGCTTGCAAAAAGTTCAAGCCTCTTGTACACTCCCCACAGACATATTTCCAAAAAACAGCAGGGATCATGGGAGAACACTGAGTCCATGAGAACCAAAACACAGCAGAATCACCATACAGAAAACAACTTGAAAAAGGACTTATTTTTGTGTAACACCTTCCAGCAACATGGGGTATCTGCATCACTACTAAAGAACTACTGGGATACTATTAAACTATTTGAATGTGAACACAGTGGAACCTTGAGAGGCTGTGGAAAGGGGACACATGTTCTATGTGTATTTCTCCCTCTCTCCAGCAATACTGTATCACTTTTCCAACCAAACCTTATCAGCAAACCATCACATAAGATCTTATACAGTCAATGCGAGGAGTACAAAATCTTCTCTTAAATGTTCCCTTGCCAGAATCCACAGGCTCTCACAGACCTGCTCTTCAAATGAAACACTTATTTTTCAATTCACTAACAGACAGCAGACGTTGAGCAGATAACACTGCCCCAAGATGTTGTGAGCTGAGAGACCAATACTGACCTCAACATAGAGCAGAGACCTCTACTAACATGAAGGAGCAAGTTTTTCAACTGTAGTTATAAAGTATTAAAGAGTCATTCAGTAGTCCAATTTTTCTGTCATACAATATCAACATAAATCAAAAATTGTGATACCATGTTCATATTATCTGTCCTAAGAATATTAAAATTATGACAATTGCTTACGATAATAAACAATTCAGTAAAAAAAGACATCAATTTTATTGTTACTATGAAAGAAGAGAAAACAGAAATTCTACTGTCTTTATAAAAAATTCAAAAGTAGGATGTTCAAGCATTTCCTCCCAGCTTAAGAGAGTACAAAAATTTCAAATTAAAGCACAGCTATTGGATTATCTATTGTGCCCCTCTATTTTTGTTTCTTAAGTCCTAAATCTCAAGAGTTATTAGTATCTGTAACTATGTTCTGATATACCATGTACTTCTGAACTGCTCCCTCCTCCCTGTTCAGTGCTTTTAAGCAAGTCTCTTGGCTATCCTGTTTCTTCTATAGAACTGCTTTCCTCTACAATAATTACTCACTGGCAGACTGCTCAATGTCCATGAGGAATAAAGCAGGAGAAGTCTCAGTCTTACAAACAGCCAAAAGTAAAATTAGCTAAATACATCTGTGCATCTTATAAAAGATCTGCTACAAGGTCAGTGTACAGAAAATTTAAGAATGAAAAAAGTGAACCCTTGTGTTTACTGTTACAGTTGCATGACTCTTAAAATGAATATATGTATAAATATATTTATATTTCTGAACACACAATTTATCTACGTGTCTGTGTGTATTTATATATACATTTATACAAAAGAAAGGCTCCGAATTTCCTGTGCTTTTGTATCACAGGCTCAAGGGAGTGGAAAGGAAAGGTGTGGCATACTGGCAAATGGAACTTCCTTAAATATTGACTAAAATTCCATATATAATTTTCTGACTTCCATGAGGAAGAGCGACAACACAGGCTTTACAGACAGTCGTTTCTAAGTGCACCCAAGCACTGAAATTATCATGAATTTAATTAATTTACTTCATCTTCGTCATGATAATTAGCAGAACTATGTAAAGGCACAGAAAACATTTTCTTAAAAATATTAAATCAACCCTTCCTTTCATTCCCATTGCAGTATGTGATAAATTACGATTACTTATTACTACTATAGTATTACTATACTACTATAACTATTACAATTACTATGAGAACAGTAAAAAAAAAATTCCATTCTCTAAGTACCCATGAAAGTACAAATCATACTACAATCTCCAAGATAACAGTAGAAACAAGGCTATACCACTTCTTTAAACTGAAGATCGTGACAGATTGTATTTTAAACTCAAAAAATTTTACTATTTTTGTTTTCAAAATTAATTTCTGGTATTTGTATTACATATGGGATCTTTCAAAACTGAAATACTTCTTACCCTTCTTCATCCTTATCCCAAGACAGCAAAGAGCCCAGTAGTCAACCCACTCACTTTGCAAATGAAAAAGCAAGGCATACATCCTTGTCCTGAATTAGGAATGTGATGAAACTCTGAGTTGTCCACATTCAAGGCAAATGTCCTAATCACTCAAGGGTGGCTCTCCCTAAATCCACAGTTCTTCCTTAAGGTCAATTTGGTTTTGAAAAATGTCTGCCCAACTAATGCTCTCCCTATAGGCAAACAATGTCTTACCCAAAAATTCATTTGTGGGACTATTCAGCATTAGCTGAAGAGTTCAACAAAAGCCATTTTTATACCTCTGCCCTATGTTTCCATTCTTAGTGAAATTGTAGGTGGCATTATGTGCCTCATATTTTCCTCACTTCAAATTAATTAACTATGCCACATTCTAAAGAAAAGATACAAACTGGAAAAAAACTACAAACTGCGGGGGAAGATGTCAGGCATGCTGGGGAAAAGACCAAAATACAACATTACCTGCACTTAAATTCTTTACCTTATTTCAATTCTATCTGAAGTCAGCATTGATTCCTATGCTACACAAAAGCATTGCCCAGATTTATCGTTATCTTCAATGGAAAAATTAAAGGCAAGTCCAGATGGTAACATTCACTTACTCATCTATTTGGCAGACACATGTTTCCACCTCTTTCAGTGCAGCTTGCAATTTGAACAGCAATTTTTGATAGACATCTTGCGTTTCTAAATCTTCTTCTTTTAAGAGGTACCTCAGACCATGGCCCTCCTGCTGGCCAAGAGACTGTCCTGAAGGGGCAGCCATAGTAGTAATGGTATGTTGGACATAAATCATGGGATTCAGTTTACCTGGGAAAAATCCAAAGAGATTACATCATTATCATTTTTCCACATATATTTTGAAGTTAGTGTAACACCTAACAGACATTGAAATATTTCTCTGTTTAAAACTTCATGTTCTTATTAAGTTTTGCATTTTATTTGTATTTCAAAGTCAAGCTATTTAGGAAAAAGTTATTGTGAAATTATGACTGCCCCTTATTATGCTTCAAATAAACCTAGGAAGCAAAACTAGAGTGATTTAAGAAAGGCTTGTCCTTAATTTTAATATTTGGGCCATAAAAACTGATTACCTTTTAGGACTACATATCAGAAGCACTGGAAGTAGCTCTTTCAAACTCAATTGACTTACCTTGATCAGTGTTTTTATTTTCCTTTTCATGGGAAGAATGTTTTCTGCTGTCCAGCTGTACGCCAAAGGCACTACCAAGGGAAGTTGAGGTCTTAGGGTAAGACACTTCCATCACATTGATATGGCAATTGGTTGGACAGAAATCACTGCTGTGAAGTGGTGAAATCTTTGACTTAGCTTGTTTGAAGGTGGGCCAAGCTCTGTTTTTTAATACTCTTGAAAACTACAAGTGAGAAAGAAAACCACATTTTGATTAGCAGCTCTTCTTGTGTCCACACTTAGATGACAACACTTGTGTACCTAAATAGAAAACAAAAGCTTAAAATATTTCAGTCATCCCTGACACTTAAGGTGTCTTGACCTCATAATTTCCATCTTTCTCTAAAAGGAAAAGAAAAAAATTTTTCATTTTACATTTTAAGGGGTTGTTTTTTGAAGTTAATGATATTTTAAGAAGTAAATAACTTTGTAACAAAGAGATCAAATTTGTTTCCCATGGAACATAATAAAAATTGTCTTTTTGGGAAGCAAGCCTGGAACTGCTTTATGATCATGTGCTGTACTGTTCATGACATTTATAAACACCTGCTGATGTTTTCAAGTCAATATTTTCCAAAAATTCATGAATTTTTTGTCTGAAGCTATAATAAAGACAAAATCAGAAAGTATAAATTCTGGATTTCATATTCAAGAAGGAGGAAGTCCTCTTTAATGATATCCTATCCTGCTGCATTAGGAGAAGCATTGGCAGGAGGTCGAGGGAGGTGATCCTGTTCCTCTCCTCAGCACTGGTGAGGCCTCACCTGCAGTACTGGGACCAAGCCTGGGCTTCACAGAAATAGACATGGGCATATTGGAGAGAGCCTAGTGAAGTGAGCCCACTGAGATGATGAAGGGACTGCAGCACCTCTCCAGTGAGGAAAGGCTGAGAGTGCTGGGACCCTTCAGCCTGGGGAAGAGAAAGCTCAGGGGAAAACGCATCAGTGTCTATGAATAGCTGAGGGAATGGTGCAGAGGACAGAGTCAGGCTGCTTTCAGTGGTGACCAATGCCAAGACCATAGGCAACGGGCCCAGACTTAAATACAGGAGTTTCCTCTGAACATCAGGAAACACTTTTGCACTATGAGGGTCATTGAGCACTGGCAGAAGTTGCCCAGAGAGGTTCAGGGAGGAGAGGTCAGATCTCCCTCCTCGAAGAGGAGGCAATCATCCTGGCAGTCCTGGGCAACCATCTCTAGGTGGCCCTGATTAAGCAGGGTGGGCTGGACATGCCCTGCAGACATCCATTCCAACCTCAACCACTCTACTTTGAGTGGCATTAGGGAGCTGATAAACACTAGTACATAAAACTGCAAACACCATGTTTTACAGACTTTCCTACCCCACCCCCCATATATCAGCTCAGCAATGAGGAATACCTTTTATGATCTAATTCTGATATAGTGCTTAGCCACATCTCCCTCACTCCAACATCTGAAATTTTGTGCAGTCTTGAATAGACTTAGAGTTATTTGATTTTTAACATGAGAAGATGTCAACCCAAAATGGTGAAGACTAACTGGACACTCAGAAACTACATCTACTTCAGAATCATAAAAATCATATGATCAAGATCTTCCAATGGAAAAGAGATTTTTCAGTCACAAGCTGGATTTTTGTCAATATGTGTCATTTCCAGTGCATTTTGTTGTTAGGGAACAGTTTTTTCTGGCAAGATGTAATCAGTGTTTTAATCACAGTATCTCTCCAGTCAAAATATTACACCGACCTACTTCAGCTACGAACCACAGCTCATGCATAAGAATATTTTCAAAGTTAACTTGCAAAGTTTCTTCACTAAAAATGTCAGTAAAAATTCAAATCAATCAACTTTTTACTTCAGTTGAATCAAGACACATCCCTTCTGCAAAGTAAGATGTTTCTGTGCTGGGATTTAAATTTCTGTTTATTTTGGTGTCATATTACTTCAGCCAGATGAACACTTGTTGGGTTAATTACATTTAAATCTTTAGATCACAACAAGATCTGGAGGGTTACAAGAAATCCAATTATGGAATTGTTTAAAGGCTGAAGAATGTACAAATTGTTAAGAAGAGCACTAAGGACATTCAATGATGAAAATGTTTCTGCAAGCAGTACATATTTCACATCTCAATCTCCCACACATCCTGCTCCAGAGAGACCAAATGCTGGCTATGATTTAATCAGGTCATAAGTCAGGACCAGAATTCTTTTCATATATGTGTTGAGAAACATCTGGGATTCATGGCACTGGAATCGAAGTCTATTAGGAGCAAAATGTTCTGATAATAATAATAGTAGGAACTGCAGAAATCTACAAGGCTTTTATTTATAGAATTTAAACTTTCACAGTGAAACCAGGAGCCAAGCTGGGCTCAGGCACTCTGAAAGTCTCCTGTAACTATGGTTACCTTTACCTTGCCAAGAAAATGACACATCTATTCTTGAAATTCACTGCATTACTAATTTTCATTAAAAGATATAACTGTGAAACTACTGATTTTTGAGCAGATGAGATTTAAAGTGCAGTCTGTATCAGAAATATATGCTTCTAGACAGTGTAAGAACTATGAAAACTTCCCTGAGGCTATTTGTTTCACATCCAGCGAACACAACAAAATCTGATTTACTGTCTCAGCCTCCTCCGTAGACACTGTATATCATAGTCAAATTTTTCAGCTACAGAAAACATATAAATCACCTGCATGTTACTCACACTGTAACTATTAATATGAAAATTACTGAATTCTGTTATTAAAAAAGGTATTTTGAATTTTAATCAAATTGGAAACATGGAGGTTTGTGATTCAGGCAAACAATGGAGAGATCAGATGTTTGCTAATGCAGCATCAGGATTCTTCTGATGTCTACATTGACACAACTCAGTTTATTACACTTCATTTTGGAGAGCATCCTGAAAAGTCTGACAAGCTGCTTCTTGGCCTTCATCCTACGAAGCTATAGGTATTCCTAACAGTTCACCTTACTTTTCCTTTGAAACTAAAAAAGTTATCCACTCTTTTGAATGCAGCTTCTAGAAATGTGTGATGCTCCTGCATTCAACTTGCTTTTCCTTTCCTTTTTTTTTTCTTTTTCATTTTTTTATGTATTAACTCTCAGAACAGATCAGTTTGTAAACGTAGCAACTCAGATCCCCAAAAGAAGTAAGACAGGGCAGGCCCACTTTTTTTAAGGCATTTTGAGTATACTTCAAAGTAATTCACCCCCTCCGCCCCCCCGCAATCAAGTTCCATGAGAGAGGAACTAGGAATCTGAATGAGAAAATGAGTTTGCATTAAAAAAATGGCAAATGGTTGATTCATTTACATCCTGCTTGGTTAAACAACTATAGAGAAATGCACTGACAGCAACTACAGGTCATAGTCTGGGCTATTTTTTCATTCACGTATCATTAATTTACATCTCAAGCATATGAAAGTCAGCACCTTCTCCATTTTCCATGCTATTAGGTTTTATTAACCCAACTGAAGCAAATAATTTGCAGAGATGTTACTATTAATACTTATACTAGGGCCTAAAAGATTAATAAGAGGGTTACAATTTGGTATTTAAGTTGCACTAGAAAGGAAAAAAACCCATTTCTATTGTTATTGCTTCATTTTTGGTTAACATCTGCAAACTCACTGGAGTATTGGTTTAAGGCAATGAATGATGGTCCTTTTGTGGAAATATGCAGTTGATTGTGTCTACAACTGAACACACCAAACAAGAAAGGATACAACCTACCCAATGTCTAAAAAAAGGATAATAAAGAGAATAGTTTGAAAACAATTGATGCAATTACTCAAGGCATTCATGCTTCAAAATATCTAAACTTTCAGCCACATTTTTGTCACTGCCATAGGCATTCTGAACAGTTATTCAAACTGTACCACATTCCCCTGTTTTTCTCTTAAAAGACAAATACAATCAAGCTTAGAACATGCAGGTCATACCTTTTTATAACTAGAGATTCTTCTGTAGATATGCTCAATTTTCTCACTGCAAATCACATTGAATTTACTTTGAAGTTCAGTGGGGATCACATCATTTAAGGAATTGAGGCTGTTGCAATTCTGCACAAAATGTTCATCGCTTTTTGCCAGTGCTTCAAGAATCTAAGATAATAAAAGCAAGAGAAGTATGTTATGAAATTAAAATTACTAAAATTTCCCCTTACTAATCCTCTCTTATAACTAAAGCTGAAAAGCTTGATAATATTACAGGCAATGGTGCACAACAACAGTGAAGGAAACTTGGGACACAAAGAGTTTTTCTTAAATCTTTTCCCTGCTAAGTTATACCCATAAGTATTTTTGCTTGGCTTCTCATGACATTGTCAGACAATGGATTTACTACTAATTTCCTACTAATGTAACCATTATTGCTCCTCCAAAATACATTATCTGCTGTATTTACTTGATCAGCACATATTATGCAAAGCTGCTGAATTAATTCATTCATTACTTCCAGAAAACCTTTGGTTTGGCAGAATATTAACACATTAAAAAAGCATAAAAGAAAAGTGAATGTTATCCACTTGTATATTCTGCATAAAAGGGCCAGGAAATAGGGCACAGAATAAGCTGCCCAGCAAAGACTGAAGCCTTGCCATGACAGTGAGAGAAAACTAAACAAAAGGTATATTGAAGAGATGAGGGTAGTATATAGCCTTTGTATACATTTCAGTGAATCTTTGACTTTTTTTCGGGTTTTATTTGGTAATTAAGAAATAAGGGAGGGAGCAAGAGGAAGGGAAGACTTTGAAGATCTTTTAACTTTTGTTTTTAGTTTTAAAGGCTCAATTTATAATGACAACATAATACATTTTGCTTCCTGAGTCCACAATCATGCTCCAAAACATCTGAGAGATAAAGGTGACTGATTATGAGGTATCAAATGAAAGACATATAGGAATTAAAAAAGACACATGTTGCTCCATTGGAATTAAACACAATAAGCATTAACATACAAAAAATGCTTCATACCTTCGCAGTCAAACTGAAAAATCCCTTTGGTTCAATCATTTTTTCCAAGACATGGCACTTTATTCCAGCTGTGCTGTCATACTCATAAACCACCCCATACTCCAGATGAACATTGTCAACAGTCAGACTCACATGATCTTTCTTCCCATCAATTATTGACATAGTGTTAAATTTGTCAATTACCTCTAGAATAAATAAAGTAACACAAATCAGTTGACAAGTCCTGGCCATTAAATGAACCAAAAAGGACATAGGCAAACGTTCTAGAAACAGGTATGTTCTGATCATTCTATTTAAAAACATTCATTAAAAAACCTGTCTGAACAACTTAAAAATCAAAACAGCAGTAGACCTTAAAATGGTTCTGGACTGCAAAACATGCAGTCTCTTTCTTTACAAACAGTTATTGAAGGGGGCTAATTCCATTTTATTTATAATCCAGAGACATTAAGAAAGACCCAAAAAAGGGAAAAATAATAATTTCTAAATAAAGTAGAAGAAAATTACAATGAAAACTGTCAACATTCAGGAATGAAACCACAATAGCTGCATTTATGAAGAGAACATAAATACAGTTCAGATGTTACTGTCTCTTTAATTACAAGATGGATATGAATGCAGTTTTATCTAAATGTTAATTGCCTGAAAATAATCGGAAGGGTAGCTGATTTTTTATTTCCCATGCAGTAATGACTAATGTATCTAGTCTGCCATAAATGATTACTAGTGGTGAAAATACATCAGGTAATGCCTAGGATTATGTTTCTTACAACTGAAAATGAACAGATTTTCCCCAAAGTGTTTACAGAAGTATTTTCTCTAAATGAGAAAGAGAGTAATTTTCAAAGAATAGCACGTTAAATTTATATGTTTAGAATACATAAGAAAGCAAATCCTTATGTAAAACACATCTTATGATCTGCTTAAAATTTCCTCTCTGCAAACAAACCCACTGCCTACATTATCCTTGTATTATAGTAACATTCCCAGCAACAACAAAATCAAACAAGCATCACATACCTTCCACTTTACAGTCAAAGGCATCGCCTCCATCATCTCCAGAGGGCTTGGTGTTTGTTTTCTGAAGATCTTCCTGTGCACTTTCAATGCTGTTGTAAACCCACTGTATAGAATCTTGCTAGAAAAACAACAAAAAACAGACAGCTAGAAAAAGCTCTGCAAGTGCAACTGATAGCAACTATTTCACTATTTTCAAGGCCTAAATTTAAAAAAAAAGAGAAAATTACAGAGAATTTTGGCAAGTTATTTGTTGTACAAAACCATTGGAAGAATTTTGGCAAGTTATTTTTTATTTCGTCATATATTGTCATGAGACAGTATGAAGTCTGTGACAGCATGACATCCATCAGTTTCATATCTCTGTCAAAAATAATTTAAGGCATTTCAAATCAAATTACAGATTGAAAAATATTTTCCCCAAGAAATCATGGGGAAAAAAAAAAAAGGATGAATTTTTGCTTTTCTAAATCTG
>VZTN01010984.1:0-24918 GCA_013400515.1 Erpornis zantholeuca | reverse complement strand
TGTGGATAAGGTTTTCCATTTGTGTTGGTAAATGGTTTGTCTAGAGCTTCCATTGTTCCTAGATTTACTAGTGTGCTTTTATATCTTAGTTTCTGTAGAGTAAAGCATAGCTGTATAATTTGATTGAATTTACATGCTAATTGTATGTGGGACGTTAAGTGCTTGACTTGAAAGAATTGCAGTGAGAATAAAGATACTGTTCTTGACTTTAAGTAAAAACTGCGTGGGTCCTTGAACAGGAATAAGTGTGAAGGGTCCTGTATGTAAATTGAACAAAAAAATGGGAGAGAGGGAATAAAGCAACATAATAAAAGTGAGAAAAGTGTGGTTTAATTTTATATCTACAGCAGATTCACAGAAATAACTTTTGAGTCTTACTCTACATGAAAAGCACAAACGGACTAATTTTTCATAGAAGAGGTGGAAATACCAATTACATTCATGTCTTGGATTTTTTGAACTGAATTTAGTTTTGTGCAGATGGCCAAGGAAAATAGAAATGAGCAGAAAAACTGAAATGAATTAATGTTCTAAAAAAATTTTAATATTATTGGGTTGTAGGGTGGGATCGCTGCAGTTGGATGTATCTCTTACGTGTTGTTTTATGTAGGACTTGATTTTGTGGCTGAATACAGCAACTGTGTAGAGCATACACACACCATGTAAGTATGAAACAGCTTATTTTAAGGTTGTTAGCCTCTCATTAAACCAGTGAGAATCCAGTCTTAAGGCAGATGTCTGTGTGCATCATAGAGAAACACCAAACAGAAGACCATGGTAAAGAAAAATGAAATAGTACATATCTATTAGTAGTGATGGGATGAGATTAAGGTATTTTCATTAATTTTTTGCCTTAATTCACTGTAATAAATTTTTTCGTGTGACAGGGAATCTGATTTTATTATCAGTTAATACTTGAAAGAAAAAAATCCCCACCAAAATAGAACCTCTCCCAAAGAAATCCCCAAACCCAAAATACCTCAGCGTACAACCTAACCCCAAGCAAAACATGTTTTCCCACTTTAAATAAGCCCATATACTTAAGCAAGGTGGAAGACAAATCTCAAAAGATGTAAAAAACACAGGGGTTTACTGTATTTCTTTTTGCATCTGTTAGCTCTTGATGTTCTGTTCATTTTAATGTGTTGCTTTTTAAAAAAAGTTCCATTACTGTTCATTATTTGCTATAAAAGGCTTGATTTTACTAAACTTACTTATTGTTACCAAGTTTTAAATATTTTTATATATTGTAAAATTGCACAAAAAACTGCATAAACCAGTTAGTGCATTAGTGTAGAATGCAGTCTTTGAACTGCCAGCTGCATTGATCTTTCAGGCTGCTTACAAATGTTTTAAATATTTGTATGCCAATGGAATTTGCAATATTTGTGTGCATATTTAAAATATTCCAGTACATGCATTGCTGCAGGTACTGATGCCTTAAATTGGCTACCTAGAAACAGAGACCAGACAGGAGCAAAGGAATAAAGGTGGTATTTATTTGAAAGGCCTTCAGGTGCACACTTCGGGGTCCACAGGTCCTGCCTCGGTGGATCCCAAAATGGACACCCCTGGTTACGAGAGCTTCACACTTTTATAACAATATCAATTCACCAACCAGAACTCAGCCAATTATATGATTCTCCTAAGCCTGCCCCCCTCTTCCCAAGATGATGGTTTACAGTTCTTGTTTCTGGATGTCCTTGGAGGGCGAGTTAGAGGTTTTGTTATGTCTATCTTCGCACAGAGAACAGCATAAGAAAACAGCATTCAGTTACACTAGCAGTACAGTAAAAGTTAATGTTAAAATGTAAAACTTAAAACCTAAGGCATCAGTACAAATAGCCTTTTGCCCTCCTTGCTGCTTGGTTCTGCTTCCTCTGTGTCCCCCTTGCATCCCTGTGCCCAGGCAGTGAGCAGGTAAAGGAGACCCAGTGAGAATGATCAGTTCTGCTCGTTTCAGTGTGGAAGGCAAGAATAGCAAGGAGGGGCAGTAGGGCAAGACTCTTCATAGCTGTGCATACATAGGATAATTTGCACTGTAGACATAGAACATAGTTTTATATATGTTCTCATTAAGTGAGTTTGGAAGAAATACATAACCTAGAACAAATGGGTAAGAAGCATGTTGAGGGCTTTAGATGTCTGAATAAGACAGTTATGGTTTACATTCTTGGTGTTAGTTGGTCCCAGAGGGTGAGAATTTCAAGTAATGAAGAAAAAAATGTACACTAAAATGTTGAGCCAAATTTTATTTGAGCTTGATCTGTCTGTTCACTTTCTGCAGTTACCAAGAAGGTTACGTGCAAGCCAGTAAAATATGGAAAATAGTGTTCTTCGTGATTTCTCCAGGAGAGATTATATACGCAGTTGCTTTAAAGAAGCAAGACTATTCACATGTGCTTTTTCATGAAAGAAAATATATAAATTGCCATTACAGAGATGGGAAATATTGTCTTTTAAAATGCTAACATTCTTCATTCTTTGACGTGATAGCGCTGTGTTGTTCCTTATATTATATTCTGCTTTTAAGGGTGAGAGCATGTGAAAGGTAAGCCACAGCTCCAGTTTTAATCAACTTCAGATAAAAAGGTTTTCCCAGAAGGCACAGAAGGAAACCTGTGAACTACCTGAAACAGTAGTTCATCTTCAGTTTGTTCCAGTGTGGAACATTGTGTTTCTAGGACTTCCAGCATTGTACCAGTAGCAGCTCCACATCTAACTTTTCAGAACCAGAGCTGTGCCAAATCATACAAATAAAGTTTTTGCCTTAGTGTGTGAAGAGTGTAATTACTGCAATTCAAAAACAGAATGTTGAGAGTTTTGAAAGAAAATGTATGAAAGAATTGTCATATATTGAATTCTGTTTTAAAAGTGAAAATTGTAAACTTGGCATCAGGGATGGCTATGCTTCTGAAATTATTTTGGGATATGTGTCGGTTTATCATTGCCATGTTATACTTTGTGTAGTTTTTGTAATACCACGTAATGTATGTTTGGCATCATTCTTGCATCACACTTGTGTAGTTTCATATGTTATTCACACTGATCAATGCCACTGTCTGTAGATGGGAGATACCAGAGCATTTGTTTAGTATTATGTAATTTGTTTAGGAGGGTCTTTCATTGCTAACCTTATTTTCTGTCTTGTGTTTACTCTGCATGAAAAAATACACTTTTTCTACTTATGTGGGTAAAAAAGGAGCAAGTAATGAAAAAGTGTTTTTTTAGGAAAGTAAATGGAAGTCCTGGATGCTTCTTACTGCTTCTAAAATGACAGCTGACTCAGGAGAATAAAATCACTTGGTATACTTTCTGCATGATGATTTTAGACTTTATCCTGCTTACAGCACAGTTCAGAATCATTACTCAAGATAAAAAAACCCCGAAGTTTAATTTCTGTCTGGTTTTAATCCCAAGTGTGTGTGCAAGACAGTAAATTAAACACAAATATCTTGATGTTTGCTCTGGATAGTACACTTAAATCCCCAATTTGTATTAAACATAAAGAAAAATATTTAGTTTGAGTTTCATAATTTTTAAATGTTGAATTAGCCAGTCCTCTGGGGATGGGGTTGCGGTGGGAAAAGCACAGATTTTTGGAGAAATCATACTCTTGTTTTCAGTTGCATTATGTTCCTGGGCATGCATTTTTTACTCCTTACACTGGGACCATTTGTTACAAATATTTAACAAGAAATATAATTTATCATACTTTATCCAGTTATAAGTATTAGTTCATTGTTACGTTGTAAAAATAGAATCGGTTAGTATAGGCACATGTACTTTACTGGAGATATGGCATGTAGTATAAATATCAGAATATTAGGTAGTTCCAAGTGTTGGTAGTTACTGATAATATGTGCCTTTAAGCCTAGTTGGCTAAAAGCTGATACATATTGGAGCATAATGATGTTTTAAAATTTGGTGCCCAGAACCCTGATGCTACACTTGCATTTCTGCTTTGCTGTAATAGTCACAAAAATACTCAGAAGTTTGAAAGTGTTCATCTAGATATATGGAGGAGGGTAAAGGATTGATTATTGTATGTTGCTTGATTCTTGAGGTCTTGGGTGGGAAAACTGGTATCGTAGAATATTCTTTATATGATTGCTTAAAAATTTACTGTATTTTTTAAGCTGTCTTGTATATTTAAAACTGTCCAGTGAGAAGGAAGCCAAATGGTGTATCTTTAAACAATGTGGGAAAACTATGTTACTAGAGGTCTTACTTGAGCTCCAAATCTTTTACTGGTTTGACACTGAGGACATGGCGTCTTAACTCTAACCATACATTACAATTATGGTGGAAATTGTGCAAGCTTCTGCCAAGCTTTAGAAGTGATATGAGGGTGTAAAGGTGACATAGTGACTGTAGGATTGTGCCAAATCATTCGTATTTGGCACTTGTTGCAGGCCTGCTCTGGTTACCCTAATCCATTCCTTTTAGGATTTTGTTTCCTTTTCTGTATTCTAGGTTTTCTTTTGTTGTAAAAGGCTTTAAGTTTTCCTGATGATGTGGAAGATGTGAACTGTATGAAACTTTATTTGGGGGTTCTAACACTAAACTTGATGGAAATGGTTTAAAGGAAAGATGTCAGATGCACAGTAAAAACCAGTTCTTTCTATGATTTGACAAGTTGTTACATCTTCATACATGTTTTGCTAGTATATGTCATGTATGTATTTTTAATCTGTTGTGTCTGCAAAAAGGGGGCAAAAAAAAAAAAGATTTTGTTCTGAACTAATTCCATTTCATAGTTTCTCTTTTGTTTAAATACACAATAATTAAGTGACAGAGAGTACACGAGAACTTAATAGATAGTTACCCTTTCTGAGCTCACAGATGTGTGCAAATACTAATACAGAAAAGTAAAAGTGGATAAGTGTTCTTCATGGATTTACAAATGGGGGAGATACTATTGTGAAAAAGCAGGAAGATGTGGTTTGATCTCATCTTTCAGTTTGCAGCTTTTAAGAATTTGGGAACTACCATAGATTTAAAAACCCCAAATAAGACTCTTACAAACTTAATCTAAAATTCTTAAATGTTGTTTAAGAGTTCTTCTATAAACAAAATTAGTTCAATGTAAACATTCAAATAAAATACATTCTTTAATGGAACAAGTAATTCTGAAAGCATTTTTTAATGAAAGTTTTATTAAGATAAGAAGAGTAATGTTATTGGGGAGTTAGGTGTATTTTCTTGTATTTTTATTTTTTGACTACTACTAAAATAAAGACTACATACTTTTGACTACTAATATCTGTTAAAGGAAGATAAGTCCAATTAATGACATGCAGCGAAAGGCTAACTATACAGGACAAAATTTCCTGGGAAAGGACTGAAGTTCAAATATGTATAACTTACATACCAGTGCTTCCAGGACTTCTATCACAAGTTTAGAGAGCTCCTGCTTAGAAACAGGTGCTGCCCAAATGTGGTCCTGCTCTTACTTGCAGGTAAATGTCATCTTTGCCTTGATTGTGACAAACCAAGGATAGGATTATCAGGATTTAAGTTTATGAAGAACATATTTATCTTGGCACAGTGATAAATCTGAATGGTTGAAGAGTCAGCCAGCATCTTAGATAAGTTTGTCTACTGAGTGGGTATGTGTACAGCTGCATAATTGTTACAGCCTTTCTAGGACTTGGAATATGCCTTTGGTTGTTTCAGCAGTTACTTCATGTGCCTCAGTTAATGAAGTTCATTTATGGCTACAAGGATGCTTTTCAAAGTCTTCATTTTTCTGCTTAGCAAATTCTCTTGGACAGTGACAGCTACTGAAGTTGTGGGTTAAGAGTGGTGCCGTAATGGGGTGCTTAAATCAGCATTTGCTCCTATCAGCTGCAGTTGTCTTAGTTTAGACCTATTCAGTCATTACAGTGAAAAATATTACTTCTCATTAATTGAAATAGTATTCTCAATGAGGTATTGATCTGAGCAAGTTTGCGTAGAGACTTAAGAAAATACAGAAAATACAAACTAATTACATTTGTGCTGTCAATGACACAAATTCTTTTAATAATTCCAGTTGTGTTACAGAAGATGAATCTCTTATATGGTTCTGATTCCCTAATTTTGTAATAAAGATACTCAGATTTTTTTCTGCCTCCGTTTTCTGAGGTTCATTTTATTTTAGCTTTCCCAGCTTGATGTAAACTAGAGTCATTCAAACTTTATGCATAAATATATCCTGTCAGACCATACTGATCAGTCAGGTGCTGATCAGATGCAAGATTTTGCAGAACCCAGAATGAAAGTACGTTGACCAAAATAAGTTGTTAAATAAGATGGAAGTAAAGTTACGAGAAGACAAGATTGAGCAGAACAGGAGAGCAAACAGCTCTGAAGGTAGTCTGTAAAAAGTAGTGTGAAAGCATCTGATAATGAGTACATGTTCTGTTAACCTTTCAAAGAAACAAATGCATCAGGATGCAGAACTTCAGTTTGAAATGCAGATTTCTTTGGAGAAACTGCTGCTTGCTAAAGTGGAGTTTCTTTTTCAAGACATTGCAAGTAACGTTGTAGTGTATTAGAATGGATGTTTTTTACTTGTAACATCAAAGGTTACAAACAGGTAACTGAAGTAACAGCCTTTATGTTTTAGTCTGTGTGCGTAACCATTTTCTCGTTAATGTGTTGATATTTACAAATTTGGCAGAGATAATTTTGATAGCTTGTTTGTAAATTAATATTTTTAATGTAAGAATTACAGTGGGAGCTTGCATTTTGAAATTTGAATGAGCCATGATGAAAAACAGTCCAAACAATCAATCTAATCAATTAACAATCAATTTAATGGATTAAAAATATATAGTTTTGAATATGATGCCAAGTTACTGCCTTTGTATATAAGATGATATCAAAAGGAAGTTCCCCACTTCTCGCAATGTGGTCTTGCCCCGTGCAAAGTTCTGTGCAAAGGAGTGTCATCATTGAGGCCTTTACTTTGCTCTCAAGTGAAGAAAATGATAACCAACTGGAGTGTCTTTATGGGAGGGTATATGGGGGAATGGTTAATAGTGTTCTTAACACTCACTAAGATGCCCAATCTGTTATTCAGACTTGAAATTATTTCTAATATAGTGTTTTTCAGTGCTCTTTGCTACATGTTGGTAGGTGTTTCCTTTGATCTACATATGACTGCTGAGCTTAAAGCTTTTTTAAAAATGTTTGATATTAACTTAGAAAGCTATTTCACTTTGGGTAGGAAGAACAGGTTTATTTTGCAGGTAGTAGTGACTTCTCCTAAAATAAGAAATGCTGTACATAGAATTTACAGCATTCTGTGGTACTATAAAGCTGAAATAAATCCCGATAGTGAAGCATTAGCAGTCTGTCCAGTTGTGCAAGGAGAGGACAAAAAGCCAAGTTTGAGGCCCAACTTGCCAGGCAGTGAAGTTTGTACAACAATAGCAAATAGAGAAACGGTTCCTTTATTCAATGTTTTGTTGTGGGTTTTTTTGATAAACAGGTAAGTCTATGTCAGTATACCAATATGTGGTAGAGCATTTGCAGGTTACCCTGCAGTTTATGAATGCTGTTTGTCCTCTTCATCATGAAATACAGATTTTGTTTCCTGTGTATTTCAAATCTAATGTAAGATTTTCTGTTTTCTACCAAAAATGGTTTTATTATTGTGGAAGCCAGAAGTTGGTATTCTGCATTTGTTACAAAGTAATCTGAGATGGAAGTTGTCACCCAGTAGAGTTAGTACAGGAAGGAAATTACTTAATTGCACAAAGAATCACAGATCTTTTGACAGGACCAGAGGCAATGGGTACAAACAGAAACACAGAGTGTTCCTTCTGAGCATCAGGAAACACATTTTTACTGTGAGGGTGACTAAGCACTGGCACAGGCTGCCCAGAGGGGCTTTGTGGAGTCTCCATTCTCGGAGATGCCACAAGCCATCTGGATGTGGTCCTGGGCACTGGCTCTATGTGGTCCTGCCTGAGCCAAGGAGTTGGACCAGATGTTCTCTAGAGTTCCCTTCTGACATTAACATGTCCATGATTCTGTTATCTAAGAAAGTTTGAATTTATTAAACTTTATATGAATGAAGTAATGAAGTAACAGTTAAACTGTATTACATGCTTAGGTACTTGAATCCTTCCTTACTAGGTTTCATTTCAATGTAGATGTATGTATTGGTTAGTATTGTTAAATTTTACATTTTCTAATGAAGCATGTCAAAGATGAAAGGTCTCTGAGTGAATCTTGAGTTACTGTTAATAAGGACTGTGTGACGTCTCGCCCTGCCCTTCCCCAGCACAGTCTTATGGCTTCAGAGATTTTAGCCCCACAAAGATAATCAGTTCTGCTGTCATTATTTTGGAAGAGGAGGTTAGGACACTGGCCTAACTTGGCAACCTGCTGCAAAAATGACAGGTAAGGAGTCTTACAGGAGGGAATGGGGAGCATTGTGTGAAGTTCTGTCAAGCAGAATTGCAAACACTTCAGAAGGTGTGTATTAGTGAGTTTCAGAGTTCTTTAGGAATACTGATTTTTTTAAATTAGAGAATATTGGATTATGCACAGTACAGGAAGTTTTGCTTGAAACTAGATTCTCCCTTAGTTTTTGGAAGATCCAAAATGTCCTCAAGCTAGAGAGGTCATCAATACTATATATAAGTATTTTTCTATCACACAAAGTTTATGCTGATTTTCTGTAGTCTTAAAACTAAGATATGAGAAAACTGTCTCTAGGGCTTTGCATATACCCATTTTTGCTACTTTAAAACAATTTAAAATTATTTTTAAATAGAAAATGAGTCTTAATAGAAGTGGTTCTCTTAACTCCTTGCATAAGGTGCAAACTTGTTTGCAGTGTGTAGCACAATGGTATCTTCTTTTAAAGTCATAGAGCTGTACTGATCCTACTTAATACTGTGCTAGCTGTGCTGGTTTAACTATATTTTGTTTACAGCAGACTTTTCTAAATCTGTTTCTGTGGTAGGTGACCTCAGAGTTTCCAGAACCTGGCAAAACTATCTTGTGAAATTTTAATGGTAGCTTCCTGTGCAAGTGCAGCATTTTCAGATGCTTTTCATCTGCCAGGTTTCTTAAGTTTTCTTTGTGAAGTCACATCTATACATCATTATTTCTGGGTGAAAGAGGTGATGGGGGTTAAAGGTTATTCCCATCTTCCTTCAACAGTTTTGTACTTTTTAGCTGTTCATGATGAAGTATCACAAAATGCTCAGAACTTCACATCTGTGTAATGTGTCATATGAGTTCTGAGTGGAGAATATTATACTGTTACTTGGACGTTTGTCCAAGTTGCTCAGCATGAACTCAGTCGATGAGAGTAAAATTCTGAACATTGAAAGATATTTCTGCTGCATCAATGACAACATTTGTAAAATGAATAATTATGAAAATCATTGGTGAGCCAGCTATTCTGGTGCTGCAGGTTCCTCAACTTGAAATGAGAGTGTCATATATGGGAGAGGGCTGTATAAAAAAATGCAGGATTTTGTTGCTGTTTCATATAGGATTATCTCAGTGACTTGGACTAGTGCCTCACAGTGCACAAAATTTTGCAAAAAATATAATATGTGTATATATGTGTATATATATAAAACCCACTTTGATTATATTGTCATGCATCTAGGAATATAATGACTTGCAAACAATTTTTATTGTTTTACAAAAGTGCTTACAAATTTCATTATCTTCGAATTCAGACCTTGCTGAAGCTGTACAGATGCAAACTTTTGTGTCTTCTGTTTAAATACTTTCAGACATGCTCATCATTCCCTAAATACTGAAGAAATCGTCTAATTTCTGTATGGTGAAGATTTGCAATACAAGCAAAACAGAAACAAATGTCCCTTGATCGCAGATTGTCACTGGCATGGGTTCATTGCCTGGCCACTAGTAACTGCCACCATTTGTTCTTTTTTGAAATCTGATCCCAGAAGAGGAATGTTACTGGATTCACATTCCTCATTCTGTGTAACTTGCTAACTTCAGGTACCTTACACCTTATAACTTGAAAGTTGTGAAATAGAGATAAAATATTTGCAAATAGAGATAAAATAATCTTGCAAAGGAAATTGAATGCCTTGTTGGCTTAACTCAAGTAGTATTTGCCCTTTTGTTTCTAGGAGCTTAATTCTCCTTTTGAGCCCTAATTTGGTAATATTATTTTTTTCCCTTAAATGCTTACTTCTACTTCTCTGCAAGTATATGCAGTTTTAAAGAGAATTTGACACAAACACAAGATGGGGAAAAATTGCAGTTTGTCTCTTACAATCCCTGGCAGCTATGCAGTGATGCATAAGTAACAATTGATTTAGTCTCCGATGGTTTTATTGTCCTCTGCAGGGACTATGTATAATGAGCAAGTTTGGCCAGACTAAAGTTAAAACTAAGAGAAGACTGGGGAGGATAAGATTGCTTGACCATTTAAGAATGTCTAGCACTGTACCTTCTGTTAGTATCTCAGCAGCCAACACTGTTATCTGTTACCTTTTGATAGGTAAGCCTGAACAAATGCAAACATGAACACAGCTCTGCGGATCATCTCGGGTTCCCTTTGGAAACCCCAAATAAGTGGCCACAAGGGATTGTGTCTTTTCCTGAGAACAGCTCGGCATTGGAGTTCTTCTTTCTGTGTGCTGGATAGTGGTTCTGCTACTCTCAAAATGATACCTGTGCCTGCTGGTGCAAAATGCCATATGGTCACTTCAGTGGAAGTCAAAATTTACCTGTACTGCTGTTGTGCGTTGCTAGGTAATTTTTAAAGTAGACCTAAAATAAAGGGGGAAACTTAGGGGGGAAGCTCTTTGTTACAGTAGCCACCAAAACTCTTACTAGTTAAAAAAAACTAAAACCAAAAAATCCCCTCAACCAAGCCACAAAACCTGTTCTGTCAGTCGAGCCAGTGAAGCTGCTGAGCATCTGTGTGCAAGGTAAATGTGAAGTGTCCTTTGGTGTTGTAGTGTTACAGCTGTCCCTGCTCAGAATTAGTGCTGGCAGCCTGGAGCTTGTCCCACACAGCTGGTTTCTACTGGAGATACCCTGTTAGGCTGAATATGTGTTACTTGAGATAGCTGCTCTTAGGAGTCAGTTTTCAATTTTCCTTCATAATGGCATGATATATGCACAGTATCACTCAGTTTGTGTGTGATGCCTCTCTTCAGAACAGGCATGTTTATCATGCTGTTAGCCTTTTAGACTATTTCAGATTCATTTTGCTTGGCACCATACCCACTTGAGCTTTAATTTAAAGAAGAGCTTTATTGTATCAATGAAAATTCAGTCTCTTATTTGGAAACAACTTTCTGTTGTGTTACAGCTCACTCTTAGAAAGCACCTTTTTCATCATTCGCTGCTTGGATACATTCAGCTCTAACAAAGTAATTACTGATAATCATAAACAGTAGAGTTTATATAGGTTTATATAAGGTAGAGAGATTGGAATGATCTTAATTTTTTGAAGAGAGAGAATCCTGAATAAATAGTGCAGAGGCACATTCCTAATAAAAACCATACACATTTTAACACCCCCAGCAGTCTTACTGGCTGGTTTTAGAACTTGTCATCAAAAATATACTGTATTTATTTGGCCACAACTTTGTTACTAATATCTACTGGTTGCTAAGAATGTGGCTTACTGCTTTCTCTTCAGTAAATCTGGGTGGCCGAGAAAGAGAAAGTAATATACACTGGCAGTTACAGAAACTGAAGAGACTGTGTTAGGCCTTGATGCTTTAGTTTTCTTATATGGGGGAAAAAAGGGGAGAAACTAATTATTGGCATTTTTCATATTCAAATACAGACTGAAAGATGTGCAGTTTTTAACTTTAGCCTTCCTGTTAGATGGGTACATTACTATTATAGCTACATTAATTTCACCACATCAAGGTAATGTCTAAGGACACCAGCACTTGTCCAGATAGACAGTTCCAGCCAGGTCCCTATGACTGACAGTTCATCACTACAGCTATTACCGCATTAGACCTGCTAAATGATTGTAATATCAACACTTGCAAAATTACAGCTCTAGTTCGAAAGGGTTAGTGGGCTCTGCTCTGTCATTTATGCTTTAGGAAGAAAATATCTATCTTGCTGAATGTCTGGTATAGACTAGATAACCAAATTTTGAAATCTGATGGCAAGCTGCACCTTAGGGTGGGAGGGGAGATAAAAAGGAACCAAATGGGAGGTTTGATGAATTAACAGCACATTTAATAGGACTCAGACATTAAATCATGCTAACTTAAAAAAAGTATTTATTCTGAGGTGCAAGTATCAGTTTGTCTTCAACGGTGTCTGATAAGGTAAATATTACCTTTATTGTAAATGCTTGTCTTTGTGTGTTGAAATTTACACGTATGTCACTTCTTGAGTTGCTTTTTGGGACTGTTCCTGAAGTGAAGCTAGCCTGAAAGTTGCAGCCTGTGTGCAGCTTTCCAAAGGAATTCTTTCTGTAGCAAATACTTTGCAGGGTGTGCTAAGTTTTGTGATCTTCAAGCAGAACCTCAAGAAGTTGGAAAATTGTTTTAACAAGTCTTTACATGAGCATATGGGGAGTTCTTCACACCTTTATGCTGCTGTAATCAGGATCTTTCCAGGCAGTCTTCTCCACAGACATTTCATTAGGGCTCTCAGGCTCTGCAACATGTTTCTCTGCCTGAGTAAGGGATTATGCTAAGCCTGTCAACATTGCAGTGCTCACATCTCATTTTAAGTCAGAGGCATTTATGGAGAAGTGATTTTAATTCTGGGAGGAGGGAATTTATCTACAGGCGAGAGCTGTTAATCCTGAATGGCTGGGGCATGGAGCTGCTGAATTTTAAACACTTTGGATAGTTGTTTTGCATGTGTACTCTATGAGAAGCCATACAGCGTGCAAGGTGGATACCCTTATTAACACTTTCATTTAGTCATTTTAATAGAATTTCAGTAATTTAAATTATTAATTAGTAAATGCAATAGGAATAATATTGATTAGCTGTTCTTCTAACTGCACTTACTGCAAATACAAGCAGATCAGTTGCAGAAGTTGTAAAATTCTGGAAATCCTAAACTTTTGCATCAATTTCTAATGCTTGTAGTATTAAAATGTATTTTAATGATAGTTGTATGCAGTTCTGTTGTGAGATGTTATCATAAAGTGGGACAACATTTTACTCCAGCTCAGTTTAGTTATATTGATAGATAACTTTGTCCCTAATAAATAATGTCTGTATGACAACAGGCTGCAGAAGGAGGAGGAGACTGCAGTGAGAGCTGTTAGTTCTCAAGTGTCACTAATGACTTGGTGGTGTGTGCAGGTATCGTGATCATTTTAGTGGCACTAATATTAGAAGGATGAAATGGCCATTGCCTTGGCAGGCCTACAAGAAAACATGTAGTATGTCTTCTGTAACATGAAGTACATGTGTTTTAGAAAACCTCCAAAGAGAAATTACTTGGAGCTCTTTGGAGCAGAACTGCACTTAATCTACTCCAAGCAGAAATATGAAAATCTTGTTCTTGGAACAGCTGTTGTTTAACTGCTGAGGTAGTAAAAATTTAAATAAAGTCTGGGGACAAATCTGTGAAGATACAACTAAGTGGTAAGAATGGGTAGAGAATAAATGGATTTTTTCTGGTCATCAAAGTTTTATTATAGTTTATTACTCCATATATAATGGTTTTTCAAAAAAAAAGCTACTGTGTTTTCTCTTTTGCTTGAGAAGCCAGTTATTTACTGTCTCTTTATTTTTTTAGGTTACTATTAAAATCTTAAAATGCAGATGAAGACTGGCTTGTGCAGAATCCTTCTGCTATCTTATGCAGACAAAAGGGAATCCTAAACCAGGTTTTAGTACAAGGTATGTATTAAGGTATGTGGCTTTATTCAGCAATTACTGAAATCAGTACCCATTTTTTTTCAGATTTGTGATTTGATGTAGTTGTGCTTCTACACTTCACCTAATACTTGATTTCCAATAACGTAATTCCTGGCATAATTCCTGACATGTGTTACGTTTTAGAAGGATTTGAAGCATATGTACACGACCTTTGGTAGTCAACTCAAACTCTGGTCAAGCCATGTTGTCTTGCATCCAAACCCAGTAGTGCCACATTAATATGATGCCGTGTCTGAGCTGCTGGATGTTACTGATATATTGCACTCAGAATCCCATTTGTTTGCACCACCAACGCAGTAGTTACTGGTTCTGAATGGTCTTTGGCATTAATCAGAGGGCTCTGGTCTGGAAGGCTGTGTTCATGCACTCTGGGAAGCCTGGGGCAGTTTGGTTTGCGTGCACAGGTGCGTTGTGCTGTCTGCCCTGGCTCTGGGCAGCATCTCAGTGGGGCTTACGGACTGCAAGGTTTTAAAGGGAGTTCTATGCAGCTAAGTTCAATAGTTCTGGTAGTTCTGAAATTTCAAAATACCAGTTGTTTTTATAAAGTAAAAGTAAATTTAAACCTTGGTGGGATTTGACCAAGATGTGCAAGTTCTACTGGTAAAGCAAGAGAAATTTGTCTTCAGTCTCCTGTGTTTGTTTGGCTTAGTAAAAGGACTGAGAGCTGTCTCTGTAGTTGTGTTAACATTAAATAAGAGAACTGGATATATAAAGGACAAGAACAATTTATCTGTTTTATAATCACATGTAAAAGGCGTCCCTGTCCATAGCTGGGTTTCAGACCATTTGATCATCTCTCTCCATGTGCTGGCAACTTCCTGGGTAAAGCAGGATGCCATTGGCTGCCTTTGTGGCTAGGTTGTGCTCTTTGCCCAGACTGGTTCCTGGATTTGGTGTTCACCAGGACCATGATGTCCTTACCTGCAAAGGGGCTTTCCAGCCAACTGGCCTCCAGCCTGTCCTATGTCTGGGATTATTTCTCCACAGGTGTAGGATTTGCCATTTTCTTCTGTTGAATTTCTTGAGATCCTGTGAGCCCATTTCTCCAGCCTGTCGAGGGACCCCAGGATGGTGGCATGACACTGTGGCTTTAGCAGCCACTCCTCTCAGTTTTGTGTCACCTGCAGACTTGCTAAGGATGTGCTGTCCCATCAGCCAGGGCAGAAATGAAGATCTTGAAAAGGGCTGCCCTCCGTACAGGGATATTCTACTCAGTGGTGTCCAAGAGAACTTCATGCCATTGACAACCTTCTAGGCCCATCTGTTCAGCCAGTTTTCAGTCCACCTCATGGTCCACTTACTGAGCCTGTAGTCTGTCAGTATTATGGCAGGGTTAAAATGATAACTCAAGACATTATGGCAGTGTCAAAAGATTTCCTAAGCTGAGGTAGACAATATCCACTGCTCCCCCCATGTCCACTGAACTGGTCACCTTACCAGAGAGGCTTCTCAGGTCAGGATCTCTAAGAATTTGCAAATGACCTATTGCAAATGACGTAAACCCATGTTGACCACTGTGCACTTACCTTCTTGCCCTTCTTGGTCTGGAAATGGTTTCCTGGAGCAGTTGGTCCATCACTTTCCCAGGGCCTGTAGTTCCCCAGGTCCTCTTTCCTGCCCTTCTCGAAGACAGGAGTGACTTTTGCTTTCCCCTGGTCCTTGCACACCTCACCATGCTCTGTCAGCAATGGAGAGTGGCCTTGCAAGGCCGGCAGCCAGATCCCTCAGCACTCATGGGAGCATCCTATCAGGCTCAGCATGTGTGACATGCGCAGTTTTTGTTCCCTAACCTGGACCCTGTCACCTTCTTGATATTGGAGGGGCACTGAGGAGGTGGGAAATTGGTCGCATACCTTGTTCTGTGGTTTTGCCTTGCCCTTTACTAAGGAGTCCTGTTACTTTCTAGCTGTAGTAAAATCACAGTATAAAAGTTATCACACAATAATGTGTAATATAAACCAGATTATGGAAACAAGCAAACAAGTATTTACTCACAAAATCTAAAAAAGACAAGCAGCTAAAGCTCTTCATCAGAAAAGTAGTAGTAAAAGAGAAAATGCCTAATTTTTTCAATTTTGATTGAAATGGGATTTTTTTTAAATCCAGAGGACATTTTGTCTTGACCATGTAGGCACTGGAATTCAGTCTTGCTTGTCACTACACATGAGAATGCCACTGTGCACGAGAGCCATTTGGGAACCTCAGTATTTGGCAGCTTTCCCAGGCATCTCAGAATTTTTCTGACAACTTATATTTTCCTTCCTGTGAAGGGAAAAACGGATGTTCAAGGTTCCTTGGAGATACAAGTGTTCCTTTCATTGGCTAAATAACAACTCCTTGTCTCAATGAAGTGATAAAAACCTTTCTTCCTCTTCCCCCGTTCCTCACTTGTGTGGACTTCAGACTGCAGTATGAACCTGGCTGACAAAGTGTATGGCCTGATGAAATTGTGTTGAGCGTTGTGCCATGCTGCCTGTTCCTGGCATTCCTGCACAGAGGGAGCTCCAGGGTAACCTTGGGGAGGGCTGTCTGAAAAATTGCTGGCATTTCTCAGCTCTGTATCCAACTGTATTAGCTGATGTGTTGTTCTGTTATTTGCCATTTGAATGTTCTTCAGTGTTCAAGTACAATTTCAAGGAAGTTATCACTTAAGTGTCTCTTGTAACTGCTCAGCCTGAATCATACTTACTTCTTGGAAATGTTTCTCTCCATTGGCTGCATTAGGTTTCAATGAAAGCTGCTGGTGGCTGCACACCCTCAGAACTGAAGACAGCTGTTATATTGTGATGATGTGCAAAATGCTGCTCTGCACCTTGAGAGTTACAAGGACCATCGGGTGAGAATATAATCGTGTTGGCACCTGTTAGAACTTCTGTAATGGTACATTTTGTGCTCAGTTTTCAGTTTGTTAGTACTATTTTTGTGCTCGACACGTGTATTTTTTTTCTTCGGTATCTCTCTGTGCTCTTGAATAATATTGTTATATAATAAAATAGTAACTAAATCTGTTACACCTGGCTGAAGGTTGTAGAAGGATGAATTCATCATTTTCACTTAAGCTGTTTTCTCTCTGCTTGCAGACAAGGCCGGACCTGTGAAACCTGAGGGAAAAGGGCTGTTTGAAATGATAGAAAGGGACCTAGCCTGGAGGTGGTGTGTCCTCCACCAATACCTCAGCTTGGAAGAGACATGAGAAGACTCTGAATACCTGTGCTTGTGAGCTCCAAGACCTCTACCTGCACGAGGAGACAAGTTACAGCTTTTGTGATATTACTGTCTTCAGCCTCGGGGACAGGTGGTGCCCGTCCAGCATTTCATAGTAAAGCTGATGTTGGCCTACTTTGATGTAGCTGAGGTACTAATGCCCTTTTTACCTAGACTGCACTCAAAGTGGATTTTTTTTCTAGAAACAGCAGTGTAAAGGGAAATGGGTGTCAGTAAAAGGATTAGTTTGTACATGCTGCAAGAATAATAAGAGTAAATGATGTATTAAATGACTGTTCCTTGGTTTAAATGATTGCTGTTGGAGTTTAAAAAAGCCTTTAAATAAGAAAATATTTTCAAGCCCTACAACATATGACAAAAAATAGGAAAGGGGTAGGATTTAAAGAACAAACAGTAACGTGGATTGTGTTTATGCTGCAGTAGTTTAGAAGAACACAAAACTATTAATTACCTAGAGAAAAATGGTATAAGCCAGTGACAGCTGAACAGAAGGAAATGTTAATCATAGGGGAGATTATGGCTGCAGTAAGCTGTCTGTACAGTTGAGTAGGAAGTTATGCTACAAATACCTGCTGTCTTAATGTAGCCCAATAAAATGATGAAAAACCATGAATGAATAATGAAAAATTAATCTTTGAACATTGGCCTGTAACATATAGCCAGGTTTTTTTTTTCAGTGTTTCTATAGCTATTGTAAAACTGTTTCAAATTAAATGAGTTAACAGCCTGTTTATTTTCCATTTCCTGAAATCAGCAAGGCAGTGGACACAAACTGAAGGTTTGACAGGAACCTCACCCAGTTAAGTCCTGCAGTGGGAACTGAATTAAGTTGATGCAGTTGTAGATCCTGGGCACAGACTGGTGGTGAAGCAGCTTTTTGGAGGCTGATCTGGGGCCCTAAGGGACAAGATCAAAGTGTCCAACCACATGCTGGGCTCCACTACACGATCATGGCCTTGCAGGTGCCAAGAGCAATCTCTCCTCTCTGTTCAGCAATTCCGAGACTGCAGCTGAAACACTGTGCCCAGTTCTGGGCTCTTGAAGACAAGACAGATGTGGGAATAAGCCCCTTGGAAGCTTCAGTGCACGGGAGTGTTGTGCTGTACCAGTAATAAACACAGTGCAAGTCAGTACTGCATGGCTGTACTTACTTGGACTCCCTGCACCATGGAACCATTTGGTTTCAGGAAGGGTGGATGCAGGGGGACTCAGTCTGGGGGGTTCGCTTGTGGTTTTAGGGATCTTAACCTTGCTATTCACAGAAATAACTATTGTGATAATGACACAGTAGAGCTGACAGATCCAGGAAGGTGAGGCAACTTTTAAAGGCTTTAACTCTCCTGTGGAAGCTTTTCCAGACAGGTTGTCTCACCCACTTCTTAAAGCCTTTTTGAGAAAAAACTCTGTCAGCACAGCCTTTACAGGTGGGAGGGGCTAGGGCAGCACCTTTCCCCACCCCACCCCCACCAGATGATTATATTCAGTAAGACATGCAGCTGCTGTAACAGGCCTAACAGGGCTTTTTTCCCCAAATTCATCTTCTCTGGTCTTGGCTAGGGAAAGTCTGTCCAAGTAACAGCTCCAGGGCACAAGACTTCTCATGAGAAAGTGGGAGTCTGTGATACAGACTGAGATGTCAGCACATGGGTAGTGCTGTCCCCTCAAGCGCTGGTGGCCCATGCCCACACAATTGCAATGAATCCAGTTTCGGAGCAGGCACTCATCTCTCTGGGTATGTGACAATATCATCAGTTCCCATACACAGGGTCTGGGTCATCTCAGCAGCAGCACTGTCCTCCCTTAAGTGCAACAGGCACACCAGAGAAGGGAGGCAATGGGAAGGTCTGACTCCTCTACTATAACTGCACCAGTAACTGATCAGAAGAGTTCCTTAACTTCAGATCATGGAGGAAGTATTACAGAAATTCTTGGAAAAAGATTCATTTGTAGCTACCATGCATGACAGCTGAGACTTTGCAGTGGAAAAACAGGTGACTTGCAATGAAAAAGAAGCATCTTCTGCCTGATCCCTTCCTCCTGGCCTCGATACTTGAGGTATCTGAGATTTGAGAAACCCCTTTTAAACCTTAATTTTTCCTGCTGCCTCAGTTCTGCTCAAATTTGTAGTGTGTGGTGTCTTGTTTAGGGTTTTTTTTCAAAACTTGTTTTTGTCCCTCACTCAAACATTTTAAGGCACATTTCATAAGGTGAAAAATATTTTCCTTGTTTACATGGGACACAGAAAACCAGGAATTTTGAAATGTCAGGATTCAGTGATGGGCTTGCAGTGTGTGCCCATGCTGCTGCAGCTTAGAAACACGTGGCCTTTATAGTTCTCTTGCCTTCTTAAAGGACAAGACTCCATCCTTATGGACTCCAGCAAAACTAAACACACTGCTCCCGGAATGCATCCTGCAGGGTCATCAGTGCTCCCGTGATCCTGGGCAGCTACCACTCTGACAGACTGACCTAAGGAAAGACATGTTTTCTGTTTTCCAGTACCATATGGAAAGGCACATGGTGGTAACAGAATTACAGCAGGGACAGACAAGCAGAACGTTTTGGGACAGCTCCTGTGCGCTTGGAGCAGTCCTGGCTGGCTAAGATGGCAGCTGGACACTGTGCTGTCTTTTCCCCATATTGGAACAGGTTTCTTAAATTCAGACTGATCAAAACCCATCTTGTTTTGGTGCAAATGGGTGCAGAGAGCACAGAAGACCTGTGACATGGTCTGCTGCATCACCAACCTTCAGGACCTGTGAAAGAAGCCGGGAAGAACAGTAGTGGTGACAGAGCACTGGAGGTAAGGACCACGAGCCTTCAGAACCATCTGCTACCCCTGCAGTTCATAGGAACTGCAGCTGCAGGCCCTGCTGGTGGCAGCAAGAAGAAACTGAGCAAGTACTTCACAGGTATTTCTCCACAGTGCCTAAAGACTGGATTTTTATTGTAGCTATTTTCTCTTCATCCTTTGTCCACCCAATCCTTTTTCAGCAACTGGATAAAAACCACACAATAAAAACAGACAAAACCCAATGTCAAACAGCTTTTCATGCACTTCTTATGCATCTTCAATGGGGACTCTGAATTTATATTGCCAACTAAAAGAAAGATGGCTGCAAAATATCCAGCCCTTAAAGCATCATGAAACCCAGATTTCATTCCCACATTCTGTAGAACTCCTCCTTTCTCCCAAGTGCCCTAAGATAAAAAGCAATACAATCCCCCAAATCAACAGCCTTTGACAAACTATTTGCTCTATCAACTCTTGGAGCATTACTAGACATTTTTAAGTTAGACTGTACAACAGTTTCTAAGTAACATCTCTATCATTTGGACATTTGTTCAAAACACCTTTTATCCCCTGGAGCAGCTCCAGCATTTCCCACTGGCAGGTGCTGTACAGAGCTTGTCCCACACAGACTGTGCTGTAAAGTCCTACACCAGAGTAACTGCAAGGGGCAGCCATGTACACGAAAAGTGGCACTCCTACATAAGGAAATGTGAGTGTCCCCTTTCCTTATGCATCATCCAGGGTTATGCAGAGTGACTAAAATTTCAGCTACACAAAGTCCCAAGTGCTGGCAGTGACATACCTGATTCTCAGCCAGTGCCTTTCATGCATCTCAGGTGCTCACACTTAGCAAAGTGAGGTATCTAACATATTTCAGAGAGGTGGAGGTATCAAGTCTGTTCAAAACCCAAACTTGTTAAGATTTCATCAATACTGTGCAAAAACATAAGCAACTATTCTAAATGAAAACAAATGAGTATTTGTATGTCATGCTGCTGTTCTAGTTTTATATAGCTTAATGTGACATTCCACAAAATTGGTGTCCTTTGCTACTCATTTAGCATCTCTTAAATATGAAAGATTTAAACTTCCAACAAAAAATTAAAAACTGGTTAATTGAACTTTATATTAAAAAGTCACAGTTCTTAAAAGGATACTTCATACATCTGCACCATTTTGATGGTGAGCAGTCAAAATCATCAAGAATTTACGCACAATAATTTTGCTAACAATATAGGCACATAGTGGCATGTAAACTACACATGACAACTAGAACAGCAAAGGCACGATCTGGTTTGGTTTTTCCTACCTTTCAAGACGTTGGTTAATTTACAAAGAAAAATATTCTATACTCCATGCAGAAGTATTACATTTATATTTTACAGCACAGGACCATTACAAAACTGCTGTCCGCTGATAAAATGAGGCAGTTAAATAAAATAATAATAATAATAATAATAAAATAAAAAGATAGCAGCTTTTTGCACTGAGGAACTGAATTTCTGAATTAAAGGACAACACATGTTCTCTCATCTGTCAGGCTGAGAACATCTGAAATTCTCTGTGTATCTTATCTACAGAAAGCATTGCTTGCACACTGAAGGTAGTTACAAATTTTCTGGTTTGCTATTTTCAGCTTGTGTTTCTTTTTCCAGATGTCACCTAAGACTGGAAAAGTTAAGGTTGTCTATTAAACTACCAGTTGCTTCTCTACTACCAAAGCAGGTTTAACCAGTGATTTAAGCAGGAACCTGACTGCGACCCTCTATGAATTGAGCCTGTTCAGATGTCTTTGTTCACGCCTGCAGACTGAACTCTGTTAGCTCAAAGGGAATCACTCTAAGCATAACTGCTGTCTCATTGAGAGACTGGAACAGGAGCAGTTTTAAACCAGAACACAGTCCTCAGCAACTTAAACCTAATGCAGTGATTTTAAAGTATAATTTCTGCCCATGGCTCCAATAATATGACAGTTCTGCATTTCACATAGAAAGTTAGAGTAAGTAGAAAACTTTAGTTTACAAATGAAGAAGATCTTTAAAAAAGACATTTCATGTAATTACCTTAAATAGTTCTTATATGCACCATTCCACACTGTGGAAAAGCTGAAATATGCAGTCTGGACTCCATAAGTTAAAGAAAAACAGAATTGTATGTATTGGCACAAATACTTACATCTACATCTGTACAAAGTAAAAAAAGCTGACAACCCTGTCCCACCAGTGCAGCATATTCAACTGCTCTCCAACACACACTTCCTGTGACTGCCAACGAGCGACAGCGAGCTGGGAACTGAGTCTTCAGAGTGTGGTGCCAAAAAGTTCCAAACTGCTTTGTCAGTCTCTGAACAGAGGAATCAGAAGTATATCCAGAAAAGTGTTAGTCCACTCAGCATGCTCAGAGGTCACTGCAGCTGCACTCTGTAAGCTCCTATGAGCAGCTTTACCTGTAAAAGCAAACAAAGGTTTCCGTATCAATGCAGGTCACAGGTAATTACTGTGTTAAACGCTCCTAATGTAGGAATGGCACAAGAAAAGGCACACAATTGCTACTGTTTACTCCCTGCTACTGACTGAGAAAGGAAAAAAGAGAAATTACGAAGTCCTTAATAAAATAAGTTTATAGTACCCCTACTGAATTATGGATGGCTTGTTAAAGGACTCCAGTAGAATACTGCAGCATCAGGTGGTGTTTAAACAAGTTAGCCCGAAATCTGAACCAGACAAACATATACTTCCATCTGAATACACATTTTTCCACTTAAAAAAATATTAAAGGAAAGTACAATAAAACATTTAAGAGTATAACTTCAGAGCAACTTTTAAATCTAAAGATCTGGCAAATTTACTGGTGTGTCTGCCTAGGACAAAATAAATGCTACCAGAACAGGATTCATTTTGCAACATGTAGTAGGGAGTACTGCACAAACTACCTGTAAAATGCAACACACTATTTAAAAGTGGAGTGCATACCCTAGTAAGTATTTCCAACACACAAGCAAAAACATCTGTATGCTAAAAATAAAAAAAAAAGGAAAAAAAAAAAGGTGGACACTCCATGTTATCCTTCAGTCATTAAACTCACAATATAGATGGAGAAAAAGTTTAGCTGGAACATTAGTTTATCCTAGTGCATGAATTATTCTGACTGCAGCATAAAAACATGTAATTATGACAGAACTAAACCTTGGCAATGTTCCTAAGTTCTGGCAATGTCATGGGATGGAACTGTAACTGATGGCAACTGGGATAAGGAGACAGTGGAAAATCCTTAGGTTTATATTTGCAATATACAGCTAGAAGCATTCAGACCGTGGAAACATTACTGTACAACAAACAAACATGCACATTTAATTTTGAGAACATTTTGTACCTTGGCAGTAGGAGTTTCTGTTAACCGTATGAAAAGCTTGTTAAGGCCTGCAGTAGGGCTGAAGGAATAAATAAAGTGACTATCCTACAAGGACAAAGAAAATGGACAGAGTTAATGGTAGATTATGGCTGAAAGAGCTATGTAAGAGGACTAACATTTCTTTTTTTGAAAGACCATCATGTACAAACCTTTCATGCAACCATGGAGAAAACAAGAGGACTTCAAAATTGTGCAGAGTGATGCATTTAATAGATTAAAAAAAAACCCAGAAATTAATTATTAGAATTTGAGGTAGGTTGTTAAGAAAATATTTAAGAACTTACTTGGGTCAAAAATGTGAGAGGCTTGGTCAATTAGAGAGAAAGCCTCAGTCCCAGAATCACAGAAGGGTGGAGGCTGGAAGAGACCTCTCCAGGGGATCTCATCCAACCCCCTGCTCAAGCAGGGCCACCTAGAAGCAGGTTCTCCAGCACTATGTCCCTGACTTTTAAGACATAAATTTTTATGGAATCTAGCACAAACAAACTTTATAGTTCTCTCCATATACAAAAAAAATTATTTTTCATTTTAAGAAAAACCCTTATCATGATAAACAATATGATCCATCACAATACTGTAAATTCAAATGACGACATTGAGATTTCCCAGGCTGCGCCATGAAGACTTTATGAGGTAGTTTTAGAGTCAGTCAGTTATATGAAAAGATTTACCAAAAATACAGGGAGCTGGAATTTGTCATTTAAAACCACAGCTTGTACACTGCATGGTCCACAGAGCCGAGCAACAACGTCTTTACCATGGAAATTTGCGTGGAAAACAAAGAGAAGAATTCCAGATCCTGAAAGGGAAGGCAATTCAGTTAGATGACTTTGAAATGAGATCCAGTATTTAGAACTACCTACATTGGACCTTTGAAGACAGGAACCATTATATGGTAAATATATATGGACAAACCAACACACAGAAGTTCCACTTCCCAAGCCAGTGGATCTAGAAAACAACTGGCTTGATCACCAAGGTAAAGACTTTTGGCAGCAGAAATAACTTTACGTGGCAATTAGAAAGGAATGCAAAATGGAAACAGCAATCCTCAGCACAGTTCACTTCTGTGGTTTCACATTTACCCAAAGAGACTTACGGAATTTAGTGTGGTTTGGGTCTAGTCAAGAGAACAGACAACTGAGCCCAGTCAATTAAAGATCCTTATGAAATGCACTAAAATTCAGTAAGCAGCAACTTTAACTACCCACAAATGCTTCATTTTAATACATAAACTTACATAAAGTTTCTTAATTCTGTAAGACTAGATAACTATAATCAAGAACTGGAAGACTTATCCAACAACTCTGAACAACCAGAAAACTGAGCAGACATAACCAGTACAATCTTAGTTTAAGTGGATTCTAATAATCACAGATTTATCACTTTGAGAAAAATCAGTTATCAGTAGATACTTCCCTGATATACTCATCAAAAATGACTTGGCTAATCCAAGCAGCAGAGAATAGTATCTAAAGTCCTGGAAGAATAAAGAAACATTCCCAAACACCTCAGGAATTAGATTCCCAGCTTTTTCAAAGGGTTTGTGGCAAACTAAGGCAAAACTAAGTTGATTGCAGCTGCTTCCTTTTCCTAGTATTTCTACACTGCATT
>VZTN01010981.1:9910-20943 GCA_013400515.1 Erpornis zantholeuca | reverse complement strand
ATATATATATATATACACAAAATTAACAAATTTAAAGACAAAAGGCCTTTAGGATCTGGAAAAACACCATCAGGGAAGCAAGATAAGAAAGCAGCCAATGACAGCAAGATCTTGAAACTCTTCTGCTGTTTATCCAGTATATTCCAACCTCCCCACCAAAGGAGAATCAGGTTTGCTTCCCATTTTTAATGTAACAGATGGGATCAAAAGGAAGCAAATAACCTGGTTTAGTTTTCAAATGATCACTTCAATGTGTAGGCTAACAGTAGAACATGAAAATTGAAGTGCTAGTGTATATGCAGTAACACACACACACACACATAATATATTAAGTTAAATTAACACATCCCTATCAAGGGAAATAAAGGTATCAGACAGTAATGACTTGTACAGCCATGATAAAATCTTCCAGAAATTGTCAGAGCTCCAAGGACCAACAACATGAGCTGCTTTTCCCCCAGAATTCCTACTTGACTAAACAGAAGCCTCCAAACCCTGAGAGAGGGAGCCTGGCTGAGGCTTCTGTGCAGACAGCAATATATTCTGTATTCACCCAGAAATGCAAATCATGAGAAGTTTTATCTAGTCACTCGACTGGAATCGATGCAGCTGTATCAACAGTGACTTATTGCATTATACACAGTGCCTAAACTCACCTTTTTTCCTCTGGTTATTAGTCTGAGCTTCATCTTCACTAGTGTTCTCTGCCAAACCATCTGGCTTTGCCTCCGGATTGTCCTTGATTCCATTATTGCTTTTTTGATCAGATTTCTCTTCCTTTTCTCTTCTATTTGTTGGCTTCTTACTGTGACTTACAGTCTTACACTGTGAGAGACACAGGTAATTATTTCTGGCAATACAGCTGCTGATAGCAGGAGGTGCACATTTCCTTCAGCTATTAAAATTCCTTTTTTATTACCTGTTCTCAGCCTCTTCAGTAGAGTGAACTTTAAGGATTGTCTTGTTTTGTAAAGCATCCTTTTAAATAGCTTTATTTTCTGCTAACTTGGCAAGAGTATAAAATGAATTTTTAGATATAGAAAAGAAAGGTTTTGGTTTTTAACAGAAGATGTAAAATGGCAGTGTGCACAACAATCATGACCTCAGACATGAAAATTTACTTCATGGGAAAGAAAGAAATATTCTCACTAGTATCTACTGTTCAGACTTATCCTTGAAAAGCTAGGCTCACAGAATACTGGGAGGGATGGGATTCTGTCCCTCTGCCCCACTCAGGTGAGACTCCACCTGCAGTGCTGCCTCCAGCTTTGGGGTCCCCAACATAAAAATGTAGAACTGCTGGAGAGAGCCAAGGGCAGGCGAAGGATGATAAGAGAGCTGAAGCTCCTCTCCAATGAAGACAAGCTGAGAGCTGGGATTGTTCAGCCTGGAGAAAAGAAGGCTTCAGGGAGACCTTATCATGGCTTTTCAATGCTTAAAGGGGGATTTCGAAATGGGGACAGACTTTTTAGCAGGGCCTGTAAGCAACAGGACAAAGGGGAATGGTTTTAAACTAAAAGAGTTTAAGACAAGCTACAGGAAGATATTCATCATGTTGAGAGTGGTGGAACAGTGGCACAAGTTGCCCAGAGAGGTGTTTGGATGTCCCATCCTGGGAAACATCAAGGTCATGTAGGACGAAGCTCTGAGTCACTTGATCAAGTGGAGGATGTCCCTTCCATGTGGGTCGGGGAGGCTGGATAAGAAGACCTTTAAGGTCCCTTCCAATCCAAATCATTCTATGATCAGATATAATTTTTACCTGCAAAATGGAAGTTTGCAGACATTTCTGCTAAAGAATTTTCCTGTGTTGTGGAGACAGCCTTGAACCTGCCGGAGTACATACAGCAGATACTGCAGTACTGTGTTATAATTAATTTGAACACAAAGCCTTCCCCTAGACAAATAAACTGAGTTTAAGTACAAACCCAATGTTATTTTGTTTTACAGACACTACATGAATTTGGACACTTTCAGTTATAAAATGCATGTTGTTGAACCCAAATGTTCCAGTTTCCCTCACCAAGAACACAGTAAAAGCAACCACAGGGATGCTGCTGCAGAGCTAGAGCAGAGTGAAATGGCACCTCACCATTTCAAATAATCTGTGCTCTCTTCAGAGAGGTGTAAAATACATTATGCACTTATCACTTGAGATAAAGAGAAAGGAAGATAATTTGACAGAAGAGATGTTAACTTAAAATCCAGAAGGGGAAAAAATATATCAGAGGAATAAGATAACTAAGAATAACTAAATTGCTTTCAGACAACAGGCACAAAGTGCTCTGAGCCACAAGAGAGGGCAGCATGTTCACTACTCCAAAGGCCTTCTCATCTGTGCATAAATGGATGAAAACAGCAGAAAAGGCAAATGAAACTTTTTAAACAGTGGAGTTAAAAGATAAGGCACATTTTTACGTATATGTCCGTGGCACACCACTAACAAATTCCAGTACCTGTGCAAACAATTCAGCACACACCAGTAACCTGAATTACTGACAAAACTTCTAATTAAACACTCCAACACCCAAAGCACATTCTGGGGGGAACAGTATTAAACAGATAAGCCAACATGGTTTAAAAAAATAATAATACTGAGGATAAAAAAGGATACTTACTTCATTGTTTGCAATTTCACTTGGTGTCGGCCAGCTTGCGATATCGCCCAAATCATCCGTCTGCAAAGGTGACAAACAGTTTCTATTCCTTCCTTGATCTAGCCCTTTCTAACACAGGGAAGATGTCAGTCATGGCTCAGAGAGCCAGACTACCCCCTGGAGCAGAGCTGTTAGAAGTAGTAATTTTTTAAAAAACCAAGATACCCAACAGAAAACAAACGCTCAACTTTTGAAAGAGGTCATAGAAAGAGCACACATACAACCATTGTCAGATTAAATGCTGTCTTACACATACGTGACTTAAAGGTATTTATTGCTAAAGGCTTTTAGTTTTTGGAAGGCCTTGACAGGTACTAACCAAACTAAAATGGGGTGCTTGCACAAAATTTTAGAAACTCAATGTTTCAATAAAAGGACTCGGTGTCTCCTGTTGTCATGATGGTAATTTTATGCACATAAAGAACACACATCACATAAGGTGCAAAGAGGATTTCCAAAACCAATCTAGCATCACTTGTGCTCAAGTGATGCTGTTTCTTTGCAGTCCCTTCACATTTTCATACAATCCCACTGATTTTTTACACAAAAATGCCATTCTTTATCCCTCGTGCATACACCAATTTAGCAACCCTCCTAATTTTAAATTTCCCTTATTTTTTTATTCATTTCTGTGTTCAAAATTGTCTACTACCAAGGCATAACAAAACCCTTCTGGATAGAACTTCATAATACTTTCTACCTTTTTATTAGAGCAGTATCAGCTACTTATCATACTGAATATTTATAGGCAGAAATACAAACCTTGCTGCTTTTTCTTGTCCTGGGTTTTCCCGCTTTTATCCCTTTCGTGGAATTTTGTAGTTCTAAAAAGGGAGAAAAACATTTTCAGGTGAAGAATTAGGCTGCACTTTAAATGAATAGGGCAGGTGTGTGTTAACAGCTCTGCCATGCTCTATCATACTACACCAAAGTGTTTTTGAGGGCTTGATATCAAAGTCAATGAACTTTTTTATTTAGTGAATAAAGTCACTAATAGTATATAACACTGAAAAAACTTACATTCATAATAAGTGCAAATACTCCTGCTAACCAGGTGTACAAGATACTGCCTAACTTTATTTAAGCATTTTTTTCAGCTAAAAGGATCAAGGCTATGTCAAAATGCTGGTATTTTAACCTAACAAGTGGCAAAGAAAATGAGCCCCTGATACACACTTAGTAAGTTCTCCTATTAGAAGCAATATTTATAAGACAAAATTTATGAAATCTATAATTATGCAAGCAAGAAAAAAAACAAAAGAAGCAATTACATAATCCCAAATTCCTAGTAATTTCTTTTTATAAGTAATTGCTCAAATGCCAAATAGAGTCTAGCCATATAGCTCAAAATCAAGCCAAAACAAACAAGCAAACAAAAACAAATAAAAAGAAGGAAAACAAATGAAAATATGAAAAGAGAAAATTACTGTAAAACTATATCAAGGCTGATAAATTTTAATGCCCAAATTCCACAATGGATATGTTTATGATAAACATGAGCATTTGCAATGAAGCTGACACCCACATATTTTCAGAACCATGCTAAGTTAAGGCCCAAACATTATAATAATGATTTCCTCTGATCTCCTGATCAAGAGACCATTATGCTTCCACCAGGAATTATTGAAATACTTGGAAATAACTTTTTTATAAGCACGGTTAGTGGGCCTAACAATCTAGGCTCAATAACCTACAGTGGAAAAAAAAAAAAAAAGGTCTATTTAAACTTTCTATGTCTTAACAAATATGCAATTACCTTTTGGTACATGAATATGATTTTCTTATTCTGTGCAATTTTTCCCTACCTTTCTCAATTGCCTTCTGCTTTTTGCATTGGCAATTCAGGGGAAGTAAACCCACCAGCATGTGGCAATTTTTCTTGGAGATTAGAACTGAGAATTAAGAGGAAACCATCTCTTTACTTCTTCTGTTAAGCCCTGGTTCTCCCACTGCATGTTCTCCCATTCAGATGGGAGTCACAACCATTCCTTGAAACTTCTTATTGAGTATTGTACTGCAAGACAAGCTTGAAACACTGAACGTGTCTGAAATCACAAGTGGATTATTTTTATATGGGGATAACATCACCTCCTCAGCCCTTATCTCTTTCACATCCAGTGACTAATCTCCCTTATCATGGCTCCACACCGGGAACCCCACCCTTGTGCCCCAGTGACTCTGGAAAGCCTCTCTGTCCACTTCCTGGAATACACAGCGAACGTTAGAAGCACAAACTAATGCTTACTCCACATTCCACCCTAAATTTTAATATCATTTATAGTCATATAAATAATGAATTTCATGTATATTCTATGTACAACTCGGACATCTCACCAGACATGGATCCAGTGAATCCTGATCACCATTTACCAGAAGGTTTTTGTCTCTCCTACAGATCTACCTCTTAAAACAAAGACAAAACACACACCTCAATTAACTTCAGACTGAGAACTTTAAGAAACACACAGTGACCGTGTAACCCTAATTTTCACTTGCCACTCAGTAGTAAACTAATTGCCCTTTTACAAAACAAGACAAACGACTGCAGGGGTGGAGCAGCAAACAAATTTGTAATTTTCTGCAAGAGAACTGCCAATTACCCGTGCAGGCAAACTGAGTGGCCACAGCGTGGCTGTAAACACACGTCTCTGTCCAATTACCTGACTGAAGCCCTTTTTCCATCTCACAGCACTTTTACTTAAATTGCTGCTGAAGGATTGTTCTGCCAGAACTTCCACTCTGTGTCAGCAGGGCGTAATGAGGCACTCACAAGTGTACGACTCCGTGATGCTGCACTACCTTAGTCATGGGATATTATTCCAGGCGGCAGGGAAGCTATCTGAATCGAGCAGAATGAGACCCAACTCGTTTTAAGGAATCTCTCTTATCTGAATGGAGTCATCCAAGACTTGGGAGATGCATTTGCCAGCTAAACAAAAAGAAAATATTAGGCAACACACTGCCTGGTGGATGATGTCCTTCCAGAACTCAAAGGGCTTGAGAGCTCATCTCACTCTGTACTTCCCTGCCTGGCAACACCTTCACAAAGTTCCTTGTGCTCCCATAAGAGCCATGCTCAAAACCAAATTTAACAGGTCTTTCCTGGCTGGCTTTCTGGGGCTTATCACATGGGAGCTGTACTTCTGTGTGAAGCATGAAATAGAAGATAAAGAGGAAGGAAAAACAAAAAGGAGGGTGGGAGAGTAAATGAACATAACATCAGATCACTGAAAGGTTTTACCCAGGTCACACCTGTTCTGTTGTCATGAACAGGCCCAGAGCCACTGTTCAGTGTGTTCAGATAAAAGCCCTCTGCTTAACATCACTCTGGGGTCTAACTTTAACATCCCATAATAGCATGAGGTACCCCAAAATGGCATCTTTAGCACATTGCTTCAGCAGAACTAAACAAGCCCTTCCAAATAAACTATCTCACTTGTTAATTCCAACCCAGCTGTGTCAAAATGGTTTATTCTGTGGCATGCTACAAGGAACCTGTTCCGTAGGGGCATGCTGTGTTGATAAAAGAATTCATTGATCCTCAATGATTTTACTTGCTGGGTTTCAGATGAGTTTTGAGGGTGTGGGAGAAATAAATAAATAAATCCTCCTCAAGGATGAGGCAGTTTAATTGCCAGTGATCATCTTTCAATCACTGAGCTCCATCCAGACAAGACGCCATTCACATGAAAACAGAAATCAGCCTCCAAAGCCATTTCTATTATGGTTCTTCCAAGTTTCCTCACAGACCACATCCTAGCACAGGGTATTTCCTGCAGAAAGAGAAGGCTGTACAAAGATGCCATATGCAGCATGTCAAGATAAATGGAATGACAGGTCTGAAAAATGAAAGATGAATTATGTAACCACCAAAACTGCAGCAATCCTCTGGGACAGCAGCAACAGAGAAGGAAAAGCAGACTGGATGGCTGAGGAGCAAAGTTTGTATGTAAGAGGTGTCAAAGTACCCCTGATCACAATCACAACAGGATCACAAGACAATAGGATCATAAGTAATAGGACTTCAAAAAGGATGATTTGAAGCTCTGCAAATAAATAGTCAGCAAGTAATTTATTTTTTTTTATAGAAAGGGAGGGATGATATTGCCAATTTCTTCTGAAAGTGAAGTCAGTTAATATAGGTGGAAGACATTATAGATTCAATACAAACACTTTTTGTGCTATGAGGCTTTCTAGAAAATATTCAGAATTTATTTTTACTTGGACTGCACGTGTGTTCCCTTTTGTGAAGGAACAGTGTCACATAAATACCAGAAGTGCTTCAGGGAGCAGATAACATCACCCAGCAAGTCAGCTCTTCAAAACTTAATTGGAGCCTGTTTGTTGAACTAGTACAATATTTTCCTTCCAATGCTCAGTTTGAATCTTGACAGTATAGTCCATTTTTAAACAAGGTAAGATTCTTAAATCTATTGTTTTAACAGATGACGTATTGTAAAGGTAACAAAATAATCCCTTGGAGATCATCACTAATTTAAATCCAGAACATGGATTTAGAGCCAAGAGTCTGCAAAACAATAAAAAAAAATCCTAATTATTATTCTAACATTCTGCCCTACAATAATTCTAGCATTTTATAGCAAAAATGACATTAGTTGTCAATCTCCACACTATTTGAACAATTAAGCAAGGCAGTGAGTTACAACACCTGCATCCTTCCACCTATGTATGTTCAAAACCAGTCAGTTTTTCAATACAACAAGCAATAGGGGGGGAAAATCCACAATACATGATTGATTCACCATTATGCTATTTATTTTCCTTACATTTCATCTTTCAGCTCATCTTATCTTCTTCATAGAAAACTGCAACCTGTGACTCAATTTCTACCCAAGTTTTCACAGTTAAAAGGAGCACATGCCACAGCACAGAGAGGTTGGTTTCAGTCTCAGGGCTCCAGCTTAGGAACAAAAGCCCTACATGAAAACCCAACGTGCCAAATTACACATGCTGTTATGTACAACTGAAATACAGGCAGCAGCTTTGTAAGGAAAATGTTTTTAATCCCTTTAGGGTTGGGGAAATTGTCAATGCTGTAACTTCTGATAATGCATTGAAAGCTCTGATAAAGCATTCTGATAATGCTTTGAATAATTTTTGGAAGCTGCTATTAATACACTCCATGAATTCATAAGAACTAACGAGAACACCTGCCTTAAATACAACCCAAAAAATCTCATAAACTGATCATTTATGAATTTACTAATCTAAGGTTTGCTATTCCTAGCAACACAGTACATCTTCACTAAATTGTACCTTTACAACCTCTTTTGCTATCAGACTAAAGCAAATTGATTTACACGATGGCACTACAGTGAAATTGTTCTGCTACCAAAATATCAAACAGATAAAATGCATTCTTTCATGTCCAGAAATAAACACAGTGGAGAAAGACAAACTGAGCACAAAATAGAAGAATGAAATGTGAACTTGTTTTAATCAACTACATCATTCAAGCACTCACTAGAAGGCAAACCCACTTCCACCACTTCAGCAGCACAAGTATTGCTTCACTGAATATTTTCATGGATTTCATGAATGATTTTTGAATAATCATCCAATAAGTCATTAGAGACCCAAATCACACAAAGACTTGAGAATTTGTCATTCAGATTCCCTTTTTGCAACCTCACAAATAGGGCAGTGCTGAAGATTTCATCAAATGAAGATGAAAGAAGTGGGAGAACTTTTGAAATAAAATTATTTCAACCACTTGATCCTGGGCAAATTTTTTATGTGGAGGATGGGTAACTCACAGTTTCAACCTAAAGAAGTGAGGACTTCCTGCAATACATTGGCTGGGCACTGCAAGGGGAGAGAGGCACATCACAGAAGCACCTTTCATCACTTGGCAGCCTCTGTTAAAGCTCACTCCCTCTGACCACGGTCACCAGGATAAGAATCATGGAATCAGTAAGGTTGGAAAAGACCTCCAAGACCATCAAGTCCAACCTTTGACCAAACACCCCCTTGTCAACTAAACCATGGGACTGAGTGATTTCTCGAACCCCTCCAGGGACTGGCACTCCACACCTCCCTGGGCAGTGTGTTTCAAAGCTTAACCACTCTCTCAGGGAAACAATTCTTCCTGAATTAGACAGAAGCCCAGTAATTTCGCCAGCAATTTTATACCGATACGAGTCTTTCCCCACGAGTTAAAAGCAGATGAGGACGTAAAAGTAGCTGGGTAATTCTGAAGTTATTCTGCTTAAAAGCGAAGTTTAATGAAAGGCTTGGCCTTTCAGAAACACTGAAACACTGTTACCACCTGAAGCAACAGACGCAGCATGAAAAGTTCAGATATGTTTGCACTGGGTGTTTGGTTTACTGTAATGACTAAGACCTAATAAGGTATCTGAGGCAAAAATATAAGAAGTTGTAGTAACGACGACTTTGACCACATTCTTCTGCCAAAATTTTACATTTTGCTGGTAGCATTGGGTGACATTAACTGCTTGTTTCAGTAACAAGAGCCAGGTTTGCCTCTATCACAAACCAATCCCATGATAAATTGAAAGCCCAAAGATGACAGGCTGGAGCCAATTTTCTCAAGTCTGTAACTATCACTGAACATAGCATAGGTGCATGTCTCAGGAAACTTTTAACAAGTTAAGCCAGGATCAACAAGTCTAACAGGATCCAGTCACTGCTTTGATGTGAGAACCTTTTACATTTTATTATCCTCTTTACGGATAGTTCTACATTCCATCCCAGTAGTATTTCTGCTCATCCACTTATTATTTCACATGACTAATTTCCATGCTACAACATTCATAAGGGCCTAGTGTGACAGATTTTGCTTTGCCAACATGCAATTAGTTTCTTCAAAATACATCCCTTGTTGCGGGTGGAGGCACATGGCAATTCCTTCCTTCAAACAGGCAGGAAGGATCAGCTACTTTGTCTTTTACAAGGAAAAGAACGGTGGCTTCCTCACAGTGCTTTTGGTGGTGGCCAAACCAAAACCCACACCCTGGTGTGTGTTCCTCACCAGTGCCACTGCCAGCAACACTGACTCCCTTATTTGCTCAGTTATACACCTGCCCACTGAAAATTATGTTCTAGTACAACTCCTCAGTTTAATTATTAATTCCATGAATGGTAAGCACAACTTCTTGCAAAAGAAAAACAATAAAAAGCTCTCCAAAATCATGAAATGAAGCAGACAATGTGCACAGTGTATGAATGCACTGCTTCCTGCCTCCTCCTTCCTTCAACAACTATTTGTGTGCTTTATCTTTGCTGGAAAAGCAAACTTTACAGAGGTGAAGCACAAGGTGCTAACACGACAAAAGCAGCTGTCCCGCTGCTTCTGATGCAGCACTGCTGTTATTACTGCCACAGCAAGGCAAAGTGACAAGTCCCCTTTCATGCATGAAGCAGACCACAAGCTACTGCCCAGCCAGCCGGCTTGTGGAAGCTCGGCATAAATAGGTACTTAGGAGTGCGTCAGTACACATCAACAAAACACCCCAGATAATAAAGATGGGTATATACGTTGCCAAAAGTTCTGCTCTTCAGCCAAGTAGAGATTTTGTGGTCTAGAATGTGGTCTCCGTTTGTATGACCTGTATACTTCAAACTCTAAATTATATCTTTCTCTTTGTCAAGGAAGTACATGTTTAATGCAAGGATAAAAGTGACTGTGAGATCACAAAAAAGGTTTGTCAGATGCCCTCGGGAGCAAGTGCTGAGATTGAAATTCTCGGGAAGCACTGGTTGAAGTATTTATTTTGAGGTCAGCAGTTTACTTGCAGCCAAGAACAATACTCCAAGAAGATGCAAACTTCTAGGAACTCTGCTAGCCTAAGCAAAAGCCTGGCAATTTCAAGTCAGGTCTTTGACGACCAGCTTTGTAAAGCCATATGCCTGTTCTGTCAGTGTGGTGCCTATAAAGCAGCTTTATCTTGCATGTGGCGATTTAAGGCCAGGAAATTATCCCGTGGCTACTCTCCCTCCCACCTCTTCCCATGTAAACACACACCGAATCCCAACAGCGAGCGAACTGTCTGCTCTTGTCAGTGCTTAAAGCCTCCGCAAGCCCATTCTGGAAAGCAAACCCAAATAACGGATCGTTCCGAGGGCCTGCCTGCATAATGAGCCCAAAAGGAGCTGCGGCGAGGCGGCATTTCTAAAGGAGGCTAAACGAGACGAGTGGGTCAGCAGCCCTCTCTGCGAGCGCCAGAGCCGGCCGGAGGTCACCGCCGGGCCGGGGTGACCACTCGCAAGCCCCGGGACCTGCAGCCAGCCCGGCGCTCCCGTCCCTGGCCGTGTCCCCCGCCCCGAGCGCTCCCTCCTGTGCCCATGTATGTCAAACCCAGCGCGCCCGGCCCGGCTCCCGCCGCGCTGCGCACG
>VZTN01010979.1:0-11678 GCA_013400515.1 Erpornis zantholeuca | reverse complement strand
AACTAGTCATTAACATACATTTCTCAGGGTATTAACCTACATTTGTCTGTGTTTTCTTTTCTGGAGAAAATTTCCCTCATACATAGCTTTAAAACTAAGTTTCTCGTATTTTATGCATGCAAGCTTCTGTCTGCTACATGTATATATTTTGCACAATGATGTGCTACTCATTTCTCAAGACACTGTAGGGTATTATATATCAACCTAAGGGTTTGGTCATTACCTTGATACATGAGATTAATTCCGCTGGTTGTGAATGGTATGGTTGCTACAGCTGTGTGAATCATGAGTAGATTTTAAACAAGAACATAAAAAGTTAATTTTTTTTAATACAGTAGTGTTATCCTCTGGCCATTTGTCTGTGTTCTTGAGCAGTCTCTTTAAACGTGCGGTGNGAGGAAAGGCTGAAAGAGTTGGAGCTGCTTAGCTTGTGGAAGAGAAAGCTCCACTAAGGCCTAATAGCAGCCCTTCCGTACCTAAAGGTGGCTTATAAAAAAGATGGGAACAAATATTTTAGCAGGCATTGTTATAACAGGACAAGGGGTAATGGTTTTATCAGAAGGAGGGCTAGGCTAGAATAAGGAAGAATTCTTTTACAATAAAAAAAGAGTGGTGAAACACTGGAATAAGCTGCCCAGAGAAATTGTGGATGCCCGATCTCTGGAAGTGTTCAAGACCAGGTTGGATGCGGCTGGAAGCAATGTGACCCAATTGAATATATCCCTGCTCATTGCAGGGGGAGTTGACCCACGATGACCTTTAAAAGTCCCTTCCAACCCAAAATATTCTATGAGTCTATAAGAACATCTTTTCAGCAGATAATGAGTAGCACTTTCTTGCACATGCCATGTGCACATTGCGAGCTCTGGGCTGAAGGAAGTGCAATTTCCAGACAGAGAATGGAGAACAAACACCATGAGACCCTGAGTCTTTGGCCTGTAAACTCTACCGACTAATTTGAAATTGACAAATTTTAACCTCTCTTACTATGAAAATAAACTCATCCGGCTTCAAAGACAGTTTTGAAAATGATGCAGTTATGTGGAAAGAGATTTCTGATCCATGGCACCCCTTCTGAATCTTCTGTATGATACAGAGGCATTGGTCACCGTCTCAGTAGCTGAGTTGCTGCCAAGAGGAAAATTATGAATAGGTAATGACTCAGTGCATCCGTAGCTCACATATTACTCACATACTACCCAGTACTGTCTTAGGTTGTGAGAAGACAAAACAAGGAAATTAAACTCAATATGCGATAAATATTATTTGTGTTCTGGCTTTTCTTAGGCAGTGGATGTCTTGTTAGTAAGCTCAAATGCATAACAGAAATATCCATATTTATTAATTTATTTATTGGGAAAAAAGTCATTAGATTGGAAAGAGGAAGGTTGGGGTTCTTTTTGGGGTGGGAGATGTTTTTGTATGTTTTGGTTTGGTTCAGTTGTTTTCGGGAGTTTTTTGTTTTGTTTTTTAGGGGGTTTTGGTTTTTTGGTTTGGTTTGGTTTTGGGGTTTATTTTTGCTTTTTACTTATTTTCTCCTTTTTAAATTTTCATAGTTAAAACATCATTTGCTTTCACTTGTGATTCTCTCTCACCTATAACATTAAATTTATTGTTACTGTGGTCTTCAGATTTTTTTTTTACAAATAAAGCTTTTGGTAGTTCACACAAGGAAAGTACCAAGACCATGTACTGCATTATTAAAGAATTTTGTCTGAGGGGAAAAGGAAATATTATAATTCATGTTGTACTGCAGGGCTATTTATCAAGGAAATTGGTTGAACATACGAGAGCCTGAACAATTTTCTTTCTCTTTGAAATTAGCTGGACTTTAGCAAGAGTTTGGACAGATGGTTTTTCACCCAACATACATTTTTCTGTGGAAAATATTTGATATGAATGGAGATGATATTTATGTATTTATGATCGTTTATTTATTTCAGCAGCATTAATAACCTTCTTACTGTAAATTCCCTAATGGGTAGAATGATATTTAGCTCTTGGAATCCTCAAGTGAATATTTTCTTTCAAAACCAAATCTACAAGACTTCCGAAGACACAAGTTGAGCAAACATTAAAGTCTTGAAAAGATTCCTGATTTTGCATAAAGTAAGGGTACATTTAGGGGCAATGTTTGAAATCCAGTGAAGTTGGTAGATCATTAAGCTAATTTGGACTCTGAAGTCAGTACATATTGATGCCTTAGGTTTTTGATGCCAGTATTTTGCTGGAATTTTAGTGTCTTGACTACTACATTTTTGTGAATTCTTTACTGAGTGTTATGGTTCCTGCTGCTTCTGCTCTCCTCAACTGGTTAGAAAGGAAAATAGAATCTAGAATCCTACAGAAGGTATTCAATTTCTTGTAACAGTAACTGTTCAGTTGACTAATTGTCTCTGTTTTGCAAATGAATCCTGTTCTCACTGATTTTATGGCAGTGAGATGCCTAATGAAACAGAGTAAGAAATGTAGTGATAAATGTTTGGAGGAGGAAAAGAATGGGAACCATATTTTGCTTTGAAAATAAAGAAGCATTTGAAGTGTATCAGTAGGAAGAAGCAAAAGAGAAAGATAGTACTGGATGAAACTGAATTGCTGAAAAGTTACCTATAAGTGTTAACACTAAGCTTCTTCTTGCCTTAGTTGGATTCTTCTTCTTTTTGACTACTGTGCTTGGAATTGCCTTTACTGCTTGACAAGTATTTGTCTCTACTATATTGTTGTTATTTGTTCCTATTAAGAGTACAGCTGAATTAATAGTACAGAAACTTCTAGTGAAACTACCTGTTCGAATCCTAAAATGAGTGCAACACCTCACAGCCCATCACTTACAATTCCTGTCCTGCCATATTAACGAGTCTCAGACAGTGTTAATGCACCTGGAGGACATGGGTCTCAAAAGCCCATGTGCAGCATAAAGGAAATGGAGATTCATTTGAGTCTTAGGGACCTTACTGGTATAAACTTGGCTATAAATTGACAAACAACCTTGCTTGCCCTCAGGCTGTCTGAAATCTATCAGAAGAGAAGTTTGAAGTGTTTTAAGGAAAAAAAAAAAAACAACACTCTAATGGATTGCCATTTGTTTAAAATCCAGCTGTGGCACTGTGTTCTGTGTACATACTTTGTCTTGTTATGGTATGTAAGGTGAATTCAAGTCCACTGGCTATAGGTTTTCATAGCAAGTCAGCCATGCTTCCACACTGCTCAATATTGACCAATATTAAAGTTACCAGTGTGGGCTTTTTAGAGGAAGATTAATAAATAACCATACAAATGCTTTGCCCGGATAAAACTGAATTAAGGTGTTCTAACTCTTTTGTTTTACTGGAGACTACAAGGAATCTCAAGCACTGTCACTGTCTCTTTTGGAAAACAGAAGAAAAAGTCCTTAGACAGCAGACTGAGGAATTTGTCTTGAGTGCTCAGATAATTACTCTAGTATAACCCTTAAGTAGCCTGTAAATGTTGACAAACTTCTTCCTTAGGATTAAACCATTGTTTAGGAGTCATGATTACCAGTACCAAATTAACAAGTACCATCTAGAAAGGCCTTTTCAATGCTGATGCTTTCACGTATTAGCTTCTTTTTTTATTTTTGTTTTCCTCTGATGACTTTCTGCACTTTCGTCCTCTGCCAGAAGCATATCAATGCCAAAAGTCATTTCAATTGACTGTAAGTCTGATGGCTTATCAATAAAGAACAAAAGCACAATAGGTTTCACGTAAAAGTAGGTTGTTCCCATTCAGATAATTATCACTTGTCCATCAGAACAAAACTTGCCCTATTTTTATGTTTCTTGAGTAGGGCATTGGAGTGGGATACTGTTCCATTGACTTTTTCCTTAGTTTTGGGCAAGCCACTTCCTTATTATCATGAATTGCAGATATAATTACACTTAGCTTCCTTTTTAGAGATTGGTAAAGAGAAAGTGCTATGAAGTTGTTTAATTTTATTTTTTGATTTTAAACTTAAACCTCCTTTAAAATAGTTTAACATTGTATATAACTTACTACAAAGCATAGGTTGTTTTATGGAAACTCACAAAATTTTACCTAGAATCTTAAGACAGTTGGTAGATATGATTGCAGATAAAAGTAGATGATTGGTTTGATTTTTCTGTCTTTCTTTTCCCTCGAAAGGTCACTTGAATTGGTAAATCGAGCAAGAAGGCAACCAGGATCAATATCAGTAGTGATTCTTGACATTACAGTTAGACCTCTAACAACAAGACTTCTGAAAGTTCTCTTTCATATTCTGTTTAAGGCACTGATTTGTAACTTGATTGGCTTAGGTTTGGCTCGTCATACATTTTGTATGAGTTTTGACAAGTTGTTTGGTTAAACTTCATGTTTGTTACATGGTTTACATTTATAAAATCCTGATAAAGATTATTATTTTTCTATTTGGTGTACAACCCTTGTACTGCAACACACAGTGCCTGTAAATAAGACACATGCTTATTTACACATGCTTAGAGTGAAGGACACTCTTCTGACCTGAAATAGTGCAAGTGAACACAATAATGAGATTTCAGGAACCTGGTTTCTACCAGATCATAAGGAAGGAGTGATTATAAAGTACTTCTCCCTGGAAAGAGCACTCATACCAGAAATAAACCACAGAATATATTTTTCAGATTTCATAAAGCTTTTCTTTTTTAGAAAAATTTTTCTGCTAAGTTTCACATACTGTATTTCTTCTATACAGCCTATCTGTCACTAACTGAGATGTAGGAATGTAGAATATCAATCAGGTTCTCTAACTGGTTCTAGGTTTCTCTGCATTTTGCTCAAGGAAAATTTATCTATAACCATGAATTCTTGAAAGATTTACATAGAAAACTACGAGTAGTTTGTAGAACAGACATTAAAAAAAAATCCTGTTGTCAATGTCCCTTAGTGTCTCCTAAAGAAGTTAAAAAGAAATTGCCCTGCAGTATCTAGGACTGGTGGTCCTAATATAGGAGATCAGCATAAATGAGCACTAGGAATATTTTCTAGGCCAAGATGAAGAAAATCATTACGAAATTAGTCTAAACTGCTGTCCTTTCCCTCAAAATGCTCCAATGACTAGAAAAAAACAGAACTCTGATAGTCTGGATCCCTGGGAGAGAAATCTTGAAAGTTAACAATAAAGAAAAAAGGTAGATGCAGGATAATCTCTGTGTTTCCACATCAACACTCAATAGTATGGTTGACTAAGTAATGACAACTGGGGTTTTGTAGCATGCCAGGATAGCTGCTATCATGAGTCAATGCCAAAGAGGCGGGAAGGGTCTTTGTTGAGTCCACAGAGATGTTTATTCCAGGTGCACATGTAGAGGGTTCAGTGACAAAGACCAGACTCATGGGAAGGTCCAGGGTTAAGTGTGGTGTAGTAGGGGTGGTGAGAGCATCAAGGGCCAAAACTCAGGAGGCATGGGGCAGTGCACAAGTGGGGTTAGGGGATGGGAGCTAACAGGAAAATAGATGGGGGTGGCTGAGGAACAGAGGTCTATGTGGAGGGACCAAAGGGGCTGACCAAGGGAGCAGAAGAGGGGTATATTAGCATAACAGAACAGGGTATCCTTGAGAGAAGCATCTTGTGTCTCTTAATGGGACACAAGGAGAATGTGGGAATGCCTCTCAGGGACCTTCCCTACCAGGGGGTCCTCGGGGAGGACCTTATGCAGCAGGCTCACCTGCCTCCACAGGGTTTCACTTGCAATATCTAACACAGTGTTTATTCAAATGAACCCGTACAATATGTGGTGTGCACCTCATAATACAAAATGCAGAAGAGGTTTCTCTACTGGTCCTTTTGTATGCATCACCTTCATATTTTCTTTGGCCTTAGTACACTAATTCCCTTTTAAATGGCTGTCATTTGCCTTCTAATATACACTAATGCTTTGGCTTCCTATTGCACTGAACAGTTTTAAGTTGCTTTAACACCAGGTAAAGTCATAGTGATAAGAAAATTCTCAGTAGTAACTCATATGCCTAGTCTTACCTTTTTGCTCCAAAATTTCGCTGCAGTTTTTGAACTGTTCATGGTGAAAGTTTGACCATCAAAATAAAATAAAGATAGAGGTGGTAGGAACCACCTCCAACATTTTGCATTCTAATAGTGAGCTTTTGGCTTTTTTCCAATTCAAATGAGCACAGTCATGATTAGTCTTTATTGTTCAGAGAAAAAACAAAGAGTGAATCATAGCTTTATATCCTAAAGCCTTTGTTATATAATTGTCTTGGTTTGAAAAACAGGTGTCTGTTAAGGAACGCAGGAGCTTCTTTTGGAATGGAAGACATAACTTCCTTTCTTCTGAATTATTGAATTATTTCTGAATTTTGAAATTAATGGTTTTTTCAGGCAAAGATACGAGGAACAGGAACAACAGTTCTTTACTAATACATATATAACCAGGGACAGAAGCAGCAGTACCCACGGCAGCGATCCCAAGCGGAGCAGGCCCAGTGCCCCCGGCTCAGCTCTCAGGCCTTTCCCTGCGCTGCAGTGCCGCTCACAGCCGGCAGGGGGCGCTGGAGGCTCCCGCTGAGCAGGGCGGGGGCGATGGTTCCCCCGCGCCTGCAGGGGGCGCTCGGAGCCAGCTCGGCCCTCAGGCGGTGATGGCGCCCGAGAAGTGCTGCACAAACCCCTGGAGCAGCCGGGCCCGGGCAGGACCCTCAGGGACAGCGAGCTGAAACAGCAGGGACAGACACAAATCCTGGGTTGGGAACAGCAGGCTGGAACAGCAGGGACAGACCCAAATCCCGGGGGGTAGATGAGATGTATCAAGCTCCAGAGCTGCAGGGGGAGCCCCAGAGGTCTCTGCAGGCAGGGGTGCGAGGGTGCAGTGTAGCAAAGGCTTGGAGCTGCAGCAAAGGAACAGCAGGGGCAGGGCAGCCCCAGCCCAGCTCCCAGTGGGGCAGGGAAAGGTGGGCTTGGGATCCCGGGGTCCCCTGAGGCACCCGAGCAGATAGTGAGGAACGTCCCTGTTTGGTGAGGTAGGGTGTTAAACTGGGTCCCAGGGCAACAGCTGCTCCAGAGAGCAAGCTCCACTCACAGGAGAAGGACGCAGAAGAAAGCAGGAGCCTGCAAACAGCAATGGATTTCCTCTACCACGAGAGCAGCTTCTCTCTTGTCCGGATGCTGGGAGAACAAGCAGTTGGGGGCTGTACCCAGCTCTTTTTTGCCAGTTCAAATCTCGTGGCAAAGAGGGTAGTCACCTGGACTCTTCCCCCTGTGGCCAGGTCTTTTATCTCTCTTAAGAACCTGGCAATTTATTCCTTAGCAATAAAGTATGGGGAAAATTCTTTAAGAGAAAAAGAAAAAAAAGGGGAAAAGCTAACTCCTAAAACCCCAACAATAATACATATTGAATTTCATTTGTATGCTCTATGCATATGTTTATTATGCTGAAAGCTCATTACCCAATTTCTTCTAAAGTCTTTGAACGTACTGTGCCAGCCCTTCCTAAAGTTTGCAAGCATATTGTTTTTGACAGTCAGGAGAGTTTGAGATTTCTGTATTAATTACTTTGTTTACATAAAAATGAGCTTTATATCATTTGTGTATTTCTATTATACATATTTTAGAAATTACAGAGTAATTACAGCAATTGCTTAAACTGCATGTGGTGTCTAATTTAATTTAATAACATGTAGCTACATCATTTTTCACATCTCATAAAACTAAATATGTGCGACAGTGAAGTCATAAGTGTTGTACCAGTATATAACACACAGAGTTCTAAAAACATTATTCATTTACTTATTGGTAATTTTTCATTTGGTGAAGAAATATTGGTGTACTTTTCTCCATATGTAATGTGTAAAGTATGTGAATTATTATTACTTCTCACTTTGTTACTTTGTACAAAGAAATGCACATTACCTTTTTTCTCCCATGTAGGCCATAGTCTTCACCAGTTTCGGTCCGGTAGTATTAGCTCTAGTCTGTGGTAATGCATTTTAGTAAGCCAAAAGGGATGGCCATTTATCAGACTTGACAACTGGTGGCTGAATAATAACTTTCCTGTAATGCAGACGCTTTCCTGAATGTTTAAGTGCTGATGGTTTGAACATTACAGCTTACCAAATTTTAATTGATTTGAGGTTCACTGATTCACTGACCTCTAAGTAAGTGCCAGAACACACTGGGGTTTTATTTGCTTTTAGTTGTCTATCCAGATGAATTTACAGTCAAGTATTTGATCCTCTAATGTCCTATAGGTGCTCCAGAAATGTACATCCTGCTCAAATATGTAAAGTCTTCTCTGCATGAGGGACACACAATCCATACATCCAAAAATACTGGTTTTAGCTGTGTGTGAAGAACAGGAAATGTAAACATTGCTTAGGGAGGGAGGTACTTGAACAGTGAGACATAATGTTTCTCATGACTAGATTGCATGACTTAGAAGTGTGCATTTCACAGTTAGGCAGTTGCAGAATAAGGATGAGATTATAGAATCTGGCACATGCTTGAGCTAATTCTAGGTAATTATTGCCATAGTTTGACAGACAACGTGATCAATGTTTTCACTTTCCTCTCATGCCTCATGGCCATAATTCAAGAGTTTGTGAAAAGGTCATGTAACCTTGCCGCTATGTCCTTTAGTTCCTGGATCAAGAAGTTTCTTTTGTGGTTCTTTTTTTGAAAAGCTTTCAAAATTACATGCACACAAATCCCTCAAATATTCTGGGGTTTTTCAGCTTCTTGGTTTTTTTCTCATTTTGACTTCAAGACATGTAGACGTTCCTCCTCTTAACTTCAAGGAGAAACAAGAATAAAAGATCTTCTGTGCTCTGCAACCGAATAGGAAATGTTGTAGTGACAAATCCTTCCTATTGATCAAAAATATGAGAAAAAAAAGACATTTTGTTTTCTGTTTCAGAGCCATCATTCAAAAATGCTGTGCTTTCTTCAAAGACATCAGTGAAGGATGAAAAAATCATAGAAAATAAATTAATGAATGTATTTATATTTTCTTGTTGTAAAATCTCAATTATTTCCTTGTATGCCATCATTTGTGTTTGGAAAAGGCATTTTATGTAACATTTTCTGTTTAAATTGAAGTGAAATAAGGCTTTTTCTGGAGATTTCTAGACCTTGTTCCCCACATGAGACACCTCAAAGTCATTAACAGCAATAAGTCAGGGGCCTAAGTAATGTAATTTTGTTCATCTAATGAGCCAGGTAAAGGAAGAATAGCAAAATAATATCAACTTTGCTTTGTATGCTTTTTGAAGAGGTGATATAAGTTTTAGAAATTGTTAGAAGAAATAGATTCAAACAGGAATAGATCAGAAGTACTCATATTATGGCTTTTCATAGCTACTTTCTGGAGAACAGTTCAGTTTTGTCTTTCTCCTCAGATCTTCAAAGGATGACGTATTCAAAGGACGACATATTCATAAAGACCAGCCATTTACACAGAAATTTCTTACACTGATAAGTAAGAAATGGTTACAATGGCAAAATAAATACGTCCATGATTTGGACGTTTAATTATTCCTGCAGCATATCAAACTTTTCCTAACTGCGTAAAAACATTGCTTTACTTAAAAAAAACCTGTTTTAGTTATGTCTATCTTCTTTGCCAGTTACTCATGCTGCTTAGTGAGTTAATGTGTACACTAGTGACATTTATCATTAATGACGCCAATCACTACAGAATATATATGCATTTACTTATACATATAATGGAACAGGCAGGCCTGTAATAAGTTTGCTGTTTCTTTGCCAGTTATATCTTATCTTTCAGATATGAGAAAAAGAGTTTCACATTCTTGTTGTCTTGTGTATTAATATACTTAGGCTTGAATTTTAGTGGATTTTTTTTTTTGGTTTTTTGGGTTTTTTTGACAGCAACTGAGTGCTGTGTGTGATGACTTAAACACTGTGTACCAAAATTCACACAGGACTGGAGTAGTTAAATAGTGAACTTCATGATACAATAAGTCATAATTAAAGTCTATTTGATATTTACCTACCACAGGAGAAGGGTCCAAGGCAGGAAGTTTCAGCATTCATTGTCATTCAGCAAGGGGCTCAGGGATGAGCTGAATCTCTGTAATGTAGATCTGGCTCACAACTAGAAGGTAAATAGTAGAATTATTAATATGGTGTTCATTCTTATTAAATTACTGTACACTGTGGTTTTCACATTTTTATACACTAAATATACCAAAGAGAAGAAGAAATAAGTGATGGAAAAAATGCATGTTTTATTACAGCTAAAGGATTTTGCTGGTTTTCCAAACTGTTAGTATGCTGGATAAATAAAGTCAAAAAGTCTGAGTATATAGCTAAATATATGTTTAAAGATCTGTTTCCAATTCTGCCTTTTTAAACTACGTGTTCTGGCCCAATCCTAAAGACCAGTCATTTTTTCTAGGTAAGCTAAATGTGTTCAAAAATAGAGTGAGATCCAGGGGCATAAACATGAATGTTTTATAATTACTATTTTTTTTTAACCTTATAGTAACCAATATAATCTCCATATACTATATGGAATCTAAACCCAAACAGGGAAAAAATTCTGATAAATTCTTCTTTACCTTTATGCTCACTTCTTGTTCTAGACTTTAAAATGGCATGCAGGCTAGTTGTGCTACAAAATTATTTTACATCGTTGCTTAGTGCTTTTGCATATTGTGTTTTAAGCTTTTGTGAGACAGTTGCCAAAATAACACCAGTCTGTGTTCATAATGGGCTGAAGTGTGTGCTTTTGCAACTTAGTTGTGATTTTCTCTTGCATATTTTGGTAATATATTAACTTGTAGATATTCTATTCTGCTTTAAACCTGTATATATGTGCATATATATGAACTATATATGTGTATACGTGCTTGCAATGTAGGGATATAATGGAATATATGTAATAAATATATACTGTACAGGTAGTACTGTTTATAATTTTATAAACATATATTCAGCTATGCACACTTATAGACATAAAACAGTTTCCATTATTAGCATGGAGATGTATTGTTATTCATACTGGGACAAATCATCAGTTCCTTAATTAGGAAAATTTTGACAGTGAAGTCTGACTTATTGAGATTTTACTCTGAAGATTTCCCTATGTATTTAGACAAACATTGTACTTTTTTAAAGACTTTTGAAAACATGTAAAAGTCACTGACCAAATGATAGAATGGGAAAAATGTTAGTGTTGCTGTCTGAGTTTTATTCCTTTTAATGCATGTGAAATAATTTTCTTCTGTTCTTGAGAAAACAGATTGTCTAAGTTTGTTTTATATGCTAGAAGTTCATAAGAGGAATCATTAACACTTTATTTTGAGAAAGATGATAACACCAAATTCAACTTTTCCAACTAAGATGCTATCTTGCTATATTTTTTGAACTGATTTAATGAGCTCCAGTACTGTTTTTCATGCCGAGTCTTGAGTTCAGATTGTTTCATCTGTGAAAGCTGATGATGTGTGTAACAAATAAATTTGTAAATTAATTTTATACCCCAGCTTTTCCTTTTGGTCATAACAATATCAAATACTGCACTAGGAGTAATGTCCAGTCAGGTCTTAGTGGCCTGGATGAAAACTCCCCAATAGGCTCCCTTTTGTCTGACCTTTCAGAAGCTGGTAGATTTCCTATAGCTTTTTATATATCTATATTCTATAAGTCAAACTCTTAAGAAGTACAGAAAAAAAAAAACAAACCAAAC
>VZTN01010974.1:7528-19991 GCA_013400515.1 Erpornis zantholeuca | reverse complement strand
GTTCCCCACAGTGGAATGCGACATCATTCTCCAGAAGGAAGTAGAATATAGTAATCTTTGTAGGATTTTAAGACTTCACTTTTAATTAAAGTTCATGATATGGTAATGAGCTGTTGATTTTTGTCTTCAGAAAATGTTTACATCCAGTAGAGAGACTTTAGACATCTGGCATATGTAAGCATGGTAAAGGGTTATTGCCTAAGGGATAATAAATTAGGGGAGAAGCATCCCTCCAAATGCACTCAAAATGAAAGATGAGGTTGGTATCTTTGCAGTTGGAAATTGTACATCATCTCTTAAGGTTAAGTCCCCCCAGTTATAAAGCACATTACAAATTATTTGTCTTAAAACAAATAATATAATTAAGCAAATATTTTGCTCATGTTTGTAAGAAAAATATACTGAGGCTTAAATTCTCCATGTGTATCAATTTTATACACACTTCAGTTAAAATCAACAAGACTTAATCCAGCTTGAAAAAAATGTACTGGGTGACCCTGGAAAACCAACATGCTTTAAATCTCAATAAATAATAAAAAAAATGTCTCAGACAGAATGCTACAGCACCAAAAATATATATATAATCACTTTTTAGAATAGTCCTAGGTAATAAAATATGACTTCCCGTTTTTAGGTCAGTGGATCAATGTATTTGTCTTTCCAAAACAGAAGTGGTTTTGTATAATAATTTGGTGATAACTGAGAGAAAGGGGAACGTAAGAACAGAGGTGTCTAAAGCATACCCCAGTGTAAATCACTGAGAGCCTAAGCACAGTCTCATAGCAGCCAAAGCATTCCAAATCACAGACCATCAGTCCAACCTGCAGGGGCCAACACAGGTTTGACATTAATGACTGTTAGCATTTACACTTTAAAATCCAGTGATATATTAACAGGTGTGTTATTTTATGGGGAGAATAAATATTCAAGCTTGACTGTTGGATTTTGCTTGTGTTGTGTTTTGGTTTGGTTTGTGGGTCTGTGTGTAGGGATTTTACCTGGTAGGGCAGAGAGCAGCAGGGAGTGAAGATACAGGAAACTAGTTGGAAGATAGTGCAACATGTCATTGGTTCATAACCAATCTCAAGCCCATCATTTTAAACCAATTTCTTTCCCCAAGGATCATACTGAAATATATTGAAAGAGGACAGAGGGGCAAAAACTCTCCTACTTTGGAAAATTTTTTAATGATTTAGTCATTATGAGAAAAAAGTCATTAAGTGCCATGAGTGCTGTCATCTTTAGTTAGCTTTAACTCAGTTAGCATCATGTCATACTCCAGTTCTATTTTGTAAATGGAGGAAAGTTGGTAAATCCAAAATCCATCAGGGCTTCCAGAGCAGTGGTTACAGAAATGCTTTCCAGAATTGGTTTCTGCTTGCTTGTTATAAAGGTCTCTCTCTCTCTGTCTCTATTTTTAAAATGGATTCTACACTTCAGACACATTTTCTTCAAAATTACTGAAAGGGAGACCCTGTTACCTTTCTGTAAGTTCTGTAAGATCTCCATGGCTAAATCTGAGCTCTGCAGTAGCATAATTTGGGAAGTTGTTTTTCTGTGGTCTTATAACACACTAACATCACTACAGGAAGATAAAATGAATGAAAATATTAGCCTGCCTGAAGTTGTTCCAAGCATCAGGACTTGAAAATCATCCAGGACAAAAGATTGTGCTATTAATGATGGACAATAACAAATATTGACTAGCAACAGGCACTGAAAAAATTAATTAAGAGACTATGAAACACACTTGTACTGTCTAATATGTCACAGGTGTATATTTNCAGGACAAAAGATTGTGCTATTAATGATGAACAATAACAAATATTGACTAGCAACAGGCACTGAAAAAATTAATTAAGAGACTATGAAACACACTTGTACTGTCTAATATGTCACAGGTGTATATTTCAATAAACCAATAGCAATCGCAAGAATCTTAGAAAAGCAAGGGTTAACACCCAGCAGCAATACAGAAGTCCCAAACTGATGACTGTTCACTACTCAGGCTGGCTATGGACTTTGAGGGATTGATAATGAATAGAGCTGGTGACTATGGGTAGTAAGACTGGCCTGTAGAACAACATGCCCTATTTTCTCCACCTCACTACATATGTAACAGCTAGGAGGAAGACTGCAGATTTTCACTGTCCAAGAGGCTTTTCCTATGTTTAAAAAATTTCAACACAAAGAAGTAAGGAAAAAACTAGGTGGAAGATACACTGGTATGTACGAAGATGAAAGAAAGAAAGCTGAAAAGCTGTGAGTAGGTTCAAGGCAAGAGGGAAAGGAAGTAAGGGGGCAAGTGCGGCAAGATTTTGATATAGTGAGGGGGAAAAGTTTGGAACAAACCTCCACGAGGAAGAGATGCTTTAAAATGGTGCTTTTATATCTGATCTATCCAGGGTCTGTAGGGATTCCCAAGTTCAGGCTCAGCCCTGAGCTTTTCTCATGGATGTTCACTCACTCTGTGTGTGTGAAATTTGTTACACCAAACACTTGGTTTGATGCATGGCCCATAGAACTACACTGGCAATTTCTATGGATTGTTTTTTATATTTCCATTCACTGAAATAGTATGTTTTTACTAAGTCAACTTACCACAGAACATGTTTAATTAAGAGCTTATTAAAGCTGATCTGTAGTAGTAAGCAATAATAAAACAACACAATTCAGATTTTCATCATATATAAAGTTAAAATAAAGGTTAAGTAATATTAAAATAACACCTGTGTATAGGTGGTAGAGGATATTACATTTTCTGTGTTGGCTAACTACCACTGTATCTGTAGCTTTCACCAAAGCACCTTTGGAAACAGTTACGGGAGATTTTTCTATAAAATTCAATATTTAGACATTCATTTTCTGCAGGTAAGAATTGCCATTTTCACACTTTAAAAAAATATGTTTTTATTAAACAGTTCCCTTAAAATGTATTAAAGGATAGTTTATTATTAATTGATGGCATCCTGTCCTTTGGCAAAAGAAGAGCTTCTAGATATGTTCTAGCTGAAATATTATAAATAGAATTAATGATGTCATGCAGCATCCATTTCTCTGAAGTGCAGGATGCATCAGCTCCGATATCTATAAAAAAATAAATTTAAATGCAGGTGTCTGTGACATAAAGAGTAGAATGAGAACTATTTTAGCTAGTGCTCTGCAATAGCAATGGTAGGTACACTGCAAAATGGTCAAGAGAATAAACAACTTTAAATTCTATCAAAATAGGGTTTAATTTTGAGATTAAAGAAGCAAATATATGGACAGCACTTTTCCTATCTCAGAAGATCTGGCTTTGACCCAGCCATAAATGCATCTTCTTATTAATCTTCATCCACTTTTATTTTACTTTATGATATTTTCTTTTAAAATCAGTCATGTTTTGGAAAAATATGTACAGCTTGAGGAAAATCCTGGCTAAAATACGGTATTAATGCTCTTTCTAACAGCCAATGCATTAGGTATACCAGCAAGCTGGAGATCCAATGGAACCTCCCAGGATTCTGCAGAAAATCCACAAAATACTCTCACACAATGGTGATCATTATTTCTGAAAACTCCTGACTACCCCATAAACTAACAGGCATTTCACTGCCACTAAGGCCATCTCTCTACCAGAGACAAAGGACAAGCCCACAAAGTCTTGCTGAGGACATATTTCAGCCAGTGATCTCAACATAAGAGAATGTTGTCCTGGTGCATAAAATCACAAAGCCATAGGAGATGCTGCGATAGAGCAGGGCTGCTGGCTGTGGCTCCTGCTTTAGGTCATGATCCACCATCATCACTATTCCCTTAAAATTTACAGTGGCTGACCTCTTCCAGGGCAGAAGAAAACAGAGAGCAAATTCAAGTAAGCAAATATATATTTTTTTTTCTCCATGGCTTAATTATCCTATTTCTCCACTAATTGCTGAACAGTGGACACAAACACTCATGGTCATATCTGTGGCCCTGAAGTCTACATCTATACCTTGAGGGGCATGATAATAACTAGAAAGTGGTGCCCAGCTACTAAAGGTGTGTTAGTAAAAGGCACTGATCAGTACCACATGTAAAGAAATGTCAAGGTCCTCCAGGAGAGCATCTGCATCTGGAAAATTTTAGATGTCAGCTAGGGAGGAAGAAGGATAAATGTAGACTAAATCTGTCTTACTCTACGGCATTTGTGATAAAAATAGCTGAGTCAGGATTGCAATTCTGAAATTCTGAAGGGAGAACAGTTTCTTCTGTAGCAGATGAAGGTAGAGTGATCATAGGAATTGATGTGCTCCTGGGATTTCTCATGTAAACCTTCAGATTCAATTAAGCTGAAAATGTGAAATCTAGGAATACTGAAAATTTGGTAACATTCAAATATTCAAATAGAGATGATATTTTGGAAATCAGATGGAGTTTCCCTGAAAACTGCAAGGAAAAATATTTTCAAGTAGACCTAACCCCCTGCTATTTGTAGTTATAAAATAATAGGAAACAGGTAATTTTTCAGTTCTTTCTCAACATGCCTTGATGGATGTCACTCAAAACCATATCACTGTTTGGACTGGATTCAGTCTGCATTTCATGTTTGCATTTGAATTTAGGTCTGTCACAACTGATAAAGAGTGATAAATGTGACATTACTGCATCTAAAGATCATTAAATGTCAGCTCATGCACTGGCAGCAAAATGGCTGGCAGAAAGTCAATGATGCAGGAACTGTATGGAGTGTGAAGAGCGGAGATGGATCTAGGGCAGCAGGGAGTCATGCAAGCTGTGAGCAATCAATCAATCATTTTATGCTGAGGGAGAACAAAATGAGATGTAAAGGGAGTTCATTGTGTACAGGTAGAGAGAAAAACTTCTTGTTCATAAGTGTTTTGATTCATGTCTGCGTGCATTTAGTAACCATGAAGAAAAATAATAGGTCAGTAAAAAGTATTCACTGTACTCTGGCCGATTTCTTTTGATAGTTCCTCTAAAAATTTATATTCTTCCATGTGTTTCAAAAAGAATTGATTTATCCATTTTTCTTATTTATCTGTTGTTAGAGCCTGGATAGTTTATTATTTCCTAACTTATGTGTAATATCATAACCTGCAAAAACTTGTGTAAATAACATAATTGGCTTCCGATTTAGACAGAAAAGAGTAAAAACCTCCAGCAAAACAAAAAGCAGCACACACATGAAAACCTTTTCTGTAAGAGCATGTATAAGTAAATCTATGCAAATTGACTTATTTTTTCTTTCATAAACTTAAATAATATAAAAACAATATGGCATAATTTTAACTTTCCTCTTTTTGAAGAACAAATCAAGTGCAGATCAAATTGGATTTCTGGAGTATGCCAACAGGAAAGCTGCACAATCTTGATGTAATGACTTTTGTCCATAAGGATTACCTAGTTTGATTCTGAAAGTTACTCTTTGAGTAAAACGATGCTAATACTCTTCTTAAAGAAAGATACTGCTCTCTTCAACAACTTACTACAAATCCAATCAAGACTGAGACTCTCGAAAATTATAGGAAAATAGCTTTTCAATTGGAAAATGATTTTTTTTTTTAAAAAAGCAAATAAAAAGCAGTCCTTTCAAATCACTGTAAACTCTTTATAGCATTTAGTGTCCCCTTCAGGATTTCTTTTTAGGCCTATAAATGTACACTACTAATTTAAATACAGTCACAAATGCATAAGTTGAATTCCATGTATTGCCTTATGCAAAAATGAGAAAAAAATCTTATCTATGTTTTGACCAAATAAAAGAAGTGATCTGAGTTCAAGCTCAGTCTTTAAGCAATATTAGAAGTATGGTAAATGAACAAGACTGTCTGTATGTAGTAAATATGACTCCGATTAAATACTTGTCTTCTTACAAGTCATTCAGACCTTACACTTTACTAAAAATCTTTTACATACCAAGAATATTTAGATCTGAGACAATGTTGAGAGTTTGTACGTATTATAGATTTCTTTTAGGATTGTTAACAAGAAGATGCCCAGGGCATCTCCCTTGCACAGATGGGGAGCTGCAGCGACAGTGCAGTCTGCTTCCCAGCCAAAGCAGACTCCAAGTCCTGCTCGTTCAGTGCCCGCTTTTCACAGACTGTATCATTCGAAATGTCACATTTTTCAGAGTCATTACATCCTGTTACACAGATGTCTTTCCAGAATTCACACCTCTTTGTCACCAGAGTCATCCCTGTAGTAAAATTAGAAGTACTTGAGTACACTGAACAAGTGTACTCTATATGGACATAGACAGTAATTACTGAATATGAAGTTGGCCCTAGTTCTTCTCTCAAACAGTTAAGATAGGTATCAACTACGCAGTTAAGCTCCCCTCTTTCTTACCTGAGTGAACTATAAGAAAATAACGAAAAGAATATAAGAATCTGAAGACTGGTTTATCTTTCAATACTTTTTTAGATATTTTTAAAAAAATCTTTATTAAGAGTTTGAAAAATGAAGAAGAACCTCTGCCATGTGCAAAGGTAAAATAAACATTAACCAAAAATGAACAATCTGTATTTGTGATTGTTTTGTCTGGAGTAGGGATAATTTTCTTTATGGTAGCTGGTATGGGGCTGTGGTTTTGATTTGTGCCCAAACAAATATTGGTATCACAGGGAAGTTTTTGTTATCACTGAGAAGTGCTTGCACAGAGCCAAGGCCTTTTCTGTGTCTCACCCCATCCCACCAGTGAGGAGGCTAGGGAGGCACAAGGAGTTGGGAGGGGACACAGGCAGAATAGCTGACCCCAAGTGACAAAGGGACATTCCACACCCTATGGTGTCACGCTCAGTATGCAGACATGAGGGAAGAGGAAGGAAGGGGGAAACATTCATATTGATAGCATTTTTCCTCCCAAGTCATCACTATGCATGACAGAACCTCACTCTCCTGGGGATGGCTGAACACCTGCCTGCTCCTGGGAATTGGTGAATAGATTCCTTGCGTTGTTCTCCTTGAGTGTGCAGCCTTTAATTTATCTATTAATCTGTCTTTATCTGAATCCATGTGTTTTTTCACTTTTTCTCTTCAGATGCTTTCCCTTTTCCACCACAGGAGAGTGAGCAAGTGACTGTGTGGAGCTTAGTTCCTGGCTGGGCGACTGATATTGCTGACTTCAAGAATATTAAAAGACAATATTGTCAAGCATCTAGTAGCTATGAAGTACCAAAGTGTGACTTCCCTTTACATTTAACATGTAACTGTATATCACAACGTGAAGATAAGGAATAACCAATAATAAACTACTGAGATCTTTGTTAACATGACCTCCCTTAATGAAATGCACACAACAGAAAATCAAGGCTAAATTACAATACAGAACAACAAGAGAAGGATGATGTAAATATGCAAAAACAAAAATAAGAAAAGCTAAGGCACAAAAGAAAACATTTTAACAAATGAATGTAACAGACACTGAGTCTTGAGCTGGTCCAGTATATATAGCCATGATCCCATACTTGAAAAAGATGCTGACTTTCTCCAGCTTATCCACAGGAATGTCAGGAGAGTTTGAAAAGCAAAGAAAACATGAAAGTTTTCTATGAAAAAAGAGTTAATGAATTAAGGTTGATTTAATCCTGAAAGTCTGAAGGGAAAATATTTTAAGAGTCTTCAAACACATGAAGATTGCTTTTAAGAGGATAGAAAAAATTTCAAAGAAGATGTTGTGAGGAGATTTGGGTCAGCAATCACAAAAACCCCTTAACAGATAGTTAAGCCTGGAAAGAGATTGCCTAGGGGACACTAGAAATTCCAATCATGTGAGTGTTACAAAACAGTTGGACAGAAAGAGACAAAACAGTTGGAGAGAAAGAGAAAGAATGACTCAGGCATAGTCAGTATTGTTCATGGCAAGGGAATGGACTTAATTACCTCTTGGAAAAATACTTAAGCTGTGGCTACGTGCAATTAAAAACTGCATCACATATATATAGGAGATAGACTAAAGGGTGGCTTTTTCCCCCCTACTATCTAAAGTGGATGAACAATATCATTACCTTCCTTACATGCTAAAGGAAAATCTTTGCTTATCGACCATGTGTTGTAGTCTTCCATTTTCATTATTTGAACTCAATGAAAAAGCCAAAAGGTAATTTTCAATTCTCAACTACTATGTCAATAAGCTTGTGTACTACCAATAAAATATTAAATGTTGTATGCAAAGGAAAGAAGACCTCCAGGAATCTCAGCACTTGGAGCTATAATATATTGGATGAACAACAGAAGCAGGACATTTATCAATTAGAAAACTATAATTAGGGTTAAACCAGAAACTCACAAAAACCCATCTATCTTTTATGAGGAAATCAAGATTCAATCCTTGCTTACAACTGGAGTCCTGTGGAGAAGTACAGAATAAAGATGTAATATTGGTTCTCTGAAGTCGTGGCGGGTGAGGATGGTCTATACTGCAACCTTCCAAAAGCATCTCCGCAGGGAAGCCATTCGCCAGTCCCAGCACACACGCACACATACTGGAAAGCTCCAAATAAGGTTGACAGTAAAGAGCTGGGAAGGGCCTCTGTATGGTGTTCCACGGAGAGGTTTATTACACTCACGCATGTGAAGGCGTCCAGGAATGAAGAGCCCAGAACAATGGCGGGTCCAGGTTTAAATATGGGTTGGTAGGGGCAGAGAGAGCATCAGGCACCAATCACCAGAGGATACAAAGGGGATGGTACAAAGGCGGGGCTAGGGAATGGGAGCCAACAGGGGNCCATTCGCCAGTCCCAGCACACACGCACACATACTGGAAAGCTCCAAATAAGGTTGACAGTAAAGAGCTGGGAAGGGCCTCTGTATGGTGTTCCATGGAGAGGTTTACTACACTCATGCATGTGAAGGCGTCCAGGAATGAAGAGCCCAGAACAATGGCGGGTCCAGGTTTAAATATGGGTTGGTAGGGGCAGAGAGAGCATCAGGCACCAATGATCTGAGGATACAAAGGGGATGGTACAAAGGTGGGGCTAGGGAATGGGAGCCAACAGGGGAATAGCGAGGGAGTGGCTGGGGAACAAGGGCCAGTGGGGGAGCTGGGAAAGAAGAACATTCTGGAGCTGGGACACATATGGGGGAAAGGGGCAGGGAGGCCAACCTGGGGCCAACCAGGGAAGCAGAACTGGGGTACATTAACATATCGCAACAAAGGTTCCTGGGGGAAGCCTCTTTCTGTCACCCTAACCTGGCAGATGCCTCTTAGGGTTTTTCCCTCCAGAGGGCTCTCATGGCCCCTTGGTTAATAGCCCCACCAGCCACCACACTCTATGCTTTTGTTAATATGTATTAGGAGGATGGAAAGGGAGGGTAAAGCAAAAGTAAAATTTAACTTAACTGTTTTAGACTAGTTAAATATGTTTGTAGTTATATTTTCCCTCTTGTGGAGAAACAGAACTGTTGACCTCCACAACTGTGAAAAGGTCATTTTTCAAGTTTTCATGTATTTCAGTAAGTGTTTGCTCCCTCTGTTGTCACAACATCCCTATGTAATACAATTTATTGTACTCAGTAATTTTCTTTTAGGTCGTCCTTCTCAGAAATGAACACCTGTTCAAGACAACATATTGGAGAACAGGAATGCCTGTTTCTGTGTTTTCATCCCCAAAGGATTTGCTTAATTCGTTGAGATCATTCAATGTTTTGCTAAAAAGCCCAAAGAATTGTCCACCTCTCCTCCATTTGTTTTTCTGCTGAAAAATTATTTATTTTTGTTGATGATAGTTTATTTCTGCATTGTGCTATCAAGCCTGGTTATGTACAGAAGACATTAATCATGAGCCCTGTTGCTAAAACAATTCTCTACCCATGAAGCTCAGTTTATCTGCACAAGCTGACACTTCTGAGTGTCAAACCCTCCTCCCAAACCAATCAGTACTCTCATTTGCAAAACTTGTCCCATAAGATTTCTTCATTTTCATTGATTTTGCAGTTTTTCAGTTGTCAGTGTACATTGTTGATCACAAAACTGCCAAGAGGGAAGGCTGTTGGCTGAAGGAAGGAAAAGGAATGGCATTTTTATACATGCAACCTAAGTTGTATTTATGGAGTGAGGATTTCCTCTCTCAGGTACTTGAAAGAAGTTGCACTGCAGTCCATATAAAGCTTGTTCTCTGTGTTTTACAGCTACATAAATGAATATTAATATGAGACGCTGGGGGGAAAGTTAGGAAAGTTTCTTGTAAGCGTTGGATAGTAATTTTTTTCAATACAAGAACAACAAAAAAAAGGATCACCGGTTTTCATTTTAAAGAGAATGTATCACTTCTGTTCAGTGTAGCAAGGAGAAAGTTTCAAAGAAAACATGCACTTCCTGACAAGCACAAACTGTGAAATGTATTAGAAAATAAAGGTTTTAATGTCAATTATCATTAAAAACCTTATTTTCAAAAACACTTCACAGTTTAGTCATGCTGAGAAGTGCTTCTCATCTTTGAAATTTTCAGCCTGCTACACTGAGCAAAATGGGTGCAATTTTCTTTTAATTGTTTTGAACACCATGTGTGAAAGAACATGACAGGATGCAAATTGCTTCTACAAGATGTAAGAGGCAAATAAGTTGTCGAATTTTGTGGCATCTCTCTGTGAGCTGAAAGCATGAGACACACTACTTTTTTAGCAATAGGTCAGGAAGGAGTATCTCTCTCCCTTGTTTGCTCTTTCTCTGGTTTTAGTTTGCAATTCAAGACAAGAAACCAAGAGGTTTCATGTCCATAGTGCAATAACAGTTCTGTCCTCGGCAGCAATAGTTGAGACCCTGGGTCAGAGCTAAACCAGACTCACAGCATTTGGGGTCTTTCAAAGTCACCTGTCTGCCTCCCAGCTATGCATACAATGAACACAAACTGCAAAGCAATCTCTTTTCTTTAGTCTTTCTAGCTGGCTAGGCTGAACTAGGGCAATAAATTATTATGGACTAAGCTCCACCATGCATTAGTCATAATGTGGTACCACACTATTTTACACAACAGGGCAGCATCTCATGCTGATCCTTTTCCTGTGAACATTAGATACTGAGAACTTAAAAATCATAATTAAATGTACTGACTGCCCAGGGTTTTTTTCCCCAGAATCTCTGCAGAGGTAAGTATTTCTATTTTACACAGCTATTAGTAACCTCCACATACACACATACTGCAATATCAAAATAGAAGGAGGGCAAAACTCAGACTGTCTATGAAATGAGGCAATTAGCAACAATGAAACAAACACTTTGATTCTATCTCATATGACCAATTAGGCACTATTGATGAGGCTGGCAGAAGATGTTTCCCTCTGCAGTACTTCTCTGGCTTTGCCTAGCTAGTTTGCTTTCTGCAGCACTGTGTTATAAGGCACAGAGGTCAGATTTCTCTTTGAAAGCCTCTAATGATCTGACAAAAGTTTTCAGTCGAGTTGCAATAGAAATTCCCCCAGGATAATTTGACATTGCATTATTATTGCAATAGTTTCCACAGATGTTCCAAAGTCAAATTAATATAATTTTTTTAGGGGTAAGTGCCTCCTGCAATGTGGTTTCTTTTTGCAACATGACAGAACTGTCACACTATTTTTATCAAACTTCTTGTGGTTTCAGAGAAAATTTTCTCTTTTTCTATCTTCATCTAGGAACACAGGTACTCCTGGACATCATCTTGCACTTCAGCTGCATAGGAAAACTTTAATTTTGTGATTTTCAATTCAATTTCTGAGCCTTGCTATGGAGGTTCCATGTGAATTTCCATACCTGGTCTCACTCTTACAAAGCTGACTGAAAGGAAATAAATAACAGGATAAACCTGTGAGAAAAAATGCACTGGGCCATAACATAGAGCAGATCTACATATAGCTGGAAATCTTTGTAAGGATGGCTGGAAGCATTCTGAGTCCACCATTAATGGAAAGGGTTTTCTTTGTATAGCACAATAGTCGGAGGCTGTTTTGGGAGAAATGAAAGGGTAGGTCTGCAAAGGGCTGATTAATAAACCTTTTTGTAGAAACCGTGAGTACAAGAATGCTGCAGGTGTTCTGGAGCGCTCCTGTCCCCTTCTTTCTCTCCTTCGTCTCAAAGATAAAGAAATGAAATCTATTCTTTTTCTTGCTCTGTGTACATGGAATGATTTTTATCATATTATAAATTCAGTCCTCTTTTTTTACTTAAACATGACCATTATTCTTTTAATTCATATCTTCTCAAGGCATGTCTAGACTACAAACATTTGAAATTGGGATAGAAGTCTTGCACATTAAACATGAAAAGCAGCTCTGTTCAGCTTAAGCACAAATGACAAAGCTTCATTTTTCCCTGAGCACTCATATTGAAGAACTTTCTCTATGCCTCTGTGTGTGAGCAAGCCATGTTTAAGAAAGAGCATAGATAAATCCACATGGCACAGACATTTTCTAATATTCTGTATGGCAAAAGTGGATGAAACATTGTTTCATTGCATAAACTATCAAAAATATGCTGCTTTAAAAAAAAAAAAAAAAAAAA
>VZTN01010973.1:47960-72521 GCA_013400515.1 Erpornis zantholeuca | reverse complement strand
TGGGCGGGCGAGTGCCGCTGCCCCGGCTCAGCCGCGCGGAGACAGGGAGAACACTGTCTCTCAGGTGTGCCCAGCTCCCGCCAGGTCTCGGCCCTGCGGGGCCGCCCGCCGCCGGCTGGGGTGGGGTCGCGCCTCAACCGAGAGGGGCTTCGAAATGGCGTTCGCCATTTGCGTTGCAGTTCTCTGGCGCTCAGAGCCAGGCGGAGGTTGTCACCTCTCTAGGGAGTCGGTGCTGGCAGGGCTTGTCATTGTCGACTGGAGCTTATCTTGGCCCCAGCGAAGTCTGCTCTCAGCCCCGCGGGCTTAGGCGGGGAAGGGAGGTGGCCTCTGCCCCGCTGAGGTGGCCCTGGGCTGCCTGGGGACACGGGTGGCAGTGCCGTAGAAGCACTGCTGCTGAGGCTGGGCGGGTACCCCGCCTCCGAGGGGGCGACCAGCTGTACCTGTTTTTCCAAAATCATAGGTAATGAATGCTCAGGAAAAAAAGTCTCCATGATTAAAAATGGCAGAAGATACTACAAAGCAAGAAGTAAGTAGGCGTGATACGGGATTCAGGCCCATTGGGACAAGGCCATGAATAACAGAAGAAAAGTTTCCGTAAGTTCCCTGAGTAGATCTGGCGTTAGTGTATAGTACTTTCTTAAGCGACCTGTAGTAACTAGTGGACCATAATATACATTGCAAATACTATGATAACACTTTATAAATTCCTTTAAGCAAATCTTCCTCTTGGGTACATACAGTTATGCAGTTACTAGCAAAAGAAAGGAAAGGTACTGTTATCCATAGAAAATGCTGCACGCAAATTGAGATAAGGCTAACTTAAAATGTCTTCCTGTATATTTCTCTGAAGAGGTGCACTTGTTTTTGTGAATACAAAATGGTTTTTAGTTTTCAGTTTTTAAAGCTAGGTTTTCTTACTTCGTTTGCCCCTTTAAAGCTACACTCTGTAATTTCAGTTTCATTGCACTGAAAACAAAGGATCAGTGTTTTGAGGTTTTGTGAAGTTATTAAGTGGGAAACTATATGTTCTTATACAGAAATTTCACTTAGCATGATGTATAGTAGTAGAGGTCACTGTCAGCAAGTTAGATGCCGCTACTGAGGTTTTTTTCTGTCAAAAGCAGTAAATTGTATCTTAACTTGCTGTGCAGTCTTGTAGAACGTGTTGGAAAATACATCTTTTTCAAGACCCTTTTTATATTCCTAAACTGAAGTCAGCTCATTCTTAATGTCAGATTCCAACTGCAGTACAGTTAATATTCCAGCTTTATATACTTTATCCTTCAAGTTGGTGTTAATTATTGACATTGTAGCACAAAAATAAAAATTAGGTTCAGCCAAGTTTTATTCAAACAATAAAAATGTGGCTTGAACCAAGGAGAGCTATTTTTCCCTTGGGCTAAGATTTTCATATAGTAATCTGGCTAGGAGTGCAAATGGATTGTTTTAGAAACAGGAAAAATACGAACTTTTGTGCTGATATATGCTGCTCCATGGCGTTCCATGACTAGGGAGCTGTAGGAACACTGTTTGCAGCACTGCGTTTGTGCACAATGGAGAGAGGGCCACTGGTGATTACTTCCTCAGCGTTATGCGCTGCCCTGTTGATATATGTGCAAAGTGAATTATCCAGTACCATCCAAAACCCTTGATTAGAAGAAATACTGTATCTATATTACTGACTTTCTAACTACAGAGAAGAGGGATTTACTGAGCAGTGCAGTGGCTATTTGGTTGCTGTAAGAGCTTCTAGAACCGGTTTTGCAGTGTTTTTGCCAAATGCTTTCACGATAAAAAGTTCATTGGACAAAGACAATGATTCTTGCTGTGCTAGTGCCTGGAGAGGCTCACTAACAAGGGACTCCTGCGTGCAGGCTTGTTTGGGGACTAGAAACATTTTGTGTTACAAGACAGAAGTTACTGTTGTTAGCAGCCTTCTGGCCACTGAGGAACTGGAGAAGAGGGGAGTAATGAATAAAGTGATGATGCACTGTGCCGTGCTGTGAGAGTAATCAACATTTGTGTATAGGAAGGGGGTTTGAAGTCCTGAAAGTTACATTAGTAGTTTGCTTTTGTTCTGCTTAAAGGTTTGGTTGGTGGTTTTGGTTGTTTGGTTTTCTTTTTAACCTAGCCCTAGTTTTAAGTTGTCATCTCAACACACTTAGTGAGATACATTCTGTGCCTGTAGCTGCTCTTTAATTAGTTTTAACAAACTTATCCCCCTAGAAGTGACTTCTCGTGATCCAAGGAAATACAAGGGAAGAGGGCCTATGGATCAGTAACAGAAAAGGAGGAAGGGGGGAAAAAGCCTTATACAAACCCTGAAAATAACTGGACAGGTGAACACGAAACATTTTACCAATCTACTCTACAGCTGATGTCTTGGGCTTGGTTACTGTAGGGAAGTTGAGAATGCTCTGCACCTGCAGGAACAATCAGCAGTTCATTCAGTAGGAATTTTTCTTTTGTTGTAACTGTTTGATTCCTTTTCATGAGTTTAAACTGAACTGTTCTGCAGCAGGGGCTGGCAATCATCCGGGACACAAGTTCAGAGTGCATTTTTGGTAAAGATTCCTGTATTACAGGTGAAAATATGGAGGCATATTCCTCATAGTGCTAACCTGAGGGCTCATTTGCTGTGATTGATTATGTCTCTGCTGTTTAATAAAGCCATGTAGCTCCTGAAATGGAGAGGGATGATAGGAAGAAGGTAAGGGAGCTGCAGCACGAGAATCTAAAAGGACAGAAGAGTGCACAGTGAGGGTGATGTCACCTGGGGTGTTACAGCGTGCAGCTGAGGGAAGCATCCATTTCTCTGTTTGTGGACAGTGGGACGACTGCTCTGCAGGTAGAAATGGAGATGGATAAATAAAATGCATGAAGTCAATCTCCTGCTAGTTCCTTCCTAACTTGTTCTGCTTCTTGTGCACCTTTTATATCTCTGCACAGCTCTTGTTTTGGGCGTTGGAGATGTGACATAAATAGCAAGGACACACAGTACCATATAAGTAATCTGGAAAATAATTTGGGAAACTTTTGTTGTTTATTTGTGCAAAATAGCTGCAAGGAATTTTTCCCTCTCTGAGAAAGAGAGCTTATCTGAATAATGCATTGTATAAGCCCATACATGCTTTCCTTTTGCCAAAGCTGAAAAGCTCTATGGCTGTGGCTATAATGGCACTGCTCTGGGATAAATGTCTGACAGTGTAAGGCTGAGCTTTTCCATCTGAGTGCTACACAGTGGGGAAAAGCTCTGCTGAACACAGCTGAGAATTGGCCTTTGGTGAGGGATGAGGAAGCATGACATTTTTCATTTGCTGTTGCTTCTGCTTTGTAAGGAACAAGTCATGTCAGTAGCTTTTTGCTGGCTGCGTCCTCTTTTTCTCCACCCCTCATCTAGTTGTTTCTTCCTCAGACATGGCCTCTACCCTGCTGTGTGGAGAGGGAGTGCTGATATTGTATATGGAAAAAGGAGACATTTGCAGAACTACATGTATGAAAACAGTGGACTAAGCTAATTTTACAATTTCTTGTTAAATAGGTGAAAATTCAGGAAAATTAATTCATCTCCTGAAGCATGGTAGCATACTGACTGTGGAGAGAGGTGCACTCAGTACACTGGGGAGTGTGGAACATGTTCAGCCCACTTGAAATAATGGCATAATTACTGCTATCAGTCTTTTCAGGCAGCTGTTTGTCTAATATTCTGAATGGACACAGGTTCTTTTTTGGTTTTGCTTCAACCTTTCTCACTTCACACACATTTTCCAAGATTAACAAGGAAATTTCATCTCCTTCAGTCTCATGCTACTGCAGCAGAATCAATAGGGATTTGTTTACCCCTCCAATTCACAGAGCAATGCTTGCAGTAACCCCTGGAGATTTCTGTATTAAGTAACCTGAAACACTTGAAAGGGATGTAATTTCCAGAGGGGCAGTGTTCATGGCTAAAAGCTTAAACAATATATTAAGCTGGGCATTTTGGTGAAAAAAACCCCCAGATCTGCTTGTATTTAGTCTGAACTGAGTTACTATTGCCACATTTTGTGCAATGACTGAAGATAGTGTATTAAATAGCAAGGTTGACTCTGTAAAGCAGATGGTATCTCTGTTAATAAATACATACGTCCTGCCTTGTATTTACCTGGAACTAATATTAATCCTTGTAATTCAGGAACTAAGTATCCATCTTCCTTTGTGTCAAAAGATGGGAACCAGCCACTTTACTTTTGGCTGCTTGAGAGTCAAACCTGGAGGGAGTTGAGATTAAGGTGTAAGAAAGAAAGGTGAATTCCAAGTAAGGGGAGGTATTTGAATTCTCTTGGTCCCAGTTTCCCAGAGGTACCATGCAGAGATACGTAGTTTTCTTGAGTGATGCTCCCCTCCAGGCTCCATATGCTGGTCCTGTTTTCTTATTGTTATGAATGTCAGTTTAAATGTCCAACTTCCATGTGGATATTCACATTTGAATACATGAGTCCTGTGTCTTCCAAGCCTAGAATTAGGAACGTAACATCTAGATGGAACAGTATGAAGTGCCTGAACAGATAGTGTAATTTTCTGAATGTTGCCTAATCATTAGTTTCTGCTTCATGGCACTGAAAGTAATAATACTTTTGCAGAACAGAATACAGAGGAAGTAGAAAATTCTGTCTTGAGAGGAGAAATTGGTGTCAATATCTCCTTTCATCCTGGCAAGGTTTCTTCTATTCATTGGTACTTTCTAGTTGCTATCAGCAGTATCAAAAGTTATAAAGTTATGTAAAAGAAGTTCCACCTTTTCCCGGGTATCTATAGCTTTCATTCCTGCTGTGCTATGCCATATTCATAGTTAATTGGATGACCCATTTTTAAACCTGAAATACTGTCAGAAGCTAGAGACTTTATCAGTGCAATTGTAAGTTGCTTGAAGAGCAAACATCTACGATATTTGGTACAAAAAGCTGGAGGCCAAAGCAGAGTGTTGGAAGCATATTAGCAGTTAATGACTGAAAAGAGAGGTGACCAGTGGAATGGGAATGTATACAATAACCATATAATAAAAATCAGATTTTTTCCAGTTTAGTCGAATTCTACATTGTGAGAGACTGGTATGAAGACAGTTTAAGGGACTCTGTTCACCAGTCCCCTGCATTGCAATAAAGCATCATCCTGCTTCTTTCTGTATGCCATTTAGTGTTCAAAATAGATCAAGTGAGCTAAGTTGCCTTTACAAACTAAACCAGACTGTAAGCTTTCATTTCTGTTTCATTCATCATGTGCTTTTGAGGCCTCCTCATGTTCTTGTTAATAATTCAGCCTTTGCCTATTCTAGGTTTATTGCTCAGAGAGACAGTACCTTTTGCCCAGTTGAGCATATGGCTTACAGGAGCTATGTCAGGTAAGGAATGCAACCTTTAGTTTTTCACCTTCTTCTCTTTTGTTGTTAGTCAGCTTTGGAATAGAACTAAAATGAAGTCAGGTTTGTAGCAACTGTTAGCTTGGATAGCCTGTTACTTTGATATAGCTGGAAAAATGCCAAAGATCTCAAGTGTCTTGAAGACTCTCAAGCTTTTGCTTTTTCTGTTTCTTGTTGCAACAGATGAGAACACAGCAAGTCCTGAAGCAAACTGGATTAGGTAAGAGTTTATAAATGTCATCATTGTAGCACGCTGGAGAAAAACTAAATGTGGTGTTCTGACTCCCACAAAATAGACAAGTCCTTGTCTCATTTTGCTAACATGTCATAATTGTTTTAAAGATGTCAGCTGGTAGCTGGGAACTGTTCCTCTGTTTGGAGCTCTATTAATCTTTTTATTTTTTCTTTCTCGTGTAATGGAATTAAGCTATTGAGCCAGGCAAAAAGCTGATTCCTGATTTTATCTTAATGCCAAGAACACTGTGAAAGTTATGGAGAACATGTGATTAAATATAACAATTACTGACAGTTTTTGCTTTGCAATGTGGCCTTCATACGTTTCTGTGACAGCAGAGCTATACTTGATAGGTTGCACTAGAGGTGTAATTCCATTCGCCAGCGTTCCCTAAGGGTAGTACTGCCCTTATGATTTTGGGGTTTTTCAGCCCCTTCTCTTTCTACTGCTGTTCAGAAACTACTTGCTGGTGAGAGGCCTTTGAACTGAGAGGTATGTGGCATGATGAAATACAAATCGCTGTGACTGGTAAAATTCTTAGGTATATTTTTTAGGTAACTCTTTAGTCTCACCTATAAAAGAAAATTCAGTGCTTAGTTTCTACAGGCCTTACCTGTTGGCTTCCTTCAAAAGAGTGATTGTTATAAACTGTACCTTAAAGTCTTGACTTATGGGTTTGTAGTGTTGATAGTTATGATGTGGGGCAGTGGCTAGACTATTGGAGGAGGAATAAGATATTACAACATTGATACAATAAGAAAGGATGGATTGCGAAGAGTGCAGCCTGTACTGCTTTCATTATAACTCCTGTCTGAAGCATTGACTCATGGTATACCTTTTCCTGCTTGGCTTCTTTGCCAAAAAAAGAAAATGGTAGCTTTCTTTCTCATCAGGATTCATGGCCCTGTCAGTGTCAACCTATTGTGAAATGAAACCTGGGGATTTCATTATCAAAAATTTTAAAAAGAAAAATCAATTCACTGAAAATAATAATGCTGTAGTTATCAATTTCCAGCTAAGGATTTGCATATTGTAAGCATTAGCTCTTTTTAAAACAACTCAAAAATTCTTGCATGGGATACTTATGTATGTATGTCATAACAATAATAGCTCTTTTCAAGTCATTGTGATAAGAGAGCTAATGACAAGACAGTTGGCACTGTCGCGCTAAGGTGATCTTCACCCTTGCAGGACAAAATATAGTTAGATTAGCACAATTTTTGCAGAGATACGCAGTTATCCATGTGTATAAAAGATTTGACTCCTGTTAGGCAGCAGATGCCTGTGTCCTTGACAAAGCTGTTTTTGCAAGACAGATATATCTATAGAATGCACACTGATTTGTAGTATATGCTGCAGCTTCTTCTCCAAAATGCTTTGTGTCCTGAAAACATATAAATGTTTTGGGGGCTATGTGGAGGATCTTGTGGAGTGTAGCAGTGATACCTTTACTGGTAAGGCTGCCCTAAGACCAAGGTGTATCAGATTGTCATAGTACCAAGTGAACCTTCTACTCTGTCCTTGGCACAGTTGCAGCTCTACGATGGAGGCTGTACTGAACTCGTAGGTATGCAGTTTTGCCTTACCTTTGCTGCCTTCCCAACCTTTCCTCATTCTTACATTTGGACCCAGGTGTGTGGGTCTCAAGTAGAGCTTTGTAACTGCAGTCCTGCATCTCCTTGTTCCAGGTCTTCTATTCTCTACCTGTGGCTTTTAGTAGAGAGAAGTTTTTTGTAGGACAGTTTTTTAGGAGGACTCTGTCACTAATAAGCAGCATATTGTAAATGTTTTGGTAAAGACTTTATAAAATCCTACAGTGGAGGGGGATATCCTGCAAAGGGGGAGAACACTTGTTTTACCATGGGCTGCTTAAGTACAGCTGTAAGGCAGACACTAAATAGAGATTTGAGATTCATAGGGAAATTATGTGTTGTATGTAAAAATAGGTATAAGAAAGTAGAGGCATCTCTGGCACTTTTTTTGTGGATAATAAAGGAAAATATAGAAATATTTAAGGAACATTTTTTTCCTGGCGCTGAAATCTGAAAAAACAGAAAATGCTGTTTAAAACGGTTTGAAGGAGTGCTGTCTCTGCTCTTTGTGATTTTCTGTGTAGGAATAGGACTAGAAGAGTGGTTCTGATCCCAAAGGGAATCTCAACTTTACATTCGACTACTTCTTGGAAAAAGAAAAATCCCATCCATAGTTTTGTTTCGTAAATACTTCCCTGCACAGGCAGAATATACTGAAGTCTTCCAGGAGGAAAGCTTCCCGATTTCTAGCAGCATTTTCTGCTACTTCTACTCTTAGCTTAAGGCATTGTGCAAATGTGACAGAAAGAGGGAAATGGTTCATGGTAGTTCAGCTGTAAGAATAATTCGTTCTATTAGTTTTTGGTGACCAGTGCTGTTGACAGTTCTCATCTCTTCCATAGTCTTCCTACTTGTACTATTCTCTGTTACCCAGCCTAGCATGAACTGAAGGGTGGAAATGAACTGTGGTTAATTTGGGCCTGAAAGACAGAACAAGCATTTTCAGTAACTCTCTTTCTTTCCCCCTCTCTCTCCTTCTCCCTCACCTTTTTTTATTGTTAGTAAGTATGTACAGAATATATACCGAATTTTAACACAAAGTAAGAATTACTATGAAGAATAAAAAATGGAAATAGAGAGGTAGCTTAGGGTGGTGCAGTGATTTTTCAGAGAAAAGGTTGCCTGTAGGATTAAGGCAGCCTGAAGGTCAGTCCTCTGAACACTCCAAGACTCTGGCTGGTGGTAGAAAATTATTTTCATTCAAACGCTTAGCAGCTCACCGCAGATTTTGCAATATCTGTGATCTAACTGAGGCATTTGTTTTAAAAGGCATTTTTAACAGCTGTTATTCCATTTAGGTGAGGTTTTTTTATTTAGAAAACGGAGAAATTGTTTCAAAGTTCCCTGTCTGAGTTGGTGTATACTTTTTAATACCTTAAAAAGTGTTAAAACATGGAGGTATAGGGAGAGCAGAAGTTGTTTTCCTTTCTAATCTCTGAATATGTTCCTGGGCAACTGACCTGCTCTCTGTTCTGAAAGAAAAAAAAATTGAAAGCCTTTATTTTTGATATTGAAAGAATGCAATATTGCCTTTAATAGCAGTTTTCCCGTATATATGGGAAATTAACTTGCTCCGAGTGTGTAAGGCAGGAGGAGTTGAACAATGTGTAGAGTGGGATGGCAGTTTTCATGTCTCCTGGTGTTTTTTTTGCACTGTATTTTTAAACCTACTGGAGGGGTGAATGATAGATGTGATTAATTCCAACTCACTTGAAAGAAGAGGGCATGTTCAGTGCACATCTTGTTGTCTCCACTTGTTCCCTCAGCATTTCTGTCAGTAGTTACATGGATGATCTTTATAACTTGTGTTTAGCCTGTGAAATGGATATAAAGACCTGTCAGAGTACCTTTCCTAAAACATTTTCTTCTAAGGAAACAAACCTAACGTAAATGTCACTTGTGGTATGAGCAACTGTAGCAGATGGAGGATTGAATTAATGGTCCTGAGAAGCAAGCCAGGAGAGATCATTAGATAAATATGGCAGATGTAGTACATAATTCAAAAAATTTTCTCTGCTTAAATATGAATTCAAGGAAAAAGAGTATATCTTCAAAAGTTAAGAATATTTAAAAATCACTTTAACTTTCATACTTTTGTAAACGTGTTAAAAATCATTTACAACTATGTTAATGGGGAAAATTCCCCACTAGTTTAATTAAAAGGATATTTTTCATCTGTTGATCTTACATTGTTTTGTAATGAAAATTTTGAATATTCCAGAATGTAAGGAATTTGCTTATAAGCTGTATCTGGCATGATGCCTCATGGTTTGTGGCGAGACAGTGTCTTAGTAAATAATGTTTATAAAATTGAACTGCTTGCTTTATTGAAAACCTGCATATTGTCATCAAATGAAGAGGAAGGAGTGGTGCTAGTCAGAGTAAGTGACTTAACAACTGCTAATATGTAGGAAAGTGATGTTAGTGCACCTCCCTTGCTGATGTTTGTTTCATAGCTCCAGAAGCAATTTATATGCTGGCAGAAGGATTGGAGGCTCTGCAGAAGTCAGCTAACAATAAACTAAAGGAATACGTGGGTGATTCATGTAAGGCTAATTTGCTTCTCACTAGTGATAGTTTGGCCTCTTTCCAGTTTCAAGAGTGAAGGACTATGGTGACTGACCATAATAATAGATACTGTAATGCAGAGAAATTAACTGATTTAATAGCTGGGCAAAAGGTAGTAGTAAGGTGATTTTTAATGGCTTAACGTTGCTCAGCTGAGAACTTCACTGAATTCAGCAGCATTCCTGAGAAAATGTGCTCGGTTTCATGTTCCCTCGTAGCAGCAAACTGGCTGCTGTGAAAAGAACACCTTTTGACCAATCTGCCAAAAGGCCTTTGGAATAGAAAATTCATCCACTGTCTGAGCTGGAAGGTGAGCTGGAAGACTGCTCTTTGTGACAGGCTGAAAGACTGGGGATGAAACATGTATAAGGAACACCTAAGAATGCAATTTTGTGTGCTTGTTAAATGAGATAACATGCTTTCTCTATTAACAGTTGTGGTGAAGAATCCACACCCCGCTTCCCTCTTCTTAAATTAGGGTGATTTTTCCACATGTAAAAACTGTCCAGGAGCACATCTTTTGCAATCTCATTAGTTTCACAAGAACTGAAATGGAGAAAACATCATTTAGCTTTCAGGGCTATACTGTGGACAAGAATGTAGCAATGATGCTGTTTCCTCAAGATATGGCTCTTGATAAAGCTGTCTTAAAGTTTTGTTGTATTTGCCTCCACATGCTGTAATGTAGCTTTCCTTCTTTATTTAATCTGATTTTTCTGATCTTAATGATACATCTGGAGGGATGTGGAAAACATAGTAGTAGTGTGAAGTTTTAATGGTGAAAAGTTCTGTATGTTTTGGATGGTGCAAGTATATAAACTTTATTTTTCTATCTGAAGTATGGAGTCATCTTTCTAAGTAAATTTTAAGTATCTCTTATACTATGTTGTACAGAAAAAGGAAATTATAAGCAGTGGTTCAGGAGACACTCAGAATTAAATGAAGGAAGGATCTTTGCTGGTCCCTTACTGACAGAAGCGAGAAGGTTTTATTCCTCCTTATTAAAGTCTTGATGACAAATGAGTATGAATATTTCATTAGGCAGAAGAATTCTTTGTTAGCGTTCAGACTCGGTCTTACTCTTGCATGAATTCCAGAGACATACAAATCAGAATAATTTTATCATTTGTGGCAAAGACTAATTCTGTTAAATAATACATACTGTATTGCCAGAATTTTGCAGGAGCTGGTTTTTTAATAGAAGGAAGAAAATAATTAAATTTGAAAATAGGTTTTGGGAGAGAGGATTTTTTTAAAAACTGTCCCTGAAATAAGGTTCTACTTTACAGTGTAGATTTTTGTGTAATTAAATTTTCGTTGTCTAAATAATTACTTAACTAAGAACAGAATGTCCTTATGGCCTCAAATGCTTGCTTGTCCTGTGTGAAGGAGGAAAAGGAAAAGAAAAAATGAAAATACAAAAAGGAGTTTGCTTGCCTTAAAATATTGGCATCACAGGTTCCACACTACATTCCTTTGTATTTCACAGAACATTTTCTATATAAACAGTATTAACATAAGAAATGGACAACATTAAACATTAGTTTAAGAGTCTCTGCGAATCTTAACAGTTATAACCAGGTAATGCTGTATGTGTCTGTTCCAGTTTGAAAAGACAAACCAGACACCAAGTCAGAATACCAATTTATTAAGAAAATTAGAATAAAGGCAGGGAAAGGAAAGAAAAACAAAAAAAAATAAACACACTGGTTTAAACTGACAGAGCCAGATACAACCTGACACCCTGTTAGTCAGGGTAGCAGTAGCAGTCCACAAGGATGGTGGCTGCAGTCCTCCTGAAATGGTGGATGTAGTTCAGTTGAGGCAGTGATTCAGTAAAAGAGTCTTTTTCCTCACAAGGTCCAATGGTAGGTATGTAGCTCTTATCCTCTGGGAATCCAGTGGAGAAGAAAGCTAAGCTGTAGTCTTCAAAACTTCAATTTATATCCAAGATGGGATGTTTGGCTCCTCCCCCTGGGTGGAGTATCTCCCAATGAGATGGTGAGTCATGAGATAAGGTACTGATGGCCCATTAACAGGAGATAGTCCAGGGGTGAGTTATCTCTGAGTCATGGACAAGGCACTGATGGGCTCATTAGCAGAAGAATAGCCTTGAGGAGGGAGGCAGGGAGCACTGCCCCGCCTGGTTCATGAAGATAGTGATAGAATACATGCTTTTGGTCACGTCATACTTTCCAGCCCAGGACAGTGTCTCTTCATTCATCTTCCTTTCAGAAGGTGAACATTGTGAACATGAGAAAAATGTATCTGGCTCGTGTTAATCAGGCTGTTTGATCTCACTGGTTTTGTATCTTGATATACACTCAAGGATCTGTAGGTCTCACTACTCTTTGGTTTGCAAAGTGTGCAAGCTTTTACATGTTCTGAGGGAGGCTAGCAGAAAGAGGGCTTGAGTAAAGTACCAGTAGGCACTCTGCAGCGTGGGCTGGGCTGCCTGTGAGGGCAGAAGGGCCAGGAGTCATGGGTGCCAGTGAGGCAGCAGGGCCAGTGGCCACACTGAGCATGGGGCATCCTGTCAGGACCCCAGACAGGCCTGCGGGCAGGCCCAGGGATGGCAGTGAGACAGCTGACAGTGCAGGGACTGCCAGGAGAGTCTGGAGGAACAAGGCCAACTCCAGGTCTCTTAAGATCAAGTCCGTGGGTTAGTGCTTGGGTCTGGATGAGTGGGGTACCTTCCTAGGCAGAGCCATGGCTATAGGATAGCCTGGACAGAGACCAAGGGTGATAGCCTCCAGTTAATTAGAGCTTCCAAGAGAAGTAAATGCCCTGACACTGCAAGCTTTTGCAAAATAATATAATCCATTGTGCTGCTTGTACTGGGCATTATTCTGGACTCATTGTTGAAGTTGACAGGCAGTTTTACATGCTGATCTTGCTTCAGTCAGAGCTCACATGCCTGATTGCTGCAGGTCCTTTTCTCCTAATGTTTTGGATTCATGAACACCTTCATTGTGTCAGAGTACAGCCCACTGAAGACTGGAGTCATTCTGACCTGGATGACTTCAGTTGCTCACACAATCTAATTGCCTTGCCAAGGATTAATTCTGCATTTCGCCGTATTTTCCTTAAGATCTCTACCAGTGACCTATTTAACTTTTAAACTTGCATGATTGTCTCTTCATCTTTTAAAGTGTTTTCTTTGTACATGTAGTGAAACTCAAACAGGATTCCATTTTCCTGTGGAGTACCAAATAGCTTCTGATTTTGTGATACTGCACTGCACTTCCTTTCTACATCTGAATTAGCAAATACATAAACTGCTTCAGAATCTGTCATCTATAAGATTTTTCTTCCTTTTTCACTGACAATCAGTAGTTGAAGGTACAGAATGAACTGTGGTTTACATTCCCTCGTTTTTTCTCTTCCCTTTTTATTCCTGGAGTTCAGGAGGTCTGTGAATAATTTCTGAAATCACTGTAGATTTGGGGTCCTTGAAAGAGTTATTGTTCAGAGAACAAGTCCAGCAGAATATGGCTTTCCCTAACTTGCCTCTGTAAGATGGGTTGTTTTTTCCCTCTTAAAGCTAAGATACGAATTTGCAGTTTCAAAATCATTATTCATTTGTGGCTGGCCTTACTCAGTAGTGATGAGAGGAAAGCAGCATGTGTAGTCTGTAATGTTCTTTCCTAATGTTTGCAGCAGTACCTTTGCTGCCAAACTCATGAGAGTAGTGTTTCCCCTGTGTTCTGGACTGAATTAGGCAAGGGATCTGTAGTCTTACCACTAAACCACTAACTTCAGCAGCACTCATTATTATCACATGCAGCTTCTGTTAAAAGACTCATTTAACTGTGAGACACATCTTGATCCCATTTATGTGTCTGCTTAAAGGATGGTTGTGATTTTACAACACAACAAATACATAAAAAGTAAATGTTACCATTTAGAGAGGCTTTTTTTCCTGAGGTTTGACCATTTTCCAGCTAATGTTATGCTTTACAACTGACTAATAGAATGTATAAAGTTGAGCCAAATGTGAATAATCAAGTGTGTTATGGGGTTGGTGAGACTTTTCACAAGAGACCTAAAGCAGTCAGCCTCTCCAGAAGGTGAAAAGCAATTGTTTGATGGAGGAACAGACTACTGCCTTCTTAGATAAATGACTTGTAGTTTGTGTTTAGAGGTGCAGACAAAGGTGAGTTGCCCCAGAGACAGGGATGGATTATTAAGGGGGATATGAGCTGAAAAAGAGCTGTGAGTTTATTAGATAAGACCTTTCAGGGCTAATCTGAGTTTAAATGGATGCGGACTTTAAAAAAAATCGATTCTCTTTTGACTTTACAAACCTTGGTAAACCTAATTGTCTTATGAATGCAGTAAATAAACCCCTTTTCTAGCTGTTTACATTGACCTGGTTTAGGTGTGGGGTGATATCAGTACAGCCAACTAACTTGAAGGAATTTGTGCTTGTAGACTTGCAATGCATAGGTGGTACTGAAATACTTTCTGGCAGCCAGCAGCCCAAAATATTTCTTAGATGCTGTAAAGATAGTGGAGTTGCACAGGTCAATGCACAAACCAATAACTCATTGTCTAAGAAGAGTTATTTCCATTGCTGAAGAGGAATCTCTCTGGAATGCTAGTCAGAAGCCCAGGGATTGCAAAGGAGTATGATTAGGGGATGTTACCACACATTTTACAGATTGGAAAAAGAGAGATAGAAAAAAGTGAGAATTTTTTTTCTGTGATACACACAAGAATATTCTATCTTGATGCCTTACCCCATTGCTGTACCATGCTTTCAAGAGCAGGTTTCTTCCACCTCCTGTTGCTTCCCATATAGTGGTTGTCTTCACCAGTGTAAAAGTTGAGCAGACTTAGGTCACCATTCCTCTGAGACAACATCCCATTTTAGAATTCTTTCAGTTTTCATTAGTGAATTAACTGAACTTATAAATATTTATTACTATCTCAGATGTCTATTACAACAGGAAATAAATAATCCATTAGAGAGAATTACCTTTGAACAATTGATACCACAAGGATATGAATCACATATGGCAGTTTCCAAAAATGCAGCACAATATATTGTTTTTGCTGGAACACCCTCAAGTGAGTATCTTGTTGATGCAACCATTGCTTTTCTAAGCTGGGTAACAAACCATCCATTATGTGAAGAGTAGTGATGGGAGAAAGTCTATTTACAGAAATGTGCATGTAGTAAAAGTATATTGACAGCTGGGACAATTCAGGGAATCTATATACAATATATAATTTCTGTTTGACATTGGGACGGTTTTTTGTGTAAATATTTCAGACTACAAGCATCATTTTGAATGTGGTTTTACTTGCCTTATCTGTTATGCTTCTGTTTCTATAGATTGGCTGAAATAAACTTTGCACCTGCCTAAAACTAACAAAGAGGAAAAATTAAATTTTCATGACTGAGTGGCGTTAATGAATACTTAGTGTGACAGACTTAAAGTGGGAGGCTAGACTTTGGTGGGGGACTTTGATCACATAGTGTATTTGAAGAGGAATGAACCTAGCAAGGCAGGCCTGAAGAGTAGAGGGATTCATATCAGCTAGCTTGAAGGAAAATCAGCCTCTCTTTTCCCAAAAAGGCAGCATGCTGCAGAGATCAGGAGGAGAGACTTAGAAAAGAAGAGTAAATGTGTTTCAGAGAAAATTGCACAAGCTTGAAAGCAGAGATTGGGGACTCCTCGCTATAGTGAGAAGGTGAAAGAGTTGGAGATGTCAGGAAGCTGAGACAGTGAAGTCAAAGCAAGATGTCTGTTGGTTTTACTGTTTATTTACGTTTCTTGCAGTAGCTAAAGTAAAGGGGTTTTCAGAAACACTGTTAAGTCTGTGCATATATTTATTTCACCTCTTTAAAACTGCCCTTGCTGTGGAGCTGAGAGAGGGTTTCAAGGCAGGGGAGAACTAGCTGCCAGCATGCCTCTGTGGCTAACAGAGTCCACAAAGTCACGTGTCTGACGAGAGAAGCTGCAATGTACATGCTTTGAGCTTCCAGGGACGCTTACAGCAAAGCATGGGGCTGCCTCCACGCTGTTACCGGGCAACAGCTGATGAGACTTCTGAGAGGGGTGTTGCAATGGGACATTGCTGTAATGTTTAGAGAAGTGTATCTTAGGATGTCTGTATAAAAGACAGCTTTTAGTACAAGGTATTGTTGAAAAGTACTGGTTTGTCCAATTTGCAAATAGAACCTGAAGGATATATAAAATGTGATTTTTGCGGTACAGAAGGTGAGTTCTAGTCAAGAGTATCTCTTGAGTTCTCTGAACTCCTAGGACTGAATTTGAAATGTAGACTCTCTTTGTAATGCTATCTTGTAAAAAGGGCATCCTAATTACACTACATCACTCATACCATATAAAGATACCCTTCTTGAATGGATGTTGTTTTCTGTTTTGTTCGTCATGCTTTTATTGTGTTTTGAACTTTTTTCTTTTAGCAGGTACTCTCTGCTTAAACAGTAAGTTAGGAACTGGGGCTACTTGCAAAGGATATTATTACTAAAGGGGGAAATGACCCACTGTCATATGAAGTGATAGAACATAATGGCTTAAGGTGAAGCATTGTTAAAAATGTAATATGGTAGATCCTGTTTCATATTGTCTAATCTAATGTTTTAGTGTACCTTAACTGATATCTCAGTTCAGTGCTGCTTGTGGTGACATACAACTATTTTATCTATTCTTTCTATTTTTTCAAATGGTGTCACTGAAAAAACTCTTTTGAGTTCTGAAACCACAGTATTGAACACAGAGCTGTTCCGTAAACTGAACAATATGTATAAAAAACCCCTAAATACCTGGTAATGAACTGCTAAAGGCTGATTATTCCAGGTCATAGTTCCTGTACCCAGTGTGTGATACAGCATTCTTACCTGTCATATTTTCTCCTTGTAAATTGAGTTCACACATTCTCATAAGTTTCTTCCAGATCATTTGCAGCAGCCCAAGAGTTAATCTGGGAGAAAGGCAAGTTTGGTGCTTTATTCTGTGTTTAAATTCTATTCTGAAAGCTCATGGGCAATTTTGTTGTTGTTATTAAATTGTTTCTCTTCAAGATCACAGCTCTTGGAGGCGTTAATCTCCTTCAAATCCCCTGAATCAGTAGGAATTGAAATTGATTAGTGCTTCTCAGTGTGAAATAGCTGACAGGAGCAAGCTCAGAGAATTTTTGCTCTTGTTGGTATTGGTATCTATTGTTTCTCCTGGGCTGCTTCTATCTTTTCACTTAATGGGAAAGCTGAGTATTTTGGTGATATGTTTTTGTACTGGTGGACATTAGGCCTAAATGTCAATTGTGTAGACTTTATGGCATCTTCCCTTGTGTGATAAAGATAAATCAGATCTTTCTTATTGATGACTCTGCATCAAAATGTGTAGTAGAGTGGACCAAGGTCTAAATTACTCTTCAAATTTATAAGGCCAGACCTTTTACTGGATGAATGTCTGAGAGAATTGGAATACCACAGCAATGTTGTTTGCTATTCACAATATAGAAATGCGAAAGCCAAGAAGATAAGAAAAGGTCCATCAGTAGTTATATTAGTTTGCTAACACATTATTCTTTTTGCTTTCTCTTAATATTAACAAATGGTAAGGTCTCTTTTGGGTTCAGATCAGCAAAAAACCAAAGTTTTTTTTCTTACTCTCTGCAGATTAAGGCATTGTTAAAAAACATACACAGGTATAACAGGTCTCAGCATCTTAAGTGTTTATCACTATCTGTCCTTTTTTATCTGTACCCCCAAAACTCTAACTGATTTTCAAGTTCATTGTGAGCAGCAGTGGATATTGGCATTGTCCAGCCACCTTTAGACAGTCACAGGATCACAGAATATGCTGAGTTAGAAGGCACCCACAAGGATCGAGTCCAGCTCCTGGCCCTCCAGAGCACTATACCTGAGTCACACCATGTGCCTGAGAGCATTGCCCAAATGCTTTTTGAGCTCTGTCAGGCTTGGTGCTGTGACCACTTCCATGGGGAGCCTGTTCCAGTGCCTGACCACCCTTTGGGTAAAGAACCTTTCCCTGATACCCAACTTCAACTTTCCCTGACACAACTTCAGGCCATTCCCTCGGGTCCTGTCACTGTCACCATAGAGAAGACATCAGTGCTGCCCCTCCTCTTCCCCTCACAGAGAAGTTGTAACTGCAGTGAGGTCTCCCCTTGGTCTCCTCTTCTCCAGGCTGAAAGACCAAGTGACCTTAGCCGCTCCTCATATTGCTCCCCCTCAAGGCCCTTCATCATCTTTGTCGTCCTTCTTTGGATGCTGTCTAACAGTTTAATACCTTACACTCTGGTTCCCAAAACTGCACACAGGACTCGAGGTGAGGCCACCCCAGTGCAGAGCAGAGGGGACAATCCCTCCCTTGCCCAGCTGGTGATGCTGTGCCTAATGCCCCCCAGGACACAGCTGACCCTCCTGGCTGCCAGGGCACTGCTGACTCACATTCAACTCACCATTGAGCAGGACCTCCAGGTCCCTCTCTGTGGTGCTGCTCTCCAGCACCTCATTCCCCAGTCTGTCTGTACCTCCAGGGTTGCTCCATCCCAGGTGCAGAACTTGGCACTTTCCCTTGCTGAACTTTATATGGTTGGTGGTTGTGAAGCTCTGTAATTTTTTGAGGTCTCTCTGCAGGGTCTCCCTGCCTTTGAGGGAGTCAACAGCTCCTCCCAGTTCTATATCATCTGTGAACTTGCTTAGTATCCCAGCCTTGCCTCTTGTCTGGGAAGATGTCAAGGCAATTGCTTTTGCCTCAGTCTTTGTTGCAGAATTTAACTTAGATGGATATAGGCCCAGAAAGCATAACCCAAATAATACATTTATAATTTATTGAATTTAATTCTTTAGAGGTTCTTTTGATAACTGCTCCTTGAAGATAGCTGCTGAAGGAAGTTTGAAATCAACGGATTCTATCTTGTATGCCTATTATTATTTTTGAAGCCTGTTAGAGGAGAGAAATTATGCAAATTGGTGTCACGCTAGGCTACTGCACACATGCTGGTAATGCATAACAACTGATGAAAATGCTTCATCTTAAGTAAGAGTCATTGTCAGCACTAAGAGAGATTCTTTGCATCATGATTAACAGTTTATTATTTTTCTTATGGATAAAAGAGAGTATCTCTTCTTATTAAAAGTCCTCATTAGAATAAAACTGCTGTAAAATAAATACTGGAGAATTATGGTGATGAATTATGATTGATTGCATTATACAATTAAGGTATATTGTGAAACAATAGGAAGATCCCTTCAAAATATTAAGTAGTTGTTATTCACTCTCTGTGAATGACAAAGTGGCTTTAATTCTTCAGCTCCTGCTTGTAAAAGACTTGATAAATAGATCAAGCTCAGTATCAATTAGTGTCACAACGATCTTTAGCATTAATGAAGTAAAGCTACTAGGGTTGAACCAATTTATTTGTAGCTCCACGACAGCATCTTAAGCTAACACACACTACACACACTACTGTTGTCTAATACTGGGCATGAAAACCAGTACATGAAACACACAGTTCTGTGCAGCACTGGCTGATACAAGCTCTCCCTCTGAGGAAGCTGTATTGGTGCTGAAGAATTCTGATACGCTTAGCAGGACAGAAATCCAATATAAGATAAGCTGGTTTCAGAAAATAGGTCACTAATGTAAGGTTGCAGTTATTTTCTTCCAAAGTTTATCCTACATCTGCCTTAGATTTCTTTTTCTTTGTACACAAAGCATATCTAACTTTCTGATTATGACTGCAGTGAAAAGCCTGGTTTTGGTCTATGGATCATCATTCTGTTGCAGCCCTTCATCTGTCCATTTAGCACTAACACATGCATTTTGTTTGCCCTGTTAAGTTGCTACCAAAGAAGGCAGAGAAAACTTTCTCAGGTATTGATTTTTCACACGAGGGGAATGTATCTGGAAGTCACCTGATTTGCCACCTGCAGTTTATGACTGAGTGGGCTCATGGGATTGTAAGATATATTGTAGTGCTGTGTTCAGAGCCTGAGGTCAAACTGATGTGTTAGCTGTTAGTCATTTGTAACTGCTTTAGTGCATTTTGCTTGGTGGAATTCTATTTAAATAGCAAATATAAACAAGCATTTGTGCAATAGGAATGCCACTGATCAGAACCTATTGTTTGAGTTGTTCTTCTTAACAGGTTTTCAGATACTTGTATCTGGTCTCGGAAAATAATTTCTGCTTAATAATGTTTAATTAATTTAATAATCATGGTAACTGACTAAGTACATACTTTTATTCAGCATTCGGTCCTTGGAGTTGAAGATATGGAAATGATTAATTAGCAGTCAAATAAATGAAATGTATTATATATCCATGTGAATGATCAGGAGCTTTATTTTCAGTGGTACTCAAAACTTCTATAGAAGTTTTTGTTGATTTCTGTTTTAGTAGCAAGGTGCTCTTTACCTCACAGGATAAGATGACTCTAAAAAATACTTTGTTTACCACGTGCAGGAAGTGATGTTTTGCAATAAGTTGATTCTCAGCAAAGCATTCAGTCTTTCATCACTGAATATAATTTTCTGTGTTAGTTGCAGTTAGTTTCTTAAATGCACTGTGCCTACCAGAAACCTTGGAAGTGTCATTTTCCATTAATAATACATTTTGCTAATTTTGTCAAAACAAAATACAGATATATTTTACATATTGGCAAGAAGTGCAGATTTGCTACACTAGTCATCTCTCTGAATTATGCAGTCTGCATATGCTTTGACCATTTTTTTTGCTTAACCTTCAATGTCAGCACTGATGTTAGGAGATTTATGTTGAACCTTAGTAAAACAGTCTTGAGGTTTTGAGAGAAAATCCTTTCTCACAGAAGACTGTATCCAGATCTGACAGAGAGTAGAAATCCCCCAGGTAAAAAAGTTCCTACAGTTTTCATAAAAATCTTTATCAGGCTAGAGGAATCAACCATAAACACAGTCCCCTCTGAGAGGTGGAATAGGTTGAATTTTGTTCTTGATGCATTCTAATTTGGTTGTTTTACCTGTGTGCTAGAAGTGCCAGCTACAGCAGATACTTTCTTTTGGAGATACCAGAGAAAAGAAAGACTGAAAGTTATTATGAAAGTGTCTTGGGTAAAAGATGCAGATTGCTCAAATTTATTACTTTAACTTCCTGAAACAAGTTGCTTTTTAGCTTTCTTAAGTTTTGTGAATAACTGTTAACAAATCTTTTCATTCTAGTTAGATTTCAGCTGTTGAGCATATTCAGTTAAGGAAATTCAACTATGGACAACAGAATAAAGCATATTCTGTCTATAAAATCCTATGGAAATGAGTGGAATTGGAATAACAGAAAGAGATTTGATCTTGAATATAATACCATTGACATTAGTGGAAATTAGACAGAAGAATCAAAGCACCAAGAAGCTTTCTGAAGTATTAAGGAATATTTACAGTAAAAAAGATGGAGTGACTAGACTTTACCCTCACCTTTAAGACCTTCCTACTCTAGAAAATCCCAGTGGTTGCTTGTTCTGTTCTTGATTCTGCAGTAGATTGAGACAGTGTTTAATTTATCTTAAAAAGCATGACCACATTCTGTGCATGTTAAGCAGATGTCTTTAAGACCAGCACTACACTGCTCGCAAATACCATTCATCTAGGAAATGGCTTGAGATGAAGCAAACTGGTATGGCTGTTGTAGGCACATGCAGATGACATGGAGCCATGGGTCTGTAGTAAGAGGGAAGCCACTTCAGAATTAATGTCTGGGAAGCAGAAGAAATCTGGCTTTTATGGGGGATGCAGTTATTAAGGATCCAAGACACCAAGTTACCTGGACCCCATGAAAGACAGAAGTTCATCAAGAGTGTTGTGGCACTTACTTGGGAGTCACAGGATGAGGTGCTAAATAGTTCTGGAGTAAAATAGCTTTGTGACTCAGCAGTGGAGTCAGCGGTGCCTCCTGATGTGACACAGTCCTGCCAAAAAGACTGAACATGCACACCCAGTTAGAAGAGTGCAGGGGAGCTGGTCAGAGGCCAAGCTGTACTTCACCTTTGCTTTCACTCATCCTGGATCTGTTTGTACATTAAACTGGCTGATTGGGAGGATGTATTCATCCCCTGCCCCAAGTAGTTTGATTTATATGGACAAAACAAAAATGATCAAACATATTAGACAAAGGTTAATGTTGTTCTCATAAATATAAGTGTCCAGTAAGAGTTTACTTACAAACATTGGTAATGCAACACATTAAGATGCAATGCATCTAAATGAAAACATGTACTGGATTGTCTAGACTTGGCACATACATCTTTCCTACCATTCATTTTCCAGGATACTAATGGAGAGTTTTCTGGTTTAGATTCAAATATTTGATTCAAGAATTTGAGTTAAGGTTATGATCTTACAAGTGCCTTCAGTTAACAACTGATTTAGGAGTGGTCATGTGAAATTTTTACCATTTGACTAGAGTGTTCAAAAATCAAGTTCTTCGTTCTCTTTATTTCTAGAGAAATAGGGGACATTGACATTTCTGTGCCATTATGTCAGTAGCTGGTTTTGGGGTCAGTTCATTATAGTTGATACTAGGTTGTGATTCATACTGTGATGAACTGGAAGCATAGACAAGACAAGGGAGCAAATAATCCAAATGCTTTCATCAGAGCTAGCATCCAGATGCAATCCATTGCCACTGGTTATTACTCAGTTTGGGCCCTGTGGCTAATACTGCAAAAACTTAGAGTATCTAGTCTATCCATACAAAGGAAGCAAAAGAAAATAAAATAACTAAGATACTCCTGAATTTAAAGGACTTTGCATAGACAAAGAGAGTGTATGTAAGCACAAATAATAAAAACTTTAAAAAGTTTAAGGTAGAATATGTGGAAAGGGAGAACATGTTTCCCATTTACATCCTCTCTGTTTTCAGTTTTGAATACTCAGAATTGATTTCATGGTTTGTATGTTCGAGTGAGACTTGTTTTGTGAACTGAATTTAGCTGGAGCATTCTCTGAGATCTACCATTCATCTATAAAAAATAGCAGTTCCATTCCTGGTTGTCCTGTTTTGTCCCTTATGTTTGCTTAGTGATAATATGTGATTAGCTGAAGTATGGGTCTTTTTTTGTTTGTAAGTTGCATAGCATCAATAATAGCTTTTGAACATATTTTTATCCTTCTCCTTCATCTTTTTTCATCACTGACTTTTATCCCAAAAAGAACTATCCACAGCACATTCTGCAGTCTCTCTGAGTCCCACTGAGAACAATGATAGGATGGTGTCTTGATAGATTTTTTGTATGCTTCATTTCAAGATACGGACATCCTCTTTGTTTTAGAGGATGAGCCTAGCCATTGAGAAACAGCAGGAGGAGAATAGCAGAGGAAGCTCTTCTGACTATTGATTTTCTTGTGCCTTTTGTTGGTTCATTAGTTCTTCTAACAATTGCTTCTGAGGTAGCTGACTGTGTGTGACCACCACTAGCCAGCAGAATAGGGTCTGTCATGGCTAGGTGAAGCCATAGCTGATAATGTTAACTTAATAATTCAGAAGGAATTTCTGAATTCTTCTATCAAGGAGTTATAATTTAGTGTGGAGCTAATAGTGAGTTTCCTACAAATAGTGAAATACCTTACTTTTGAATATGTCATTCTTACTCTTCCACAGTATTTGTAAATGCCAGAAGTGCATAAGCCAGCTGCTTCACGAGAGAGACCAGAGGGCTAAGACAAATGGAACATTGCAAAAAGGAGCCCTGTCCATGAATTATTTGTATGGAAAGAGTATTTTCACTACTTTTGCTAGTATTGGCTGGTATTGCTGTCTTTTCCCTACCAGCTATAAAAGAATTCAAAACTGTCTAGTACCTTGTATCATGATGGTTGGAAAGCACCAGGCTGAAGTGAGGCTCTTACTAATTCTAAAATCTCTATGGATGATGCATCTTGCTGTAAGCTAGAAGAGGGTATATGTTGGATGAATGCAGAAGGAAATCACTGTTGTGAGTGAGGCGGTAGTGAAAATAGAGCAATAATTGTAAAACTGTTTCCTGGCTTATGAGTCCCTTTTGTTCCTATAATTTTTGAGAAAGACAGCTGTGATAGTAAATTTGTGAGAAAAAGTTGCTGATTTTATTCCAGATGTAATTATTTCATTAACAAAATCTGCATATTCTATATAGAGTTTTGATTTTTTTGTTTATTTTCACAACCTAGGTGAATATCACAGTAGAACTTCTGGGATACCACATATTTTTCCAGATGGCTTTTCTGAGGCTGTTTAGAGCCATGGAGTACAATCAAAAGGCTGTGGTTCACATATGGAAAATTGCTTTGTGCACTGCCCGTAACCTATACTTCTTTTATGATATCTTATATGTCTTATATGCTATACATAATACATGTAGTCTCTTTATCATGGGGGTACTGCTAAGAGGTGATAATATGCAGTCATTGATTCTAATGGTGATCTTAGAGAGAAATATTTTCTTTATAAGTAGAAAAATGTTGCTTTCACATTTGTCTCACTGCCATTTAAGTTAGTCTGTCATGCCTGGTCTGGTTTAATTTGTTCTGATGGTACAGGTTTACAAAACAGAAGAAGTCAGGTGTTATGAGAGAATTGTGACGTTTACTTTGATGGACAATATATCCTTTCATGAAAAAAAGAAGTAGTGTCAGTGTCTGAAGCCTGCTAATAGATATGTGTCTTATTTTACTATTTGTCTTGGTTGGTCAACTTTTTCATGATTTATTTTAAGTTATTATCTCTCCTTAAAAGAAAAAAATCATGCTGTTTGTC
>VZTN01010973.1:22112-39140 GCA_013400515.1 Erpornis zantholeuca | reverse complement strand
GTTTATAGCCTAAACAAGTATATTGAGTAACTGAGGACTTGCTTTTTTTCCCTCCTCACAACTCTCCCCTTTCCAGCTGTGCAATGGAGGTTCTGTCACAGAGCTTGTCAAAGGCCTGCTGAAGTGTGGCCGAAGGTTGGATGAAGCTATAATCTCATACATCTTATATGGTGCTCTCTTGGTAAGGATGTTCACTGGGTTTGTGATGACAGCAGAGGGTGCAATTTACTTATTACATACATACATTTTCCATTTATAAAGTATGGTAATGTTAACAATATTACATGGGCTGTTACAGCAGCAGGGGTTGTATAAAGGCAGTAATCTGGTGGACAGCTGTTTCTGTAGAGTATGTGCAGATTTTCTTCATTACATTCCCTAGCAGTAGGGTAATTGTTTTTAAATAAGGGAGTAAACTTGTTTTTGTTACTGCTGGTATATAGGGCCTTCAGCATTTACACAATAACCGGATCATTCATCGTGATGTGAAAGGGAACAACATTCTCCTGACAACAGAAGGTGGAGTCAAGCTCGTTGACTTTGGTAATGACCACTTCCCCTTCGTTTTCTTGATACATGCAGCCTAGCCAAAGGCATCTGTTTACTTTCCTCTGGGAAGGCAGAATGTCACAGCGAGAGACTTTTTCAAAAGCATACTCAGAATTATTTTAAGAAGGAAAAATGCAAAAGGGACCCGACAACGGCAGGAATAAAAAATCTGACTAAAAATCAGTAAGAGAGTTTTAACTTTTAAAAGCTTAAACATAATTTAATATTTTTTAAAAGTTCTGAAGCTAACATTTTATTTACAAAGCTCTTTTGCATTTCAGAAGAAATATCAGTTTCAGGACAGTTGTCCTCCTAATTTAAATTTAGATATTCCATCTTTTGCATGTGAAAAGGAAACATTCTTTCTGAAATAGCTTTTGATAGCCTTAAGCATGTTTTTTCCCCTCTGAGCAGAAGGTAAAATAGTCCCTTGTGTCCAAAACCCAACATCCATTTAATTTGTGATTATTGCTCTTAGATTTGAGGATTGCCAGTCTGGGAACATCCTAAGAAACAAGAGGGAGAAAGGGAGGGAGGGTGATAGAAAGGGGCTTGGGAACAGATTTAAAGCCAGTTCAAATTTTTCCCTTTGAACACTCATATAGAAAAATAAATAAATGCTTTAGTCCTTCAAATAAGTATGGAATGGAGTGGACAATTTTATTAAAGGTAACAGAAGCAGATTATTAGTAATGTGATTTATTAATGAAACCATATAATGCATAACGTAATCACCATTGAAAATAGTGTTGTGTGAATAATACGTTTGTTTAGCAGTGCGTGAAGGTAAAGAAACGTTCACAAAATGAGAGTAGGGTAAAATGGTATGTACAAAAAAATCTGCAAATAACAGTATTTTTAAAAAATCCTAAAATACTAAATTTAACACACATATGTAGTGAAGTTGCTAAAGTAAGCTGGCACATAGGAGATGCCTTATAATCTTTTAGGGGCAGAAATTCATTATTTTGAATTGTAAAGGCAGCAATTAAAATAGTGCTAGGAGGAACATATGACCTGAAGCAAAACTTGGAGTGAGTCCCTGACCTAGTACAAGAGGGGAAGATCCCTTCTCATTTGGGGGAATTTTGGTAGTCTGATCTTTGGTTTTAATCCGTTATAGGAAAAGTTGTTTTTTCTCCCCAAAGCAAAATGTTATTATCAGATGCATTAAGGACCTTAAAGACAGATCAGTGTGCTGCAACCCCGAGTGGCACATTCGAGGACACTGAGACTCCCAGTCTTTCTGGTGTCCCATGGGTCTGTCTGATTCCACATTTAGGTTTCAGGGGTTTTCTTCTGCTTATTTTAAGTTATGACAGTAGCACTAGAAACTCACAACAAATATGACAAGCTCAGAAAAAAATGAGACTTAAATCCTGAGTGTTCCCTACTGCTTAATGGTTAGGAAATGCCAAGAAATGCCCACCTATCTATGGGCTTGCTGACTAAAGAAGTGTCAGGTGCCAAGATTTTATTGAGTTGCTATTTTTCCTATCTTGTCTACTGCTGTAGCCACAGAAGGGTCTCTGGGAATGATTTAGGACTGAGTCACAGGTGATACTGTTTGTAGAACTGTTTTTCTCATTTTTTGCAGAAAGTGGAAGAGAAATAGTGAAATTGCAAGGAGCTCAGGAAGAGCAGGGACTCACAGTTGAGACAGTTAATGGCATCAGACTGGAGATTATTCTTGCTTCTGCCAGTGTTTCTCTGTGATGCTGGAAGGTCACTTACATCAAACTCTGTTTCTCATTTTCCCAATTGCCAGTTTGAAACACCTTGTCCTCCTTTGCAGAAGAACTGTGTGTTCTTGAACTGCAGCTGAGGTCTATTATAGCTCTACTTGAGGAATGCAGAGTGCCTGAAAACTGAAAGATCTCAGATTAAGTACCCAAACACAGTGGATGCTTTGGATATTTTTAGGTTAATCCCTGGAACTAATAATCCTCTGCCATTTTGTGGGAATGTTAAGCAGATTTGTTGTTTGTTGAGTGGGGAAGGAAATATGTCAAAAGAAAATAATAATTTTAAATTTAGTATAGGATTAGATATATTAAATAAGTAATGAGAATTCAAATCACTGGGGTTAAAAAAAATTAAATTACCACCTATTCAGTGAATGCTATCCATTCAATCCAGAGAATGAGACAGAATCTTGATTAAAAAAAAAGCTACTTCATATTCAAGACTGTACATATGGATATTAGGTCACAGAGAGGGTTACACAGATTTGCTTAATTGAGGCTTATCTTTCCTTTACTGCATGACTTTACAGCTTGTTTTTCAATGTAACACGTTTCTTCCCTCAATTGCTGTCGACAGCATAATATATTTGAATAAATGATAGTCACAGAAATTGACCCAAAATGTCTGCAATTTATGATTCATTTATGCTCATGCTATCCCTCTCTCAGCTCTTTGGTATTCTGTGCTGTTTTGGAATATCCCTAGATAGCAGCTATGAACTAAGCTGGCTGAAGAGAGACCACAGTGAAGGGGACAGAGGCTTGTTGTATGTCTTAGCCATTAACTGTTTCACAGCAGTACTCAGAAAATCACTGAATATGTGCAATTACACTGAGAAATTAAAAGCAAATATAGAATTGAATGTTGGAATCAGAAATCAAATTATTTAACTCACAAATCTCATTTTTTAAAATTTATTGGCAGCAGTCAAGGTGTATTATGTGTTTCTGCTCATTTTTGCCTCTGGGTAATGCCAAAAGAGCAAACCACTGTGGCTTTTGCTTTTAAAAAATGTTAAAGCAAAATATATTTCTGAGTCAATATTGGCTTTGTATCACCTCAGTGGAATGCTACTGATCTCAACTCATTCAATTATATGTTGACCAGAGCACAGAAGATTTGCTGTCAAAGTTCATTCCAATTTGTTAAATCAGAATGTTTGATTGCACTTGAATTCATTCTTTTGGGTTTTTTCAGTGGTACTTCAGTAGTCCAGCAAAGCTCTGAAGCTAATATTTTGTTTTATGTGCGTAATTCCTTAAGTACAAGCTGCAGTGTGAGTTTGAGCCTCTGAGCTTTCCTCATTAGGGAAAGATTTAAGCAAGTGCATAAGTGTTTTGTTGAACAGGAGCCTCTGCAAGTATGCTAGTGAACAAATTTCTCGCCAGTGATGTTCGGGCAGTAAATTTCTGAAACAGAAGTTTTAAACTCAAGTTGCAATTTTAATAGTTCCCATTTATACTTTGAAAACAGCAGAAAGAAATCTGGGATATTTATGTGACAATGGAATTTTCTGAGTTTGAATTAAAGTGCTTCAAACTGAGAGTCATTCACAAAAAAAAATCTCTAAGAAACTCTGAAGAAAACAAGCTGAAATTCATCAAACCAATAATTTGCACCTACTCTGGCCAGGCATTCTGCAGCTGTGCTCACATGTTTGGGTTTTGTTTTCCAGATACTTGAAATAAACTTAGCAAAATGACAATGAATTTGAAGCCAGGTTTCTTTGATCTGTTCTATTGCAGGTGTTTCAGCCCAGCTCACCAGCACACGGCTGCGTAGAAACACCTCAGTGGGAACACCCTTTTGGATGGCACCTGAGGTAGGCAGGTGTGCCTCTCTGGGTTGTCTCTATTCATTGCAATACACACTTTATTGCCACTTCCCCAGAGTAGGGGGGGATCTTTTCTTCCCTCCCCTGTGGCTGTGTTTCTGCTTTACATCTTGTCCTCTGTCCAGTAAAAATAATATACTATTAGAGTATACAAAATGGACTTCTAATAATCATTATTTTCTTCTCTGTTATGTTTCCATAGAAGTACAGCAAATCTACAAGAAACTGAGGGTCCTGACAATGTTATGACTTCCCAGTCAAATATTGTATGTTTTGGGATGCTCATCCATGATGTAAATACAGACGGGGGAGAAGGAGGAATTCCTTCTTTCCAGTCTTGCTCTAGTCTTGCACACTGCAAACCCCTGACTGACCTATGTGTTCTTTAACCTTAATCATTAGTGGGGACCTGTAAACTTAGACACATGGGCTAGCATAGATTAAAAAATGGAGAAAAATACAGGTAGCTTAGCCTGTAGTCAAGTATCTTGGACCCTATATTTATATACTACTACCCAGACATAACCCTTTGCCTTCTATTTTGTGAAGCTCTAAAAGGTTTTAGCACATTGTTGAAGAAAAGTTCCGTTTGTACTTTACCAAATTTTGGGGTGAAGGATATCAGTCTTTGCCCTCCTTGCTTTAAGGAACACAAAGTACTTCTGACAGATATGGATTATGAAATTTAAAAACAAGGATTGAAACAGGACTGGTCTGTTTATTTGTAACTTGTTCAGCCTTTATAACAGTACAAGCCCTTTTCTGTTAAAGGCCATATGAAGTTTGGGGAATTTGGGATGGAATTTTTATCCATTACGAATGCACACAGGTCTATTTCTATATGTCAAAGGGTTAAAAGTATTGTGCAAATATTTTTTCTAAAACATTTAATACTTTTTATGGATCTATTTTTGTTACTAAGGAAGGCTGTGTTTATAGCTGAGCAGGGAAAAGATGCTGCTGTAACAGGTCTAAAATTGATCTTGCACAGTCTCACAAAGAATGGTTGGTATTTCACCATCTCCATAACAACCAGTTTACGTCACAAAGGAGACACAAAATACCTTAGAAACCATTGTGCAAGCATTATTTATGGAATCACCTTGGTTGGAGACATTTCTAAAATGAGACCTCTATAAAATACTTGTCTCAGTAATAACGGACATGTTATGAAAGATTTTATTGAACATAGATTCTTAGATGTTATTTTTATGGTACTGTTTGGCTTGAATAATTGCCATCAAGGACAGTAATCATGCCAAATTTATTTTCCCTTATGTGTTGAAAATACTTATTCTCATGGCAAAAAAGCTAAAGCAATAAGTAGATATTTTGATCTGAAAAATTTTGACCTAAAAATACAACACACATGTAACCAAGGTGTGTTATGTACATAGCACATCAAACAGGAACAGGAGTAGCTTTGAATACTTCCTGTTTTGAAAATATCTGTTGAAAGAACCAAGCCAGTACATAAACATAGTAACCCGTATCACATTTATATGCCTGTGTGAGATGTGCCAGGCTTCATAGGTGTACCAGTCTGCAGAACAGCTGTAAGGTGCTTAGATATCCATTATGCTGCTGTTGAAATGGCTTTTAAATGACAGGTTGCATAACATGCTTGCTCAAGTCCCTGCAGTTGCTCATATAAATGACAGGTTTCAAGCGATGTGCAAGATGCAATTTACTTCTATTTCTGGGGAGATCTTTCTGGTATTTTTAAAATATGCACCCAAATTTTTATGTGAAACATGGAAAATTAGGACTGCAATAAGATGGAAAGGTGTGCATGCGTAACAGTTTATTAGGAAGAGTGTTTTCTAGATGAGACTGTGGTGAGATCAGTAAACACTAGAAAGACACCTAACTCAGTTTTTTGCACTCATTTGCAAAAAAACCTTCCAGCCTAAAGGTTTTTGACATAGGGTAGAATGTATGTCAAACCCCAAAATATTATAAAACAACTGAACAGGAATGAAATGTTACAATCAGAGAAATAGAAAGCATGAAGACTTTTTATTTTTTAATCAGGCTTTATCTACGTGTGAAACACACGTGCCTCGGTCAATGCATAAGGCAATCATGGGATCTTATCTGGCAGTGAGAAAGATGGATTGAATCTGAAGGGGGAGTGAAGAGGGGAAATGAAAGAGCTTGCCTTGAAGGAAGATACTACAGTAGTGTTTCAGAGTAGAATAAAGCTGACAGGAAATATTTTCCAGTGTAAACTTCAGGAAAATAAAACCCAGAGAAGAATGATGAAGAATGTGTTAAGCTAACAGATAGGAATAACTAGATATAAGCAGGAGACAAATACACTGGAAACTGGAATCACTAGATCAGCCTGGGTCACAAACAGTCTGGAAAATGAAGCAAACCATATTTTAAGATGAAGTTTGCAAAACATATCAAAGGGATTATATGGCATGGTGCTTGAAACAGCAAAAGTTCATAGGAAAACAGCAGCGACTGAGGGTAATATAAGGAAGGTTCAATGTTCTTACTGGCAGCACTCAAAGCAGCAGCTGAACATTTTTGAGTGACTCAAGCATCTTGGCTCTTTTTTTTTCTGATGACTCTGAAGCTTGTTTAGCAGTATCAGGACAAAAAAGATCTGTCCTTGAGCATTTGTTTTGAGCAGAGATTGTGATTAACAAAAATTTTGCTGAAAAATGAAAATACAGGTAAAATTAGGCTTTGAGGAAGCAGCAGAGGAACGTGACGAGGATAAGTCAGTTTGAGAGTAGCTTTCAAGTAGACTAATTGAAAATGAATCATTGTTGTTTAACCTAATTAATATTGTTTCATGGTTACAAACGAAGACTTTCAGAAACTGAAGCACTGATTAGAAGCATAGCAGTAAAAGATAAATTCGGCAGGATAGTGTTAGTATGTTTAAAGCTGCCTGTTAGCAAACACTTAAGTTACCTAAAATCTGCTTCTATTGTGCTGAAATAAATTGTGCTATATGCTAGCAGGAGGAATCAGATTTGAAGCTTTTGTACTGAACTGCCTTACATTTGTGGTTCTAAGCATTAACATGTCTTGTTTTCAACTCCCAGTGCATAGCTTAACAAAACCTAGTTTAAGTAGAATTGTAGATTTCTTTTTCCACAGATATGATTAGATTATCATGATCTAGCTGAAAACTTGACTCTTGAAACAAGCTCAGTTAGAAAATTACAAAATAACAGAATGACAGAGTCAAGTAGGTGGAAAAGACCTCTGAGATCATTGAGTCCAACCTATGACCACATATCATGTCAACTAGATCATGGCACCAAGTGCCACATCCAGTCTTTCCTTAAGCACCTTTGGCGATTGTGACTCCATGATCTCCCTGGGCAGCCCATTTCCAATGTTTAATTACCCTTTCTGTGAAGGAATTCTTCTTAATGTCCAACCTAAACTTTCCCTGGCACAGCTCAAAACTGTGATCACTTGTCCTGCCTCAGGTTGCCTTTGAAAAGAGGCTGACCCCCACCTGGCTACAACCACCTTCCAGCGAGTTGTAGAGAGAGATAAGGTCCCCCCGAGCCTCCTCTTCTCCAGGCTAAACACCCCCAGCTCCCTCAGCTGCTCCTCGTAGGAGTTGTGCTGCACACCCTTCACCAGCTTCACTGCCCTTCTCTGGACACGCTCCAGCGCCTCAGTGTCCTTCCTGAACTGAGGGGCCCAGAATGGGACACAGCACTTGAGGGGTGACCTCACCAGTGCTGAGTACAGTGGGACAGTCATGGTCCTGGCCCTGCTGGCCACACTATTCCTGATCCAGGCCAGGATGCCACTGCTCTTCTTGGCCATCTGGGCACAGCTGGCTCGTGTTCAGCTGCTGTCACCCAGCACTGCCAGGTCCTTTCCCACTGGGCCACTTGTCAGCCACTCTGCCCCCAGCCTGTAGTGCTGCATGCTCCATCCCCTTATCCAGATCATCAGTATAGATATTAAACAAGACTAGGGCCAACACTGATCTCTGGGGGACACCACTAGTGACCAGACACCCACTGGACGCGGCACCATTCTCCACCACTCTCTGAGCCCAGCCACCCAGCCAGTTGTTACCCCAGTGAAGAGAGCACCTGGCCAAGCTGCGTGCTGCCAGCTTTTCCAGGAGTATGCCATGGGAGATTGTGTCAAGGGATCATCACGTCCAGGTAAACAACATCCACAGCCTTTCCCTTATCCACTAGGTAGGTCACCTGACCATAGAAGGAGGTCAGGTTTATCAGGCAGGACCTGCCTTTCCTGCTGGTTGGGTCTGATCCCTTGGTTGTCCTATGTATGCCTTAGGATCACACTCAAGATGATCTACTCCATGTGCAGATATATGTATGGTTTTGCCCCAAATTTAGTTTTAAGAATGGAAATAGAAAAAGATACTTGAAGTCAGAAAGAACTGGAGAGATGCTGAAGATCATTTAAAACTGCAGGGAATATGCTGTTATATTTTAGTGGTGACTGCTAAAAAAATGACACTGGTGAATGTGTACTTACATTTAAAAATAACATAATTAAAACACAGCTGATCCTTTGAAGGATTAGGTGTTGAAATATGACACATGAGTAGGAAAGGCTGTGACACTGTAGTAAAGGTATGTGAATTCTGTAATAATGAGTTAAGCAGAGGCAAAATCTTGGGTCTGTTTTCCTATTTTCAGAGATATTTCAGATATCACAGTATTATTTAAAGCTGTCTCAACTCTGTGTTTTGAGCATTTGTTACCATCCTGCCATGAGGAAGTAATGATCAGTGAGACTGCCCCAGACAGTTTTCCTTTCTCCTGCTGAATCAAGGCATTCTCCTGGGATAAAATTCAGTACATCTGAGGATCAGAATTTCCAAAGTGTTAGAACAGTAGGTGACTAGCTTAAATTGTCTTTCTTTTCCCAGTGTTCCTTTGTATTCTTTTTAAACTTTAAATCTGGTCATGTGTGTGTGAAGTAAGTCTAATCCTTAAACAATGAATAGTATTTGCATTGTTTCAGTATGAAGCTGTGTCTCTGCATAATCTAATGAAAAATGAACAAAACTAGCTGGTAAGAAGGCATCCCAACAAGTAACTTGCATCAATGTAGTTTAAAAATATACATAGAGAAAAATATAATTTTGCAAAAACTTCACAGCAACTTTTCTGCTGAAGTCAGTATTTATTAAAGTAAGGGCTGTATTCAGGAAATTTGGGAAAAAATTCATTTAATTGTAAATACATTTAATGTCTAGATAAATACTGAGTTGGGAAAACAGCATAGAGAAGATAAGCCCCTCACTAACCTGGGCTTATTGAATCATAGAACCGTAGGTTTGGGTTGGAAGGGACCTTAAAGATCATCTGTTTCCAAGTCCCCTGCTCTGGGAAGGGACACCTTCCACTTCACCAGGTTGCTCAGAGCCCCATCCAATCTGACCTTAAACTCTTCCAGGGATGGGGCATCTACAGCTTCTGTGGGCAACCTGTTCCAGTGCTTCACCACCCTCACAGTAAAGAATTTTTCCCCATATCTAATCTAAACCTACTCTCTCAGTTTGACTCCATTCCCTCTTACTCTGTCACTGCATGCTCTTGTAAAAAGTCCTTCTCCATCTTTCTTTTCATGTTTTTAATTAACTCTAAGCAGGTACAGTGGTACATTCCCGTGAAGTAATTAAATATAGTCTCACCTTGTCATATTTCAACTTATTCTATTTGCCAGCCTTTTGCTTACATCAAGAGATTCAAGGTCAATTAGCTAAAATTAGCTTTTTGCATATGCACATTTTCAGTATACTTTTAATTGCCAGCTAAGCAAGGAATTTCATACATGCTGATTTATAATGAACTGTAGGAATCCACTAAATAGGATAAATAGGATATAGATTTCGAGAAAATATATACACTTACTTTTCTGCCTGAAAGCCATTTGAAAACAGCTGTACAGTGGAAAAGCATGCTTTTTGTGATAAATAATATTATACCTTCTCTAAAAAGTTTTGAAAATATTTTAACATCTTCCATGAAAGTATAATAACAAATCTCTTACAGCTAATGATAAGAGATAGGTTATTAAATTAGCTCTTATTACAGTTTTTCCGTTTTTGTAGTCTTTTTACCTTTTTAAAAACAATAAATGCAAGAAACAAATGTTAAAGATAAGTAGCGTTAAATGATTTGTCGCATAGGTGATAATATATTAAGCCTGGGGTGAAAAGGGATTTCCCACTTGACATAGATTGTGAAATTACATCCTCAGGAGGTTAAGGTGCCAGGATACTGCAGTGTACTGGGAATTATTTTTAGGGAATATTAGATGTCCTCTTGCAATGCAGCCCTTGTTGGAGTGCAGCACTGTGGTTCATGTGGAACTAGGTATAGGCATGCCAGAGGGGAACTTCTGAAGTGTAAGTGTGGGAAGGCATGGGGGGAAGAGTGGGAACAATTGCTCTAAATAGGGCAAGAGTGTATGGAAGAGCTGAGGGACACAGAAGTGAAGTGATTTGCATAAGAGCTTACAGCAGGTCTGTGGCAGAATGTGAGGTAGAATTAAGTCTCTAAATGGCTGCACATAACTGAAATGCCTGTGACTGTGAGATGTCACCTTTTAGAGCTGACAGATGATTTTTAAAAAAGATTTTTTTGTGAACACAGATTTTTATTTCTTTAAAGAAATAAAGGAAATCGCCATTTCTGTCCTGGTTTTTCCCTTACTTTCTTCTTTTTCTGTGACTCTGAAACCAAAGCTTTAACAAACTGCTGTAGTAAGGAGTTATATTGAAGTTGCTTAAAGTCCAGAATGAAAGCAGTGAGTGTGGAAAGCTGAATTGGAATACAGAGGTTTCAAACTTTAAAGGACATTACATACAAGAGAGGCAGAGAGCACGGCAGGACAGCACCAGCAAGCTCTCCCTCAAAAGCTACATCTGGCAGAATGCATCACCTCCTCCTTTGCCCCCAGGAGAACTGACCTCCACCTGGGCTAGCATGGCAGGAAGGAGTTGAAAAGTACATAGCAGCTAGAGGAAATCTCAGGGAACATTGCTAGTAACGTTGATGACATAGCCAAAGTCTTGTGAAGGGATGCAGAGGAGTTGCTTCTATTTTCTTTTAACAGCTATGGAGGGGTTGTAAAGCTTTCATGTAGGATGTTTAAAGATTCAAAAGACAAATCAAAAAAACAAGCCCAAAACGTCAGAGAAAATCAGTTCAATAACATGTGGGTCTGCACAGAGTTGCCTACATGAAATATGTTTACTTAGGAGGCTGGAGTTGGCTCTTAGGTTTTGCTTTCTTTGTGAAAGACCATTTGAAAATTTGTTTAGTATATATGCTTACTGTTCTGGAGTAAATCTGTGGATCAGAAGCAAAATGTGTCAATTATATTATTATGGGCTGTATTGAGTTTTTGATGGTTTCATGGTATAAAAGCAAGATCTGTGTGCCTGAAAGCCTGTCTGTTTTTCCTTTCTGTATCATTTGGTCCAATAAAAGGTTAGGTTATGCTCCCCTACAAATGTAGCCTTTTGCCAAAGCAGTATAATAGTCTCAGCAATATTTCCCTTGGGTGAGTTAAAAATAAAAATTGATTATTCAAAACTGTTAAAGTTTGACTACTTGACATATAATTAATTTGCAGTGAATCAATATTAATTGTTATAATTACTTATAGGACTTATTTTAAATGTTATTTACTACTTATTTTGGTCACATTTATAACAATGTAATAATTTTCTGATATACTTTGGAAAAATTTATATGATGGTACAAAATAAGAAACTGAAGGAATATGAAGAAATATTCCTGCACTTCCAAATAAGAAAGTGCAGGAATATGGCACCAATTTCAAACACATCATTGCTTTTTTTTAATATATGAATGTGCTTGAAGAGTGGATGGAAAAGAGGGAAAGAGGAAGTGATGGAGAGATAGAGATAGATAAGTATCACTTTGATCTATCTAATTCAGTATCATTAGTGCTGCTAAATGCTATCATGCAAGACTTTTTTGGTTTTGGTGCGTAGGAATTAGAAGAATATTTAAGGTTATATTTCCAATGTAAACAAATGAACTTGGGTCGTGTTGTGTCAGATGAAGCCCAGAAGTTTAGTTGGTTTGTTTCACTTGACTGGCACAGCTAGCAATCTTGTTTTGCTTGCAGCAATGGTAACAACTTTGTGCCGCCTTCATTTTCCATGCGCGGTGCTTCTCAGCAGTGCTCACACGCCACATAAACTGCTTAGTTGGCTCTGTCAGCTGAGCTCAGCACCGCCTCACTCCAGCAGCTGCAGCCCTGCTAACTCCAGGTCCTTGCTGCGGGTGGGTCAGCAGCACTAATTGTGTAGCAGTCGTCTCCAGGTAGCACATCTCCACTGCTGTTATCAGCGTATGCTTGCAGCTCTGCTTTGTACAGGCACTGTATATACTGAGGCAAAGCGAAAGTAAGTTCACTTCTAATAATTCTGGGTAAACTTAAAAGGGTTTGATGTATTTTACTTCACCTAAACATATTATAGTTTCCTCTCTCTGCACAAGTCAGTATGACCACTGTCCAAATAATAGGTAGTTCTCTATATTACCTGTTTTCCTTCTTATAAATCCATCTTTGATCTGCTACTGGGCTTGCTGCAGTTCAAAGAAGTATTTGTATTGATTTCAGAACAAGCAGAATTATATCCTTGAATATAAAGTTTTCTTGTCAGGGTGTAAGTCATCTTGTGTATCTCTGAATTTTTGTGGTTCTGTACAAGTTATAAATCACACAGAATGCCTAGGCACTGACTTCTCTAAATTCCCTCCATTTAGTGTGAGTAATTTGTTTATGTACCGTTTTTCCAGACCTGTGAATTCCCCATCCCCTTATTCTGTACCAGTGTGACCATCAGCACAATTAGTGTTGACAGCTACCATCAGACTTTCTGTATCTCTCTCTGGTGTTTGAATGCTTTTCAACCTACAGCAGTATGACTGGGCATGAAATAGTGATGAAATTGCAACTGAAACAAAAGGTGACAGCCTGTCTCCTTAGCAACCCGGGCCACTGTGTGCATGCAGAAGCATGCTGAAGTGAAAAACTTGGTGCTTATTCCCTTGATGTTTAGTAGCAAATCTCAAGATTAGCTACATCACTCTCTGATGTTTTACCATGAACATGTTTGCAATAAAGCAAACTACTTCTTCTGTTTCACTTTTACAAGCAAGGAAGGATTTTGCTGGATATAAAATGGATACAAATGTGATGTCATTGCACAAGGAAGTGAAAGGGAATAGCATATTCTTCAGTTTCAGATCATTTCTTCTGGGCTGTCTTCATGCCCCACTGGGCAGAGCAGGCATCAGCAGTGCTGAATGATACTCTCAGCTCCAAAACTCCAACAAAAAGTAGAGATGTTTCCAAAAAAAAAAGTGTCTCTGAGTTCTGGATAGAGACAGGAATATAGTGAAAGATAAGTCAATAGCATATTCCTCTTTTGTATTTGGCATTTAGAGATTTTTGCTCTGCAGGGAGTAGCAGTAGTTTTCAAGGAAAAACAGGGCATTCCTGTTTTTTTTTTCAAGGCAAATTTCCTGAGGCATTCCCAAGGACTTCACTAGCTTGTAAACTGTGACTTAGAGTGCTCCTTCTTCTTCACATTGCAAGAGAATGTTCTCTGCTATCCACCACATAAAGCAAACTGCTGATGTGCACCTTTCATCGAGGAAAAAAGTATAAAATTTGATTCTTGCTTTAAAAATTGAAATTAGTAGCATCCATGTTTTTCCAAGAGGTGCACAAGTTGGTAAGATCCTAATAAGTTCCACAGAAAACACTTGTTTCAAACCAAAGTGATTATTAAATTCATGAAAATTCTGCTTACTGGGTGAAGAATAGCTCATTTTGTATCTTTTCTGTGAGGCTAAGCTCAAACTATTGTCAAGCCAATTGTCTAAAGCATACTGGTTTGTATGGTCCACTGGCTGAATTTCTCTTAAAAAAAGGAATATATATATTTAAGGGGGATACTTTTTCTGAAATAATCACTGTAGCGTCTATAACAGCACAGAGGAGAATCTAATGGTGTCTAATTCCCCTTGGTTTGCATGGCAGTATTTTGCCATAGTGTCATTGTACTGCCATGTAGTGGAGGTGTGGCTGTTAGCTGTGGAGCAGGAGACACAAAGATGCATTTTACATTTCCTTCTCTTTGGCAGGTAATACACTGTGAAGGTGAAAAAAGCTCTAAGACTTATTTTTTGTTTTTAAAAACAACAGTTGCAGTATGTTTTATTTTCCCCACCCAGTATGAATGCAGTGAGTTCTGATGCTAATAATTTTTGTGTAGTTTGTTAAACTTTGTAAGAACAAGATATAGAGGAAAGTTTGTCGTCGTGCTGTAGTTAGAAGCAATTGTGATGTGCTTGTCGGGAAAAAAATCATGGTATCTTTGAATGTGGGAGCCCAGCTATGTGTGAGGCATTGCTGATGATGTCCAGTGTGACCCTGAGCAGGTCCTTCTTTTCCTTCTCTTGAAAATGAAATTATATTCCTCTGCATCATGAAGTTTGAGAACAAATAGACAAGTATTTGCAAGGGACTCAGCACACTGGTGAGAATCCAGGCAACTTCAAAGGTATTCACCTCCAGGAAATGGGCTCTAGCAGATTTTATACTAAGCAGATAAATGTTTTTCATGTATTAAAAAAGGAAAGAGCACAGTGCATAAAATCAGCCACATATGGATAAGCTTCCAAGTCCTGACCTTGGAAGCCAACTTGGATGGCTTTTTTTGAGGAAGTGTTATTAAATATACAGATGGTTTGGGGAACTGTATAGAAAACCCCAAAATAATCAAGAAGTATAAGCTTTCTCTTCAATCTATGAGCAAAATTTCAATGATAGCCCCTTTAGAATATATTATTGTAAGTATCTCTGATGGATCTCTATATCGACTTTGCAAATTTTTGCATTTGATAGTTTCTCTCTCACAAATGATATAAGAAAAGGAAATTATCATGAGGGCCTCTGAAACAGGGGTGGTGTTTTAAAGCACTCTGCTTGAGCTGTGTGGAAGCTGTCTACTGTGCATATTTCAAGAGACAAAGTGATCTCTGTGATGAGATGAAGGCTATAGTGAACATTTTGAAGAATTAAAAACTATTCCAGAACTTTCATTTAAGACATTCTGTTGAACAGAAGGGAGATGGAGATATTATCTTTGTGTGACAACTTTGAAAAGTACCAGATTGACTAACAAAGCTGTGCCTCTTCAAGCTGAAGTAAAGAAAAAAAAAAGAATCCTCTTTTGCAGTGCTTACTGTAATTTTTCCCATTTCCCTGGTGTACTAACTGGAAAAATTGAGGAAATAGGGTGAACTCAACCCTTCTCAAAACATTGATAAAAAATTTGGAAAGGTCTTAATTTTTCTGGACTGATTTGCTCTGGGAAAAGAAAAGGAATTAACTAATGTGCAAACCTCCTACCCTAAACATTTCAGTATTATTTTAACTGTGTTCAACACCCCCTATTTCTGATAAAATAAGTGATGAGTACACTACAGTGGGGTCATGAGTCCCAAATAAGAGATGGACAAGTTCTATGGGCCTGTTGGACAGAATCACTACCAGAGCCAGGAATGCCTTTGTTATGTGCAGTTTATGGAGAAAGTAACTAAGGGTTAAGCTGGAATCAGCAGCTCTCCAGGAAAAGTTTTTTTCTAACAGGTTACTCTCTGCCAGCAGCTACTCGCATTGCTGACTTGCATGTTGCAATCTGTGCAAAGTATTGTTCCAAACAGAAGCCCTAACATGAGAATTCAGAAGTAATACAGAAGCTAAAAAAATATAAAATCTCTTCTAGAACGTAGGTACAGCCAAGGACATGTTCTTTTTATCTCAAGTACAAATTATTAAAGATACTTTAAAAACTAAGAAAAATCATGGAATTGATACTAGCAGTATGCAGGGATCCAACAATACACTAACTATTTCAAAGTAATTGTTTAATTGATGAGACTGGGGAAGACAAACTTGAGACAGAATTCCAAATCATAATAAAATGCAGTGAAGCTGCAATTTTTATCTCATCCCTTTGCTAAGATAAGGGCTAAATTTAAACTTTAGTTTGAATCTCACATTTAGATTCAGCTTACATGAATAGTTAGTGTATTAGAATGTGATCAGTGGGTTGGGTGGAAGTATGCATTGAGTCTGTGATATGAAACAGTTCTGATATCCAAGGAGAGATTCCTGTTCGCTTCCATTTTTTTTTAGACAAGGTATGTAGTATGTTACCTAAGATATTTTTGAACTACTCAAATTCAATAAATACAAAACAAAACAACAACAAAACACCAAAAAAAAAAACCAAAACCCCAAAAAAACCCCAAAAAAACAACAACAAAAAGGCAGAAACTACTAATGGAACATTCTTATCTAAAAACCAGCTGTGGAAATAGGTCTATCCTCATGAATAATCATAGAAGTTAATAAGAATAACATCAATAGGGTTCTCTGCTATTATAATAGGTTTCTCTAAGTAGTTCTTTCAAAAACAGAATTTAGTGTCGATGTTTTTTGTATAGATATTTGAAGCATCCCGTGGAGCTTAATGTATTTTAAAAAAAGAAACATTGTGTTTAAAGAAAACAAACCTAAGAGAAGTTCTAATTCACTGTTACCTTTTTGTGGTGTTTCTTCTTTCTGGTTTATACAGGCGAAAATGATACAGATTTGATTACATGGCATTTTAGGCATGACTCAAAAAAGTGCTTTCATGTTCTATTGGATGACATGAATTGTACATTAGGTTAAAGCATTGGTTTCTCTGCTTCTCTTCTCATAGGTCATTGCTTGTGAACAGCAGTTTGACTACTCATATGATGCTCGGTGTGACGTGTGGTCCTTGGGAATAACAGCTATTGAACTGGGGGATGGAGACCCTCCTTTAT
>VZTN01010973.1:6934-20858 GCA_013400515.1 Erpornis zantholeuca | reverse complement strand
TTATTCTTATTTTAGAATATAAAAACATATAATATCCAGGTACCTTCTTTCCAGTAGCTCTTTTCTTAGCTTCTGTTGATGAAAACGTTTATTTCAAAAGGAGAAGGCAACATTTGTAACTGTTAAACAATATTTTCAAATGTTATTCCCCTAGAGTCTTAGGCTTGTTTTACTGTAAAAGAAAAACATACAATTTTGACAGTGCTATGAAGCAGTCTGGCAGTTTCAGCAAACTGTAGTCATAATTTTTTTTTCATTTTCCTGAGGATGTTAAAATGTGAAGACTTGGATTGTCATCCATGGACAATGCAGTATGAATGATACTGGATTGGATATGAAAAAGGGATATAAATTTCCTTCTATATACAGTCATGTAAATTAGGTGCATTATTTCATACTGACTATTTTTGATTTCATTTGTTTTCATTTCATTGAGTCTTCCTGAATAAATTGAGATTGACAGTGCAAAATAGAGTTTAGCAACAGAACAGTCGTAATAATAGAAGAAATACAGAAATTGTCCTTCATTGATGAGACTGGCATGTACTTGTATTTTCCACATTTTGGCTCATGAAGAATCACCGCTGACTTAACAGTTTAAAACCTTCAGCAATACAAGTGTTTGACCTTTTGCTATCTACACAGTTATCATAGGCTTTTAAAATTTCTTCTGATTGCAATTTGCATTTCTGATTAAGTCTATTTATATGCAGATGCAGTTTTGCTGGGTTTTGGCTCATACAGTTATCTCCTTCTCCCCAGCTCAGACATGAACTACCACCACTCTTTCCAAAATTATTCATACTGAAGCAGCAGTTAATCTTGTTGCCTTTACATTAATATAAAACAGGTCCGGGCAGTTAAGACAAGGGAGGCTTCAGATTACTAAAGCAATATCTATAAATTTTATCAGTGCTTTAAAAAGTTTAAAAGGATGGAAATTTACTTACCAAAAGTAAGGGCTAGCAGTAGGAAGATACATGTAGGGCATGTAGTCTTTGACTTCTGTCTACAGTTTGCCCCTTTCTCTATGTGCTGTTGCATCTCTGTATGATTTAGCAAAACAAAGATGAATTATCTATCTGATTATTCAAATAATGCATACATTTACAAAATAGTATAAATTTTTGAGTCAAGATATTTTCCTCTGCTGTGCATTATGTGAGCTATAGCCCTGCTGCTTCTAACTATGCATTCTTAGTAGATGAAGTGGGCTGTGATGAGTGCTGGGTGGCATAAGCAGCTGGGCTATAGGAGATGGAGCTTCTCTCCTGGTACGTGTTTGAAATCAATTCAGAGGATAGCAATTATGACAAAAAAGTGCATTTCCCTCTTAGAGTAGCTTGACAGATCAGAAGCAGAAGTATTCTCAGAGCCGTTTCTGTTAACTATGCTGAAATGCACACCTTTTTAACAGCCTTTTCAACATGAGCATTGAGGCTCTTCTCTGACTGAAAGTACTTTTTCTGAGCACTGAATGTTGAGTGTCGAGCTGTGAGGTATACAAGCATTGAAGCTCACCTTCTGACACTGTTCAATCCAAAATCCTCTGAGCACAGTTAGGGTGTGACAGTGGTTCCCTACAGTCAAGCTCCACTTTATTGGGAAGTGCAAAAAGCTTCTGCAAATAACAAACAGTAAATGTAATGTGCAGGAGCTCAGGACTTCTGAACACCTAATCAATATGATTTTGCAGAAGTCATTTATTGTTTATATTACACTCCAGTTATACATTTTCCAGCTGCTGTACACGTGATCACACACCACCTAATTGGTCTTAATCCAGTGCAGCACAGTCCTTCATTATCTATTTCTTGCTGTCTTGGTATTCTGTTTTCTCAACTTCTTCTTTCCAATTTAGCGTGGTTTACATTTCAGTAACCTTGATGAATTCCTGAGGCTCTGATAAGAATAACTGAAGATGGTTTGGTGGGGCACTCTCTCAGGGTTCAAATACATTACAACAGTAATGGGTAATAACAAGCAATAAATGTAATGGCTATTGATTCATTGATTTTTGTATGTGATTTCTGTATGTGTTCTCCCAGGATCATTTTTTGTTGTTTGGGCTGATTTGACTGTAATTTGGAGAAGAGGTGACATTGCTCTTTACAGTAAAAGACACTTAGACATCACTCACTCAGAGAGTTATTAAGAATCGGTTCCTTGTTTGCTTACATTCTTGACTCCAGTTGATCCATATCTCTCTGTTTATACTGCCTTCTGTGTAGTAGACTGGTCTGTTTTCTGTGATGCTGGTTTCTTTACATTAGCAGAAAACTTAGCAATGGTTTTCAAGTTTTGTTATCATGCATTGTTTAATAATCTGTTCTCATTAATATTTTAAAATGTTAGTAATGGCAAAATTGACAAAACTTGATACAGAAATCTCTGTTTCTGTAGACTTTCCTTTCTCAAGTAGTTAAGTTGCTATGTCAGTTGAGTCATTGGCTTTTTTTCTAGAGAGAGACAATTGTGCTTTTAGCTTTTGCATTTAGTTTCAACATAGTGAGCAGCAGAGCTAGGCCTTAGTCTTAAATGAGTATAATTTAAATCAGTGAGTCTTTACTTAGACTTTATAGGATTTCAATCAACCATTAGATGAATAATTTTGTACTGGCAGTCAGAGCAGTTGCATACCCCCAAGATCTCTGGAGATACCTTCTTGTGTAGAAGTCAAGGACTTCTGGTAAACTTAGTACGTCCAGCTGGCATAGATTCACATCTGCGTTATGTAACTTGGGCCAGGGATGGACTAATGTCCAGTTTGAATAGCTCAGAGGTCTGCAAAGGAGCACATCTGTGGATGCACCACAGGATCCCAAGATGTTGTGGCATTGTGGGAAGAGGAGGCCTCTTATGCCTGTTTAAATTCAGATTTTCTATCATTGGGTCAAGCAACATAAAATGTGATTGGAGCCTGAATTAATCTCAACAAAACAGCTTATTTCTAGAGGATGGATGAACCGTCAGAAATCACTGAGTACTTCAACTTGGGCATGAAAAAAAAAGTTATCCCACTGTGCTGCACTTCCCTCAAAGCCTGACTAGTGTTTCACAGCAGGAGGTGCTGGATGCTGTGTTTTTGAAAACACAGTGGTTTTTTTAAGGTGTCTAAGCATTAACTTCATACATTTGATAATATGGCCTGAACTGTGAGCCAGATGTTTAAGCATCTTCCAGTGGTTAAACACTTTTCTTGTCCTACAGAAAAGGTAGTGTCTGCAGCAAATATCTGATAGTAAAAATGGAATGAAAAAGAAAATGCTAGTTAATTTTTAACTCAGGTGTTTCATTAGACTCTGGACCTTATTTCTATGTATATTATGTACATTTAGAAGAGAAGGGGATATGAGTTCCTGGACTAATGCAAATTTTAAAAACCTCTTTCATTCATGAACATTTTGTTGTATGAAGGTGCAGTATCTTTGAAACAGCTGTGATAGCATGTGCATGAGACTTTCCTTAAAACTGTTAATGAGAAGAAAGCATTATCTTAGAACAAATGTTAATATTCTGTTTTGCGGTCATGCACATATTCTCTCTCATCAAAATGGATTCTTGGATCTAACTAATAAATCTCCTGAAAAGGGACCTCCAGTGCCTAGAGATAAGAGATAAATCATACTGCGAAGACACCGAACCATGAAATTATTCTGTTAACATGTCATCTGCCTAGAATATATTTTCAAATCTCCAACAGAAGGGTCTCAATTATGAAAGGAAGGTGGCCTCGCAAAGTTGGTAATTTGGGAGTTGATACTTTTAACCTCTTCCATCTGCTGTCACTACTTAGGTGTGTCTGTTTCAGCAAAATATTACAAAGTGAAAGATTCTCAAATACCATAACACCTAAGCTTTTAAAAGTAAAATAGGTCCATAAATTCAGTGCTATCTATTGAGGTATCATGACAAATCACTCTTAATGATTTGAAATTTTGAAAAGTAATGACTATAAAAATTGTCTGGGAAAGAGGAGATAAAAATGGTACGTTATAGTCTGGAAAGGGTGGGTGGGGTGTATGAACCAGTGCAAAGTGAGGATTTCAGATCATGTTGCAAAGATCCTGCTTTTTAGGATTTGTCTCTTTATATATAGTCTTTTTTACAGGAACATGGTAAAGAGCAATTTTTCTAGGTTACACTGACAGCTGACACTAACAGAAACGAAACCAAATTCTCCACTCATGTCTTTATCACTCAAGTGTTCTTCTGAGAGCAGTAGAAGGCACCTGTTTTAAAATTGATTGGTGGTAAGAAATGGCTATTTAATTTTCTAACTCACAGAATCAGAGAATAAAGTGAAATTTCATTTAAAATTATTATGCTTCATTAATTCATGTTAAATAGCCAGGACTGGAATGGAATTGAGCTTGTGAGTACTCATTGAATGGTGTAGTTCTTCACCTGTGTTGTACTGTGCTGAGACTTACAGCTCTTGGGAGCACTTATTAGTTTGAATTTAGTGATGCTTGATTGCTTCAGCAGCTCACCTGCATCCAGCAGGATCAAACCACCTCCTACCCCGCTGCAACTTCAGCTTCATGCTAATTTGTACATAGACAGTATCTTTGTACTTTCTCTGCTACCGTACACTCACCTTTTATGTTGGTAAATAAACTCTGAAGAAGTTCTTCAAGAGTTCTCCATTATTGCTATTTTTAGGGTATGATCATATCAAGAGAGAGAATAGCTAATAGAATATAACTTCAGTAGACAGAGTGACTGTGGGACAGCCCATTGCACCTTCACCTTGTTGTATACATGTGAAGCACCTGGTGTACTGCAAGTGGTTTCATCCATCTGAACAGGTTTCATTGCAGGGACATTTTAAATACTAACATTTTCTAACAGAGCCTTTCATACTGCAGCCTCTCATAATCCAACTTTTCTGTAATTTTGGCAGCTACATTTGTATTGACATGACCATACTATATCATGTAGCATACACTTCTATTGCTGTTGCTTGGAATGGTAAAGAAACACAATATGTGTTGTTGGACAGTAAAGCTGAGAGCTGATTGCTTTTGTAAAACAAAATCCAAAAGAATTAATACTATTGTAGTTACTTAATATGAAGTGTTTAAAGTAATTAAAGGAATATGCTGAAAATAAATATGGTAAATAATTTGGCTTTAGGAATAGAAGTTTCAGAGCATAATGTTGTTTACTTCTGAATAGGAATGTGAAGTGCAGTTACAGCAAGGTGACTGAACTACTTCTGCCTGTGGTTATAGGTAGGGCATTGTGGTATCTGTAAAAGTGATGTTTAATGGTCTGAGGAATAAGTTGGCTTTTATACTATCTTTTATTGTCTGATACACTGGATCTCCATTATTTTGTGATTGTACTTTTATAGAAAATTCCAGAAAAAAATTCCAAAATTCACTAAAAATGTGAGGTGATGTTACATTTAGTGAGCAGAACTAAATGTCCTCGGGATTATCCTTAGTTGGTGTATGGATAGCAAAGCAATTCAAGAATAGAGTCTATGTGGAAAAAGAGATGGGTCTGTGACTAGGCATTGGGAAGACCACTTCTAATTCTTCAGGAGGTTGCAGTCTTGTCATATAACCTTGAACAAGTGAAATATGACTAGATTTTCAAAATAGTTTAAGTCCCCAAATATGTTGTTTTATATTAGTGGAATTTCCAAGAAGCACTTTGTGGTCTATTTCTGTTACAATGCTTAAAATCTCTATTCTGTGTTTGATTTTTTTCCAGAGTTCAGGATCACTGATTTCACAGCAAGTGAAGCATTGATATGTTTTTGAAAATGTCAGTAAGTGTGTGTGCTTGGCTGTACTTTTTTCCAGAAAATCACAGAGTTGTTGAGGTTGGAAGAGACCTCTGGAGGTCATTTTGTCCAACCTGAGTCATCTGTAGCAGACTGCCCAGGAGAGTGTCCATACAGCTTTTGGTTATCTGCAAGGATGGAGATGTGACAACTTCTTTGGGCAACCTGTGCCAGTTCTCAGTTACCCTTACAGTGAAGAAGTGTTTCCTGATATTCAGGTTGAACCTTCGGTGTTTCAGTGTGTGCACATTAATTCTTGTGCTGTCACTGGGTGAAGGAAAGAAGCCTGGCTCAGTTTTCAGAACCTCACTGAAAATCCCAGGCTCAGTTTTCTTTAGACTCTCTCTTCGTGTATATCTATATTGCTAATGCATGTTTTGAACTTTCTCTTTTCTGTGCTAAACAGTCCTGCCTGTCTCAGCCTTTCCTCATGTGAGAGGTGCTCCAGTCCCCTAATCAATCTTGGTGATTATTTGCTGGACTGTCTCCAGTAGCTTTGTGTCTCTCTGGTGCTGGGGAGACCAGAGCTGGACACAGTGCTCTACATGTGGCTTCACCACAGGGCTCTACAGGGCTGGTAGAAAGGAAGTATCACCTTCCTCAGCTGCTGCCCACACTCCTCATGCAGCCCAGGATGCCAGCAGCCTTCGTAACCACGAGGGCACAGTGCAGGCTCCTGTTCACCTTGGTGCCCACTGGAAGCCCCAGTTCCTCTGGTGCAAGGCAGCTTTCCTGAGAGTAGCCCCCAGCAAATACTGGTGCAGGACTCTGCACTGCTTTTGCTGAACTTCTGAGGTTCCTGTTGGCTCTATCTCCAGCCTGTTGAGGTTCCTTCCCTTTGGATGGCAGCACAACCCTGTGGTTTATCAGCCACTCCTCACAGGTTGGAACATGAGCAAACTTCCCGAGGGTGTGCTCTGCCCCATCATTAATGAAGATGTTGAATAGGACTGGACCATTTTGACTCCTGCAGTACACCTCTAGTGGTGGATGTAGGTGTATGATTTGACAGTACTTGTGTTAAGTCCATGGGGAAAGAGTTTTGTGCTGTGAGGGCAAGGTATTTTAGTACTGTTACTATCACATCATCTCAGAGTATGCAGCAGTGCCAAAAGGCTTCAGGGCAAGGGTTCTACCCTTACAAGGATGTATAGGACTTACTTGTTACTAATTCATTCCTAACTGGTATATGAATTCATAAAAAGTCAAATGCATCCTTGGGTTTGAATATGTGATTAATAGATTTGTGCCAGGGTTTAAGAGTGATGAGTAGCTTCTGGTACTGTTACCTTCATTACATCATGTTTATTTAAAAAGCAGAGAGCTATTTCTGTCTAAGACTGTACCAAGTACACATATATAACTTGTCTTTTAAGTCTGGCAGTAGACCTAGAAATTGAAGTGTATGCAGTTAGCAGCATATCATAGCAAACTGGGGTCTGTTTTCCATTTACCTTATGACATTTTAATATATTTGAGAAAGTGGTAGAATATTATAAGTATTTTTATATATTACATAAGACAATAGGGAATCAGCCCTAAAATTAAATCATCTTGGTGCAATTCCCCTCCTTTCTTTCCTTAACTGTTCAGTTATCACATAACTTATCTACAACTGCCTGTTTCTCATTGATTTTGTCTTTCTCTTCCTTTTTGTGAGTCATGTACAGGTGGAATTTCATTTTGCAAATGCACTTCTTGTTCGTATGTATTCACAGCCTAATTTCAGCAAGTAATTGTAATTCGTGCTCTGTGCCTTGCTGTTGAATAGTCTGTTGTAAGCATTTACTGTTACAGCTGTTAAGGAGGACTTCGCCTGCACAGTATGTTTCTGATTTTTGATTCATTAAGAGTCTCTCCTCCAACTGGCTTTCTCATGAATAGATGGGTATTGTTTTATAGGTATATTCTTTGGTGTTTATTTAAAACAGACTGTTTCCCTAAACGTTTCCTGCCAGTATAGTTGTTGCTAGAACACAGAAGAGCTAAAATATATGCAGCTGAAATTAATTAATCAGGAAAGTAGAATAATCATGAAAATAAACATGCTCAGCTCTCAACCGTTTTCTGAGCAAATAAAAAAGAATCACTTCTGATCCTCTGTGTTACTCTCCATACTGCACTCAACTGCCTCTGAAACCTAGGTAGAAGCTGAGATGCCTGGCAGATATTTTTAGTGACTCCATATGCAGTTAATTTCATGCATTAAATGCACATAAACTGTTACAGTCATCCAGTTTCAAAAGTAAATTATTACATTTCAAAATCCATTGCATAAGTAGTAAGACTGCTAAGATACTGAATGCCATTTTGTTTTGCTCTAGTGGAAAATTTCTTCCTGACAAGGTCAAGCCCTGCAGTCTAAGAGCAGTCATGTGATGAAAGGCACATCCAGCAGGAGGAGAAGTGGAAGATGGACATCTACTGTTGTCTCCTTCATAAGTGCGGATTTGAAATGTGGTTTAGTTAGATTTAGGGATAGAGTGACCTACCAGGTCTTGCTTTTATTATTGTAGACTGAAAATATGTTGGTTTTAGTGTGTTTTCAAAACTGCTTCCAGTTTGTTGACAGGACTACAGTAGTTAACAGCATTGTCTGTAGTTGTCTTTTGGCAGTAATACTGTCAGTGTAATCCTTACACAGAGTACCTACTGATTTTTAAGGAGGTTCATGCTAAGGTACACAGTAAACTGGAGGTTGCAATGGAGAAGATGTAGTGTGGCTGTTTTTTGTTTCTAGTGCAGCAAAATATTTGTGCTCTGCATTTAAAATGAGTTTGAAGATTGTGAGAAAATCTCACAATAGTTAACAGCCAATTTTCCACCATTTACTGCAGAGAACAGCTTCCTTTCAGGTAGAGAGCTCGCATGTAATATTGCTTTGCCCTAAGACATTAAATGTCCAGATATTTTTATATGATTGATTAATATACTTTGTTATAGAGTATAGATAGGTGTAGATAGATTCTTAGGATAAAAATAATTAAGATAATCTAGGAGTCAAGTTGCTCAGTAAAGAACTAGGTAACTACATTTTCAACATGTAAGCCTACATCATTACCAGCGGTTGCTGAGAGGCTTCTGATGCCTTAATAGATAAGGTTTAGATAGATTACTTGCAGTACTAAACAATTTACTGGAAACAGAAAATGGGGTTCCAATACGGTCTAGAAATGAAACATCACAATTATTTGATGTACTCTGTAACCTTGGAAACAATTGGAAGCAGTGACATCAGCAGCAATTATGTGCTATTTTGTCTTCAGTTTATCACCAAGGTAACCAGAGCAGGTTTCCCTGCTTGAAATTTTAAGAATGTTGTGGTCTGGTATTAAGTGAACATTCACGAAGCAGACTACCTAAGAGTCTGTTAAAATTGCATTCTGTTTCCCTTTTAAAGTGATCCTTCAGGATTTAAATTGTATAAACCCCTCTATTTGTTTGGGGTTTTCTTCCTTTTTTTTTTCTTTTTTTCTATGAAACAGCTACAGGCTAATAAAGCCTCAGATACTGTGCTAAATAATCTAAATACTCAAAAGATGGAAAATCTATTTCCTTATTGGTTTCTTTTTGTGGGCCTCAGATACCAAGTATTGCAACTGCACACAAAGGCTGCAAATAGCACGATGTTGGTTTTGGGCAGGGGATTTATAACACAATGGAGGACACATGATGTTCCCACACCTAACTTCCTTGAGGGGAGCTCTGCATTAAAGTCTAGTTTCACACGAGACTTGTATTTGGTGCTGCCAGAGGAAAATACTGGATGAGTAATTCCCTTAGACTTCCTGTCTGTCAAACAGCCTTAGTCAGCTGACCTTACCTTGTGGTTGTACCCATGATAACCATCTTCATGCTTACTCCAGAGACCTGTTTGGTTTTTTGCAGTGGGTTTGGAGAAGGCGATGTTTGAATTAAAGTTTTGTTGCATGGTAGAAAAGCTTGTAGTCGCCTTTTTAATTGCTTTTAGATTGGAAAGTTATGTGGTGTCAAAGCCATAATGCTGACAGGCAGGTTACTCAGACCATACAGTCTCTCATGTGTGTGTAACTAAATTTTAGTGAGAGGTATTTTATATGAAATGGTGATAAAGCTTATCTGTCAGTCATGGAGGAAAAAGAGGAGACTGCAAAAAAGTTGCTTTTTTTTGGAAAAGTTTAGAACACTTTCTTGGGTGAAAGCCATATCAGTGCTATAAATTTTCATTCATAAAACTTTAATATTTTGCCTACAATGTCTTTGTCAAACATTTCCTTTTTTTTGTCTTTGTCAAACATTTCCATACATCTTTATCCCTAGATTGCTGCACATGCAGAGTACACACTTGTGCTCAGTTGAGTTATTGTGTATTTAACATGGTTTCTCAAGGCCATTGGTGTGCAGGCAATGTATACTTGTATACTTGTGCCTTAGAAATACAAGTTAGAACTTAATGTTTGAAGGAACGTAATAAAATTCTGTTCTGGTTTGATGTGCAGTCATAAAGAAGTGAAACTTCATTATATGCCATTAGCCTTGTGGGGTTCCAAAATAAACTTTATAGCCTATGGTTAATATTGGAGTTCAGTAGCCCACATCACTTACAATGAATTGAGCCAAGTAAATGAAATTAGACTTTTGCATGAAAAAAAGATAATCTCTTCACATAGTTTGGTATTGCAGAGTGAATAAGACACCTTGTACATTTCATAGTTCCAGAAACTTTCATAGAACGTAATCAAAAAACAGATGCCTTTCTGAGAAATAGAATATTGATGTTCATATTTATAAAGGAATTAATTCACTGACTGATAGAAGCAGCAGAAAAAGAAAGTGAACTTTTTAGATACTAGCCACATTCTAGCAATATTGTAATTATCCTTTAGGATCATAGTGAATGTGTGTTGGTTATTTTTTTGTTATAAAAAGTCACTAAATGCCTATGTGCTTTGGTCTCCAAAGCAATCTTCAGAAATACACAATAAAAAGTAACCACACTATTTGCAAACATATTTGGTGAAAAGTAGCTGTGCTTTGAAAGGTATTGATTTGCTTGTTGCAGTTATCAGTTTGATTAATGTAAAGATTTTATGCAGTATATTTAATCATTACTCATGATTAGTGCGGTACTAATGCACTACACATATCTGCACATTTACTAGTAACAATTAGTGGCTTATATTTCTTTCCTATCACAGATGTAGTCATAAGTGAGAACTCATAAAATTTTTAAAGAAATATTTATTGGAGTAGGCATCAGTTATAAATCTTTATAACTACAGTATTCAGAGTTAATAATGATTTCATTGGGTTTATTTCATGATAATGAAAGGCCTTTTAGATTTCTGTTGTAATGCAACTTCTCCCAGGAGTTCCTACAGGAGGTGCAAGTTTTCACAACTGTCAAGAGGCCAGGGAGAAACTCCCAGGAAGACACTAGGTAGTGCATTCTCTGCAGAGAGACCACATTTTACATATGAACAAACTGGAATGTAGGCAGATTAAATGACTTGGCAGTGTTCGTTCCCAAATGTTATAGTGTTGTTTGAAGAAACAGCAAGCAGGGAATAGAGAAGGGAAAAAGAAGAGAGGGAAAGTGGTAAATAATGATGAAGGCCTGGTGAAATGGTCTGTAAGCTGGTTCTGTGCTAAGGTTCAGTATTTATATATTGCGGGGAGCTCAGGGCTTTTGAACTACGAACCAATATGATTTTCGCAAAAGCCGATTTATTGTTTACACAAACTTCAGTTATACATTCTCCAAGTACTGTACACGTGATAACATCCCATCTAATTGGTCTGACTCCAGTCTTTGTTTTCTATTTCTTGCTGTGTTGGCATTCTGCCCCCTCAAACCTCCTTTTTCCAATCCAGGGTAGTCCGTGCAGTAACCTTGGCGAATTCCTGAAGCTCTGATAAGAACAACTGGAAATAGTTTGGCTGGGGCACTCTCTCAGGGTTCAAATGCCTTACAACAATATATGGCTGAATGTCATCTTGGGAGTGTAGGGGTACAAAGCAGTGGCCATGTTCAAGGGCTGGATTTCAAAGTGATGACTTTCATGATAACTAAAGAGTCCTTATCAAAAATTGAATGAAAATCAATTTGAAGACCTGAGAAAGTAAAGCCTTTAGAAACCTGAGCTGAACTCGTAGATGATCCTACTTTGAGCAGAGGGTTGGAGTAGAGACCTTCTGAGGTCCTTTCCAACTTGTATTAGTCTGTGCTGTGGGAAAAATGTTCACTTCATCCATATAGGTGTTTTAGGAAGAATTCAAATAGTAAACAGGATAGTTTACTTACTTAGCCAGTCTAAATAAACAATTGCTGGACTAATTTGTCCAGTGTTGTTAGTAACCCTTAAAAATTTGCATTAAAAGCATACAGGTATAAAGGTATAAAACTAGGTTTGAAGACTGAAAAAAACCAAGTGGATTTTCCAGGGCAGGTGTTTACAGAGGTCTCTGTTTGGGTTTTTTTTTAAAGTGTCAAAATTTTAACAGTGTATCTAAAAAAAGTTAAAGGCAACTTGAACATAGCCCTGCTTATCTCTAAGGTATAAAATCTTTAAAACTGGCATTTTAATCTACTTGGCAAATGAATGTTGAGATCCAATGAATGAAAGCTGTATTTACAAAAAAAATAAAAGGTATGTCAGTGAGAACAGAGGAAGCAACTCTTGTGCTCTTGGAAAGGGAGCACTCACCTTTTTTTCTGAGTAAACCTTTTCTTCAGTAGCTTGGAGAGTGACAGGGGAAAGGAACATTTCTCCTCTTGAGGGACTTGGTATCTCTGCTATGTCCTCCAGCCCCACAGTCTCTGTGAACATTAGGAAAAAAATAGTATTAACAGCTTTCATCTTTCTACCTGGCTGACTAAAGTGATTGACCTTATGCAGTTTAGTTTGGTTAAATTAGCTGAAATGTGACTGCTAGGTTTTTTCATTCTCAGTGTAGTTACATCAGATTCCCTCTTATCAGACTGTTCACATATTAGTACAAGTGCTGGATAAAGATGTTTTGAATTACAATAAGATAGATTCATTGGGCGAGTTGATGATCCGTGCTCTGTTGCCAGCTCACAAACACGTCAGACTTTTAGAGCAGACAAGCATCTGCTTGAACTGTCTGGGGACACAAAATAGCAGGAAACATCTTACATTACAACAAAACCAGAGATCTGACTTGATGAAAGTATAATTTTCTTCTTTGTTTAGCCATTCTATGTTGTATTTTTAATGCAGTACTCATGTCACGTTAACAAGTACGTAATCACCTTAGTTACTCACAATAAATTGCTGAGAGGAAATTCAGGACGGAAGGAAGACTTGTGTTCCATATTATAACCTGTATTTTTATTGTAGATGTATTTTTACTTCTCTATCCTAGTTTTGCCTTTAGGGATCTTGGTTTGTCTTCATCCTCCTTTTTTTTCTCTCGTTTTTACTTTTTGCTCTTCTCACCTTGTTAGTACTTTGATATTTTTCCCAATCTTGTCATTGTCTTGTCTTTTCTTTTGCCAAGATGCCGCTTCCCATCTTCAAAATGTTCCCTTGTCCTGTGTCTGTCATTTACCATTGCTTCTTTCAAGTCTTCATTTTCTCTGGATTTTAAAACTTCTTTTCATAGCTTACCATACAATATTCAACATGAGATGTGAGTTAAATCTTGCATTTAAAAAAAACCCATCCCTCTTGATTTTCATGTGTTCCATGATGTTTTAATGTATCAGCTCTGTAGGGTTTTGTTGTGGTTTCTTATTGCATCACTAATTGCTTTGCCAACCATTATGTGCATCATTAGCAGTTCTTACCTTAAATGTATTTTAGTTACCTTTATCCTTTCCTAGATCCCCTAGCTTATGTGAGTCAATAATTTTCCCAAAATATTTTCTGCGGCCTGTCCACCTCTTTCAAGGAACTCATGAGTTTTAAATTAGTGCATTTACAGGTTTATTGGGATCTTACTGTGTTATTGTCATTTAGTTCTGCATAAAAAAGGGTTTATTTGAATTGCTGTCATGGGACTTTTTTGGTAAGGAATAAATTTTTCTTATCAATCTGTGCTTATCAATCTGTGTTTATTAGTCTTCACTCCAGTTATAATCTACAGGGATTCAGAAGCCATACATTAAAAAAAAAAAAAAAA
>VZTN01010972.1:5645-21150 GCA_013400515.1 Erpornis zantholeuca | reverse complement strand
ATGCCCAGCGCCGGGCGGCAGCGGGCGGAGCTGAGAGCGGCGCCGCTGCTGGGCGGAAGGAAGCGCCCGCCGTGTTTGCGTCCTAGGTACGAGTGTTACAGTGGGTGTCGAGGAAGTGGTGTTGCGCAACAGTGTCACAGTCGGGCGTGACTGAAGAAGCAGCACTGATGCCTGTCAGGTCACGAATTATGCACTGAGTGACGCTCAGTGTCGGTGGTAATATCATCGCAGTGTTCAGCCTTGTTTTGAATGTTTTACAGGCACCAAGATTTTCCTTCTCTTTCTCACTTTTCCGTGTTTATTTCTCTCCTCTCATGTTATGTCTTGGCAAAGTATGGCTATCATATTCTACCCCTTGCTTTGTACCAAAGTCTGTGGTGAGGACTGGAAGGTTGTTAGCTGTAAAAATTGAGAGCTTGTTAGCCAGCACTTCTCCAGTTATATAGTGGGCCAGCTGCCGGATTTTAGGTGATTGTATGGTAAAGGATAAAAGTCCTGGACACGTGGACTGGTGTCTTTGTTCAAGTGAACAAATAATTTACAGCGAACATCACATCCCTGACAAAATGGGTTGTGACATGGTCAGATAGGGAAGTTCTCTTAGCAGTTAGGCAGTCCAAACAGAGCCCTAGGCCATCATCTTCACAGCCCCCTTCTTCAAACAGCCAACTGCCGCGGAGTTCATGGGGAACTTTGTGAGGTCACCTGAAATCTTTGAAGCAAGGAGGATCCAAAGGATGAATGTCAAAATTCCCTGTGAATTCAACATAAACTTTAAGGCTCTCGAATTATTTTTAATACATTTCTTAAATTATTTCAAACTTCCCATTGCTGCAGCATTATGTACATAGTTGGTGAAACTACTTCAGTATGTTTAGTATGGGTGCACAGCCTGATCAGCAAAAGGTTTTTTAAACATAAAGGGGTTTTTAGGGTCTGTCCCAAGTTGCACAGGCAACTGAGGCCACCTGTAAGGTGTGTAGGGGAGGTAAGACATGCAGGGGGGTTGGAGTTGAGGGTCAGCTGTCAAACATGGGTCAGTCAGTCCTAAACACCAGGAAAAAACTGTTCAGAACAAATGGTTCATTATCTCTGCTGCTCTTCACCAACTGGAGTGGGGGATGAATTCAGATGCCCAAATCCAGAGTGGCAGAGCCTGGTGTCAAAAGGCACCCAGTGTGTTGATGTAACCCATCCTGGAAAAGCCATCGGGAGCTCCAGGGAGAATTCCAACAGTCCCCAGTGAGCTCTCACCAGCCTGTGGCCATCCAGGGGAAGGGAAAGTCCATGTCAGACTATACCCATATCCACAGCGGGTCTCCAAGATGAACTGCTCATCTCCCAGCATTACTCTGTGGACATTGACACATGATTTGAGGGATTAACTAAACTTGGTATGGGAATAAAACATTGGTAGGAGAGTTGTTAAGCATTATAAAAGATTAAGTAGGAAACTGCTTAAAAACCTGTGCTATATCATGTGCAAGAGACTGTGTTGTAGTGTGTGGTGATTCCTTCAACACACTTCAAGAGTTTATTTTGCAACTAACAAATAGGCAATTGGTGCACAGAAGGACCATGTCTCTGGAAAGCACACGCACTGAAGGAGTTGTTCACTCTGGATTGCTGCTACATGCACATAGAGTCTCTTCAAAGAGGGGGACCCATGGAAATCTGATGTAGAGGTACACTCATCTTCAAACCATCTGCTGTTTGTGACCATATGAATTGATTGTTGTGGTGTAAATTTGAAATACTATACCAAGAGTAGTTATGCTGTAATGCTGCTTTATTTTCTGAATGTGCATGACTAGTACTTGCTTGTAATGGTGGTAATTCTGTGTATATCTCAAAAAAATAGTTATAAACTCACATTTTTCCCTCTCTCTCTCTCTCACATGTACATTTATGTTAGGTAAGAGAATGGTAAACATGTAAATAATACTTGAAGACTTCCTCCAGAATATGGAGAACTGTTGCAGTTTTTTGGTAAGATTTGCTATTCATAAACAAAGGGCATTCTCAGTGGCCTGGTTTACTGGCATGGTCACAGGAGCAAAAAATCTTTTTAGTATTCAAAATAATGTTATATATATTAACTTGGGGAATACTGTTTTATTTTATTCCAGGAGGACAATATACAAAGAGTACTGCTTGAGCAAGAAACTGTCTTTGTTGCCTAGTGTTATGTATTGCACCTGTGGTGAAAAATGAAAGAAAAACCTGCTGTTGAAAAAAAAATGCGAATAAGAAAATGTTTTTACCTTTAGGAGGTAGGTTAGGCTCTTGAATCTTCAGAGGCTTTGGCACTTAATGCATTGCAATTAAGATACGAAATTACTGGAACCAGCTCTTGTACAAACAGTTCATGTGAATGATTTGTCATCAGCAAATTGTGGTGAGTAAGAAGGGATGTATACTTGACTGTGTTGCCCTAGCAGAAAGCGAACAGAGTGCATCTCCATCCACGTTTCAGCTGTGTCAAAAGGAAAGTTAAATATTTAGGCTGTATTTGGGGAAGGGGCAATAAATGATAATGAAGAGAGGCCATAATTAAGCTCCCATGTCTGATCACAAAAAGTAGGCATGAGGTTTTCTCAGAGCTGTGGGATTTGGGAGCCACGGATTCCTAGCTTAGGGTAATTGACTTAGTCTTTGACTGAGACAATGGAGAACTTAAAATAGCTACTGGAGAAGTAATTCAGAAATTAGGACCTCATGAGAGATGGATTGCAACTAGATACAGTTGCAGCAGGAAGGCCAGCCTGTATTGACTCAGTGGCAGCAGCCGGAGGAACCCAAAGTTCTAACTCCACAACGGACACACAGATATGACTTAAAAGATCTTAACACCTTTAGTGCAAAAACCTAATATCACTACCTGATGATGGCGAAAAACATCACCAGTGTGAGCAAGTGATGCACATTTCAAGTAAAGCACAGACTAATTTAACCGATGTTCCCTCACATAACCCAGATCTAGTTCTATTCACAGATGGTTCGTTCCACTCCCTGCAAGGGCAGCAACAGACTGCGGGTGCTGCGGTGAGCTGGGGACAGGTAACTGCCAGCGAGGATGAGTACACAAGCAGAAGAACTAGCAGCTTTATGCACATATGGAAAGAGGGAAATCTGTGAACATCTCTACAGATTCTTGGCATGCTTTTGGGATATGTCATGCAACCTGGGTATTACAGGAAAAACATGGATTTTCACATCATCCAGCATAATGTACTGTTGTGGCTCTGATGGCTGACCAGAGGAAATGCCAAATTTGATAGACTCTAAGACAATGTATAAGAAGGACTGCTCCACTGAAGAAGAGATACAATGGGATAAAATGAAAGGCAACTCAAAATGATGATGGAGTATGGACAACTGGGGGAATACCAATTCTGGTGAAGAATATTTAGTCACCATGGCTAGATGGTTTCATGATAAATCCCATGGAAGGACACAGGCAATAGTTATCCAAGTACAAAAAATAAGGCCAGCTCCAGGAATTTATGCCAGAGAGAATCACAAATGACTGCCCACCCTGAAATGAGTTTTCAAGTAGCAGACTGAGCTCACAGTTTTGAGGTGACCATGGACCAATTTCCCTTTTCAGGGACTGCAAAGAGACCCTGCAGACAGACCACCTGTGCCTGGGTTGTAGAAGACCAGCTGTCAGGCTGGGCAGAAGCCTTTCCAACAAGAAAGGCTTATTCAGGAGGAATAATAAAAACCTTCATAAAGAAATCAGTCCTCATTTTATAGCAAATACAATACCAAAATTTTCCAGATAGAAACTTTCTACAACAGTTTTGAGTAGTAGAAAGCAGGTCTTCGTCATTGCAGCATGCTGGTCACTCAGAGGATCCTTCCTCTAATTAATTGCCTTGAGTGTTGGGTAAACAGAATTATTATCATACACACTGATTTACATATTTGTTAGCTATCCCTGCTTACTTGATGTATATGTTTTACTTCACTTTGTGTAGTCACACCCCTTATTGGAAGTCCTCATACGGTTCTTTAGGAGTCTTCTTCTGTGGTCTTCAACATCTGGTGTCCTTTTTAGGTGGCTGCTCCTCAACCCCCACTTTTGAGTAAGCGCAATATTGTTTATAACTCCTACTTTGTTAGCCTTGCAGAGCTTAGTTGGCATCTTGCTTGTGTTTTGCATGACTTCTGTTTGCCTAAGTTACATCCTGATTTTATTTCTCCAAGACTATGCTGTTGTGTTCTACTGTCCTTATCAAGTACAATCAATGAGCTTGTGAATAACAACGAGGTCATGTGTTCATTCCCCATATGAGCCATTTATTTAAAGAGTTAGCTTCAATGATCATTGTAGGTCCCTTCCAATTCAGAATATTCTCTGTGTGAACTTCTGTCCCAGTTAAGGCCTGTTAGATGGAGATGGATGCTTGACACAGTATGTTAACAAGCAGAGAAGGATCAACCTCTTGATGAGTAATTGACTTTTGAGAATCCTTTGTGGTTTCATATTGATAAATATTTCTCTCCTATGATCTTCTTGTTAGCCTTAATTCTGTTAAGTTTGTTACTTGTTATAATGCTGTATGTAAGAGCAGTGGTTAAATGCCTTGAAACTTTTTTCCCTCTTAGTATATTGGCAGGTATGCTCAATTAAAACACGGGTGGGAGTGTTGAGATATATAATCAATGCAGATAGCTCAGTGGGCAGCTGCAGTGCCAGCTGCAGATTGGGCTCTGAGTGGCAGGAGCCAGAGGAAAGAGATTGTGAACTAGTGAACTATATTGGACTTTAAAAGTTTCCTTAAAAGGGGTGAAGAAAAGTGATCTGAGAGAAGAGCTGTCCTGTGGGTTGGGAGAGCCCAGAAGCCACCTAATATTTCCTGCCCACTCAGATGGCCCTGAGAGCTCCTGGGATCAGTTGTGCAGGGACCTCCAGTTGCGTAACCAGACGTTGTGCCAGAGAGAAGGCCCATCATTTTCCAAGAGAGAAGCTCGCCTCCTCCATGCCTCACGGAGCTGGTTTTGCAGCACACTGAATCTGAAGTAAGGATTCCTCTCTAACGTTCTTACAAAGTCCAGGGTTTGAGTTGTGAAGTTTGAGATGGAGGAAATACAGTTATTTTTTGTGCCTTGAAGGGCTGGAACAGAGAGGAATAGAGACAAGGTCACAGCCCAGACCTTTGCAGACCCCAGGAATCCATCTTGTAAGGGCAGCCCCACCCTTTCCCACCCCACCCAATTCCAGCTCTTCCCATGGCCAGAAGGGAGCTGGAACTAAGAGGATAAGCCCTAAGGTGCTTGCCATGAATACCTCATGTGTCCCTTAAATCTATCTTCTCTGCCCACACCACCCCTCCTGTGGACAGAGAGCAGACCCCTGCCCAGGATCTTTCATGCATTCACACCTGTCCCTTCTGACATCCCACTGTCCTCATTCGTCCTCACAGATGACCTGGAGCAATTCTAGCTGCCTGCTCAAGTGGCAGCTGCTGAGCACTAGGGACACCAAGCCTGTCACCACCCCAATGGCACAGCTCACCAACACCAGTACTGCCAGCCTGGCTACATGTCCTCCTCCCCTTGGCAGGGTGGAGCTGTGTATAAAGCGCAAGGGCAAGGGTGGGAGAGGGTGGCAGGGAGTCCTGAGGCATAGCCAGGGTACCACAGCCACTGGGTTGAGTCTTGCTGCTGGGGCTGGGACCAAGCTACAGTAGGGCAGCAAGGGACCCTGAGGGTTTTGTCTCACCAGTGACCCTGACAGCTGCCTCTCGCATGGCCTTCTGTGAGCTCTGCAGGTACATCACGCACTGGCGCAGGTACCCGTCTGCTCTGTCTCTCTCCTCTTCCAGCTGGAGAGGGCACAAGGGGACAGAGGGAAGGGTTGGCATTGACTCTCCCCCTTGGATGGGTGGCCCCTGCATCCATGACTGGCATATCTGCATGGACACCCCTGATGGCCAGCTAACAGCTGGCTGGTGCTAGGGTTTGGAGAGAGCAGGGAGATGGTTACTCCACAGGGAGCCTCAGTGCTACAGTGATACAAAACACAGCTGAGTTGGGGCTCTCTTGGCAGCCTGGCTCAGGAAGGGACAGGAACCTGGAGAAGAGCCTTCAGGGCCACACACCAGAGGGGAGTAGTGTGTGGGGAGCAAGCTGTTGGTGATGACTGCAGCAGTAGGCAAGGGCGACAGCTGCCAGCCCTTCACACTGGGTATTGAGGGCAGAGGGCTTGTTCACACAGGGTCTGGGGCTTTAAGACTACCCTTACCAGGCACTCGCCAAACTTCCAAACCTCTTCTGTCTCCAGCAGCTTCCCAAGATTCTCCTTCTTCAGGAATATTGTTGCTTGAGACAGAGTTTCCCAAGAGGCCTGCACAACAGCACAGACTGGGAGATGGCACAGCATCCCAAGGCATAGTACCAGCCGAAGGCCAGAAGGAGGTAGGAGTGCTCTGGTCTTTGAGGCATTAGAGCAGAAGGCAGTGGAGCTTTAAGGTGTCCCTGTTCCCAGGGGACACCGGTAGCTCAGTGTCCTCACCTCTGCCACAAACTGGTCCTCATCATACATGTGGTAGAAGAGCGGGAGCAGGCTCTGGCGCACGCAGTCGTTCAGGGGTTGTTTGTCCTCTACCAACACCATCAGCGCTTGAAAGAGGCGAATGGAGAGCACCTGCACATGGCTGTTATCCTAGTGAAAAGGAAGAGAGCCAGAACCTCAGAACTGACTGCTCCAGGCCCACCTGGGCAAGGAACTGAAAATCCACAAGGGAACAGTTTCCTAGCAGAAATTCTGGGGGGGCACAGAGCCTTACATTGTCAAAGAGTGGCTGGAGTGCCTCAGCCAGACGCAGAGCGAGGGAACTGGCAATTTTCACATCTCTGTTCAGGAGCACATCACTGAGTATACTCAGTGTCATCCACACCACCTCCCTGTCTTCATCCTTCAGCACCTCTGTGAGGCTTTCAGTCAGGTTTTTCATGTTTTGAGCCTGTGTGGAACACAATGCATGTGGAACACAATGCAATGTAATGTTTCATGAAGCCATGAAAGGCTGCATTGCCAGAACCACTCCAGCAGTTCAATCCCATGCTGCTGCCTCAGAGCCCAGAAGCCAAAGGCCTGTTCAGATGGAATCTGCTAGATGAACGCGGAGTCAGAAGAACTGGAAGCAGCTGCTCATCTTCTGAAGCCCATCCAAGTGCAAGCTACTACATTACTCAGCCCCACATTGCATGCACAGCTTCAGCTAGCTGTCTGCTTCTCACCATAGGGGGTCTCTTGCAGACCAGCATGAGGCATTTGAGCAACAGGAGACGCATCACTCTGCACTCTCTCAGTAGGTAGATTTGGACAAGCTGTATGATGCGTTCATCCCATTTCTCTAAGTTAAGGCAAGGTAGAAGCTGAAAAACACAAAGCAGTGACAAGTGTCATAAATGTCACCCCAGCAGCAAAGGACAAAAGGCACACATCAGAGCCCAATCTCTGCCCCTCCTTCACCAACTGGACTCCCCTGCAGCTGCATCTCCAAGAGGGCAGAGTGGTGGGACACAGCTTGGCAAGGCAGTGCTCACCATCAGGCTCACCTCAACAAGGAAAGCCATGGCAGAGACCTCCCAGCGTGCCTTCTCTTTGCGGAGAAGTCTGAACAGGTAGCATGCAATCCGGTAACACAAGGACTGTGAGATCCTGAACATGGCTCTGGCAGGGGAAAAAAGACATCATTGACTCTGAGCAGGGCAGGCAAACCTCTCCTGGGACTGACTCACAGAGGCCTCTTCTTTCACTGCTACCTCTTGCAAGGAGAAGGGTGGAGCTGAACACCATTAGGCTCATTTCAGGAACGAAGAGGCTGAAAAAACACCCATTCTGCCCACAGGGCAGTCCTGTCCCCCAGGCTGTCATTAGCCCTTGATGCAACCTCCCAGTTCACAGCTGGATGTCCTCAGTGAGGCTGCCTGCAGACAGAGCTCCTGCTCTGTGCTGGCAACACAGGCCTCATGGGAAGAGATGCTGGCACTTTGAGTTGCGGCTGCTCCAGTGCACCCAGGCCTTCAAGGCTCTCTCACTCTGCTGTACCATCCCTCAGTGACTAGTCCCTCTCACCCATAATCTCAGGGATTATGTAGAGGCTGAGGAGAAATAACAAGTGGAGTGGAAAGAATGGGGCTCTTACCTGGCCAGAAGACCCATTGTATAGTGGCGGGTGTCAGTGTTGAGGAGTGTATCCCAGCCACACTCACGTTCAACTTCAGACACCACATCCTCATAGTCAAGATGACAGAGCAGTGTTTTCATGGTCAGCAGTGCAAATCTGTGTGCAGAGCAAAGCTCAGGTCATGCCAGGAATCCTGGCCCGAACTCTAAGGGCATTGAGGAGATGGGAGGACCAGAACCGACCACCTGTTGGGGCTGGAGGGCAGGCTGTGCTTGTGCTGGCATCGCCTCCAGAAGGCAGTGACCTTCACTGGCATCTGCTCTGTGCTGGAGAAAACTTGGAAGAGCAAGGCCACAAAGAGGCGGGGAAGACACATAATCAGTATCTCTGGGTACTGGGGCAGGTGGATGATCTCCCACAGTGCTCTGGTTGCCTGCAAAAAATCAAAACAGCCACAGACCATGCTCAGCACCAAGACATCTCTGTGGCAGGGCCCAACCATGGGAGGATGAGGCTCAGGCCTTCCTCTGTGCCAAGGCAGACGCAGGGGAGCCTCCGACCTGGCTGCCTCTGAACCTGCCACTAACCCAGGTTTCTAGCATTCCATGTGAGGCAGGGGTTGCAGTGGTGGGGGGAAAGGATGGAGAGATGCCAGAGAGGCAGCCCTTGAGGATGTGCGTGGGTCCAGTCCATAAACTCACAGCCAGGGAAAAGACATCTGTGTAGTCCTTATCAGAGGTGGATGTCCTGTGCAGCGGCCAGTCCTCCAGCACACAAAGGAGCTCTGGCAGCACCTTCTCTGCAGTTCTGCTTGAGGAGACGATCACCGTCCACATGGTCACAGCAGCTCTGCATGCCCAGAGCTCCGTGTCAGTTGGGTCTTGGCCACAACACCATGGCCTGGGCAGCTGCAGGGTCCCCAGCTGGTCACCAGCTCTGCCTCTGCCCATTGTCCCTCTCCAGCTACACCCAGCCAGTTTCTGTGGGTTGCAGGCAGCCAAGTGATTGTGCCTTGAGGGGCAGGGATGGAGCATGGCAGCAGGCCCTTGGGCCAACATGCCATGACTGGGAAACAGAGGGGTCAGAGGAAAAAATCTTCCTCTTTCTGCCCGCACACGTGGGGCAGTTTGATGGCTCTAAGGCCGATAAGGGCTCTGAGCCCTCCAGCCAGGTGGTCCTTGTACCTGTCACATGATGGGGCACACCGCAGGAGGGTCACCACCACGTCATGTGGTTGTGCAAGGGTCATTTCTTGCAGGGTTTTATCCAGTCTGTTCTCAGCAGACACATCCGTGATGAATGAGAGCCATTGGTAAATGTCCCTCACAATGGCTGGCACCTGGAGGAGACATGGCAGAGAACTGGAGTTCTCACCACTAGAATGAGCCATTTCCCCAGCTTTGCAACAAGAAGCACTTCCCTTTGCAATACACTGTGCTGGCCTTAAAAGCCTGAGTATGGGGCTTTGAGTCCATCCTTACCAGGCACTTGTCATCTCTCCATTGTCCTTCCAACAGATGCTCAAGCTTCCTTTCCTGCAGGAATGTGTTAGCTTGAAGCAGGGTTTCCCAAGAGGCCTGTGGGCAGCAGATACCAGGAGATTTAACCACTTCTGAGAGCATAGAACCTGTATTCCCTGCACCTGGGCATGGCTAAGGGCTTTTCCTGGCCCTTAATGGGAAGATGCAGCAACTGGGGCACCAAATCCACTTGTATTGGGTGCCTGGGCAGAGTGATGGGTCAACCCCCATAACAGGTCCCTAGTACTACCAGGACAGCAGAAAAGAGGTAGGCCAGAACTGCTGCTCTCTAGCTAAGAGCAGGAGGATGCAGGGGGCATTGGCTCCACTTGTCATCAGCACAGGAGGCAGCCAAGTCACCTCCAAACTGGACACCAGCTTTTCAGAAGTTCTAACCTCTGCCACAAACTCGTTCTTGTCATGCAAGCGGCGGAACAGTGAGAACAGGCTCTGGTGTACATTTCTCTCTAGAGGCTTTTTTCCCTCTTCGTCTACCAAATCTGTCAGCGCTTGAAAGAGGCGAATGGAGAGCAGCTGCACACGGCTGTTATCCTAGTGAAAAGGAAGAGAGCCAGAACCTCAGAACTGACTGCTCCAGGCCCACCTGGACAAGGAACTGAAAATCCACAAGGGAACAGTTTCCTGGCAGAAATTCTGGGGGGGCACAGAGCCTTACATTGTCAAAGAGTGGCTGGAGTGCCTCAGCCAGATGCAGAGCGAGGGAACTGGCAATTTGCACATCTCTATTCAGGAACATCTCACTAAGTATACAGAGTGTCATCCACACCACCTCCCTGTCTTCATCCTTCAGCACCTCTGTGAGGCTTTCAGTCAGGGCCTGCATTGTGTTGGCCTGCGTGGAACACAATGCAATGTTTCATGAAGCCATGAAAGGCTGCATTGCCAGAACCACTCCAGCAGTTCAATCCCATGCTGCTGCCTCAGAGCCCAGAAGCCAAAGGCCTGTTCAGATGGAATCTGCTAGATGAACGCGGAGTCAGAAGAACTGGAAGCAGCTGCTCATCTTCTGAAGCCCATCCAAGTGCAAGCTACTACATTACTCAGCCCCACATTGCATGCACAGCTTCAGCTAGCTGTCTGCTTCTCACCATAGGGGGTCTCTTGCAGACCAGCATGAGGCATTTGAGCAACAGGAGACGCATCACTCTGCACTCCTTCAATAGGTAGATTTGGAAAAGCTGTACGATGCGTTTACGCCATGCCTTTGTGTTAAAGCAAGGTAGGAGCTGAAAAACACAAATCAATGACAGGGATGCACAGCTGATACAACACCATCACTGCACAGGGCTAGGTACAGACAGTAATAAGAGCTTATGCAAGATCCAAGGCAGGAGACCCCAAAGGTAGTAGAGGCTGCAGAGCACCACTGCGCTTCCACTGCCCAGCGCAGATTGCTCACTTTCTCCACTGTGACCCCAGCTGCTGCCAACCTCCAATATCTTGGCCTTGAGAAGAAATAATGGAAGAGGGGGAGATGGTGCAAGGACAGCACAAACCATTGCTGTGGATAAGCGTCACCCCCAGGGACAAAGGGCACACAGCAGAGAACAATCTCTGCCCCTCCTTCACCAACTGGACTCCCCTGCAGCTGCATCTCCAAGAGGGACACAGCTTGGCAAGGCAGTGCTCACCATCAGGCTCACCTCAACAAGGAAAGCCATGGCAGAGACCTCCCAGCGTGCCTTCTCTTTGCGGAGAAGTCTGAACAGGTAGCATGCAATCCGGTAACACAAGGACTGTGAGATCCTGAACATGGCTCTGGCAGGGGAAAAAAGACATCATTGACTCTGAGCAGGGCAGGCAAACCTCTCCTGGGACTGACTCACAGAGGCCTCTTCTTTCACTGCTACCTCTTGCAAGGAGAAGGGTGGAGCTGAACACCATTAGGCTCATTTCAGGAACGAAGAGGCTGAAAAAACACCCATTCTGCCCACAGGGCAGTCCTGTCCCCCAGGCTGTCATTAGCCCTTGATGCAACCTCCCAGTTCACAGCTGGATGTCCTCAGTGAGGCTGCCTGCAGACAGAGCTCCTGCTCTGTGCTGGCAACACAGGCCTCATGGGAAGAGATGCTGGCACTTTGAGTTGCGGCTGCTCCAGTGCACCCAGGCCTTCAAGGCTCTCTCACTCTGCTGTACCATCCCTCAGTGACTAGTCCCTCTCACCCATAATCTCAGGGATTATGTAGAGGCTGAGGAGAAATAACAAGTGGAGTGGAAAGAATGGGGCTCTTACCTGGCCAGAAGACCCATTGTATAGTGGCGGGTGTCAGTGTTGAGGAGTGTATCCCAGCCACACTCACGTTCAACTTCAGACACCACATCCTCATAGTCAAGATGACAGAGCAGTGTTTTCATGGTCAGCAGTGCAAATCTGTGTGCAGAGCAAAGCTCAGGTCATGCCAGGAATCCTGGCCCGAACTCTAAGGGCATTGAGGAGATGGGAGGACCAGAACCGACCACCTGTTGGGGCTGGAGGGCAGGCTGTGCTTGTGCTGGCATCGCCTCCAGAAGGCAGTGACCTTCACTGGCATCTGCTCTGTGCTGGAGAAAACTTGGAAGAGCAAGGCCACAAAGAGGCGGGGAAGACACATAATCAGTATCTCTGGGTACTGGGGCAGGTGGATGATCTCCCACAGTGCTCTGGTTGCCTGCAAAAAATCAAAACAGCCACAGACCATGCTCAGCACCAAGACATCTCTGTGGCAGGGCCCAACCATGGGAGGATGAGGCTCAGGCCTTCCTCTGTGCCAAGGCAGACGCAGGGGAGCCTCCGACCTGGCTGCCTCTGAACCTGCCACTAACCCAGGTTTCTAGCATTCCATGTGAGGCAGGGGTTGCAGTGGTGGGGGGAAAGGATGGAGAGATGCCAGAGAGGCAGCCCTTGAGGATGTGCGTGGGTCCAGTCCATAAACTCACAGCCAGGGAAAAGACATCTGTGTAGTCCTTATCAGAGGTGGATGTCCTGTGCAGCGGCCAGTCCTCCAGCACACAAAGGAGCTCTGGCAGCACCTTCTCTGCAGTTCTGCTTGAGGAGACGATCACCGTCCACATGGTCACAGCAGCTCTGCATGCCCAGAGCTCCGTGTCAGTTGAGTCTTGGCCACAACACCATGGCCTGGGCAGCTGCAGGGTCCCCAGCTGGTCACCAGCTCTGCCTCTGCCCATTGTCCCTCTCCAGCTACACCCAGCCAGTTTCTGTGGGTTGCAGGCAGCCAAGTGATTGTGCCTTGAGGGGCAGGGATGGAGCATGGCAGCAGGCCCTTGGGCCAACATGCCATGACTGGGAAACAGAGGGGTCAGAGGAAAAAATCTTCCTCTTTCTGCCCGCACACGTGGGGCAGTTTGATGGCTCTAAGGCCGATAAGGGCTCTGAGCCCTCCAGCCAGGTGGTCCTTGTACCTGTCACATGATGGGGCACACCGCAGGAGGGTCACCACCACGTCATGTGGTTGTGCAAGGGTCATTTCCTGCAGGGTCTTATCCAGAACGTTCTCATCAAACACATCCGTGGTGGATGAGAGCCATTGGTAAATGTCCCTCACAATGGCTGGCACCTGGAGGAGACATGGCAGAGAACTGGAGTTCTCACCACTAGAGTGAGCCATTTCCCCAGCTTCCCGCCAAGAAGCACTTCCTTTTCTAGCATAGTGTGCTGTCCTAAAAGTCTGTTGGATGTTCAGCAGCCCCACCTTGGGAATGTACACATTTGCTGGTGGCCAAGCCCTTGCCATAGACAATTTATGTTCTTCAGTCTGGAAGTGCCACTTCCCATGATCACATCTAGCATTGCTACACAATCCTCTGCTTTATAAGAGTCAACATTTGCCATGCCCTCAGGGCCAGGACGGTATTGTCTTCATGATCAATAGGTTTATGGAAATCCAGAAACATCTTAGGGCAGGGAAAAGAGGGATGTCACATCCAGTTCTCTGCAGAAGCTTGGCTGATCAGCATCATCACGTACCGCCCAGGCAGGGAAGTCTGCACATACCTGTGCACTGCTTTGGGAGTGACAATGGGTGTGGTCTGTCTCTTCTGGCTGTTTATCAACTGGATTTGGCAAAAAGCAAGCACAGTCAGAGGTGAGGCACTGCAGGAGAGGCTGGAGAACACAGCTGAGCCCTTTACTCCCCAAGGAGGGCCAGCTCTCAGACAAGGGCTAGTGGGGACACCAATCCCTATCTCTTTGGCTGCAGCTTCAGGTTGAGGGCCCATTGGATGCCCCAGAGCAGGGCTTCTGGGGTAATCAGCCCCGTTCCCATTTCCCCTTCTTCCCTGGGGATGTCCAGAGTGGATGGGATGTCCCAGCAGAGCCACGTACCTGCCTGCGGCAGCTGGACTCCCTCCACTTTTTCAGGGTGGTTTTCTGAAGTAGGCCTAGGGCTTTTATCATCATCCTCCTCCTCCTCCCCCTCCTCCCCTTCCCTCCCCTTCACCAAGGTTAATCTGGGCATGCTTGGGGTTCTCTCCACTGGGGGTTCTCTCCTTTCCATCCTTCTGGAGCTTGGGCTTTGAGGGCTTTAGCCACAGGGATGAGAGAAGTCCTGGAAAAGTGCTGAAGATATGGGTCAGCAAAACATGAGGTGGCTTTGCTGGGTCTCCTTGCAGGCCTGGTCTGTTCCTTCCTGTCCTGTTGTGTACTCTAGTGTTATGTGGGTGAATGCTTTGGTACCAGAAATGGGTCACAAAGTGCCCATATTGTGGTGGGTCACAAAGGGCCCTATGACACATGACATCTAATTGGCAGTGCCTGTATCACAGTGGGTCACACAGGGGTCCGTGGCATGTGCCATCCAATTGTCAGTGCCCATATCACAGTGGGTGGTTGCCACAAACATATGTTTATTGATGGAGAGATCATGTTCATACAGAAGAAGTCAGAACTATGGGCATGTGTTGCTTTGAGGATGTCTCTAGCCATGTTCTTTACCTGGATTCTCTGCCTCATCCTTTCTCAAGCCACTATGTCTTCATCCTCCAGGATTCTCATGTTTGTCCCAATGGGTGTTAAGATCTAATTATTTCTTTAGAAGTTCCTCTGCCCAAATTAAGGCAGATGACAGTGACAATAATATGGATTTTATTGTATAGTAGATATGAGAGAAAGAGAAAAGGAGAAAGAAAGAAAGAAAGAAAGAAAGAAAGAAAGAAAGAAAGAAAGAAAGAAAGAAAGAAAGAAAGAAAGAAAGAAAGAAAGAAAGAAAGAAAGAAAGAAAGAAAGAAAGAAAGAAAGAAAGAAAGAAAGAAAGAAAGAAAGAAAGAAAGAAAGAAAGAAAGAAAGAAAGAAAGAAAGAAAGAAAGAAAGAAAGAAAGAAAGAAAGAAAGAAAGAAAGAAAGAAAGAAAGAAAGAAAGAAAGAAAGAAAGAAAGAAAGAAAGAAAGAAAGAAAGAAAGAAAGAAAGAAAGAAAGAAAGAAAGAAAGAAAGAAAGAAAGAAAGAAAGAAAGAAAGAAAGAAAGAAAGAAAGAAAGAAAGAAAGAAAGAAAGAAAGAAAGAAAGAAAGAAAGAAAGAAAGAAAGAAAGAAAGAAAGAAAGAAAGAAAGAAAGAAAGAAAGAAAGAAAGAAAGAAAGAAAGAAAGAAAGAAAGAAAGAAAGAAAGAAAGAAAGAAAGAAAGAAAGAAAGAAAGAAAGAAAGAAAGAAAGAAAGAAAGAAAGAAAGAAAGAAAGAAAGAAAGAAAGAAAGAAAGAAAGAAAGAAAGAAAGAAAGAAAGAAAGAAAGAAAGAAAGAAAGAAAGAAAGAAAGAAAGAAAGAAAGAAAGAAAGAAAGAAAGAAAGAAAGAAAGAAAGAAAGAAAGAAAGAAAGAAAGAAAGAAAGAAAGAAA
>VZTN01010970.1:6579-24360 GCA_013400515.1 Erpornis zantholeuca | reverse complement strand
ATTAAAATGATATCAGTGTCTGATGATATCAGACACTGAAGCAAGGAAACACCAAAATTAGATGAGCTATAATTTCATTTAAACCAATTTTGTGCTAATTTGTTAGAATTTGGGTTTTAACCATATAGTCAAGTACTGTTTTTTCTCCCAAATAATTAGCAAGTGGATAGGCTTTATGAATACTTAACCAGCATTCTGTGATTCTACCTTTTACTATATTTAGTAACCACACATTGCTTCAACAAGATCTGCTACTCGAAAGCAATTCCTTCTAATATAATGTGCCTCATCGAGTAAGAAAGAGCATGACACCAAAACACATATGTGAAAAATTAACTGCTTCATCCCCCTTAACAGACAAGGATCCGAGGCACAAAAGTAAAGCCTGACTGTTCCTGAGTTTCAATCAGTGCACTTCATCACATACCAAAAACCTGAATCAACCACCTTGGCATAAGATATGANAATCATTATTTTTCTACAGTGATACACCTGCCTCTCCCCTCATTTGCAGCACCATCAGCATGGAGTAACATTTAAAATCAGCCAGTCATCATCTTGGGGAGAAAAAAAAGGTCAAACTCCCAAAATAACCAAAAATATAGCATTATAAAAAAAACCAAACAAAACAAAACACAAAAACAGAATGGCACCTTTCTTGTGTCACTCCATTTCCAGGTCATTAATACTCAATTATTAAGAAATCAACATCAATTTGCCAAGTCTAATTTCACAACTTCGACTTGAGCTTTGATCTAGAGCAAAACTGTGAGCTAAGGAAGAGAACGTGCAATTAACTTTTTCTTCTTAATGCGAAAGGAAATACTGACAGGTGTGCCAAGCACTGCTGAAATCACTGGGATGAAGATGTAACAAAGTACTACCCTCCTCCTTTCCCTCTGGCCTAAGTGGACACAGGGAAAAAGGAACAGCACTCTTAAGTAACAATATACAACTCACATGTTCCACTAATCCTCTTTGAAGCACCCAGCAGGGACACTGTAGCTCCATACACATAACCAAAGGACACCTAGATCAGCTCAAGGGTAACAGATACAAATCAGAGAGCACACTGCAGATAGAACAAAGCCGATCATAACTGGCTTATTTCCTTTGGGATTAGGACTTCATTTTAGGTTGATTACTTGCTGTCAAAGTAAGATAAACTATTGCATGAACACATCCCATAGCTACAGGATGAATTTAGTCATTGGTAACCTGTAGCAACATTTCTACACTTTATTACACAATAAGTCTTATTACCCTTATTTAACAATATCCTTGTTATTGCAGTATTAGTATTCAAGTATCTATTTAAATAAACATCCAGTGCTCACTAAAATTATTAGCTTCTTTTTACTACTGTTTAGACATTCAAGACCACAAGTTTATATTAGAACAAGACTGGTCAGATAACTAACTTATGCATAGCACAGAAACATTGTAATTTCAAGACATAAACACACAGATTTATGTCTTCTTTTCCCCATCCTGTAGAGAAGTTATTCCTAAAATTTTCCCATCAATTATTTTCCATAATGTGTACTTCTGAGCAGGGGGTGGTTTGCAGCCTTTCCTGCTCCATTACCAATCAACTTATCAGTTACAAAAAACTGGAAAATCTGAGCAGACAAATGAGTATATACTTAGTGACTATAACAAAATGGCTCTGCCTCATGCCCCACACTTTGAACATCTAAACTGTATCCTAAATTACAGTTAAGAAGTAGTACTGGAGCAAAAATGTATAGGCAAAACCACTACAAGTGGAAAATAAACAGAAGAAAGAGGAATTAACTAGTAAAATATAGAATCCAGAGTGTAGAATAGACAGATTAATTTCATTTATTTAGTATAGCTAAGTTTGGGAAGAATTTCTCATACTAGACAACTTGCATGAAACTAAAAAAAAAAAGGCAAACAAATCACAAAAAACTCAAAATGTATCCATCAAGTCTTTTCCATTCAAATAAGAAAACAGCTTTCATAGAATGTGCATGCCTTTCTGTACAGAGCAAACTGTCAACGGAAGAAATAAACAGGGTGACATAGACCACTGTTCATTCAAATCACCCATGGAAACAAAAGAAGAGACACCCAAAAATACAAGCCTATGGGCAGCCAACACAGCCTTCCTACCAAGTACCAGAGTAACCAAATTGCACAATGACAGTGTATTTTGGATTAATAAAAAACATACTCTGAATCTACAGATTCTGTTTGGAAGAAGACAGAATTTTTTCCACAAGCAAGCAAAGTATTTGAGCCTCACTTTTCAATGCAGGAGCCTTACTCCAAAGCCTTCCACTGCAAGATCTAAATTAGGAAAGTAGAAACTACTAACAATTTTCACCTGGTTTGAAAGTTATTTCCAAAAAGGAAAAAAACAATGAACTGTGTGCATATTTTCATTTTAGGAGTGAACACATATTCTCAGTAAATTTCAATTTTAAAAAAATCCAGATTTTTTTTTTCTGATTTAATACTTATCAGTTTCCTTACAAATTATGTAAGGGGACAGATGCTTAAAACAACAAAACCAAGAATAACACAGAACAGCAACACCAAACAAGTTTTTTTACACACCTTGTGACAGCTCAAACTGTGCAAAAGCCACATGCACAAAAGCAAATTTCTTGCAGTTCAGTCTGGCCAGATGAAATTGGTCCCTTGCCTCCTCTGGATCTTGAAGACTGTAAAGACAGCATATTCATAGTTACACAAGGTGAAGAGCCTGAGGATGGAGTTCCATGTGCAGGATGAAACCTTTTGATAGCTTTGAAAAAGTAATCCACCGACAGGCTAAAGATTTTCCTCTTAGAGCAATCAGTGAGCTACAACTAAGCAAAGAATCTTAAAATTCTATTAATTGAAAGATATCAAGCTAACTGTCCCAAAGGACTCAATCCTTAAGCTGCTTCACATTTCATAGTTCATTTAATTCTGGCAAATTATAATCCTAATGTTACATTCAGCCATAGATTGCTGAGCAGGTTAATGCTTGCACACAGCACACCAACATTTAAATATTCAAGAGGAACTACAGCCAAAGTAAATACCAGTCAAGATACAAAAGGCCTAAATCTACCTCACTATGAAATACATTAATGTTGCATTTCAATGGACGTAAAAAAAGGGAGCTTAAGACTTTTACCAGCAACATCCATAATCAAGAGATAAAGGAATTCTCTCCAAAGTTCCCCCTTGTCTCAACATGTAAGCAAAGGTACCACTTGGAAGTGGGAAGAGCAAAACACTTATTACCATGGTTCAAAATAAAAGTACAGAAAAATACACCATGGAAAGGTAAAGAACAAAAGGTAAAGAACATATTTTCAGCAGAATTCTGTGGAATTTTGAATGAGAAAGATTTCTCATAGTTTAGGCATGTTACTAGAGTCATGTAGGTTTACTGAACTCAGCTCTGGTCATCCAAAGCAATAGGACAGGCACAGAATAACCCATCTGCAGGCAAAGTAAGAGCAAGAGAAATTAGGCTGTAATGTTTTCCATTCACAGTCAAAAAGCTTGTTAAAATTTAAGTTCCTGTAGAAAGCAGGAACAGCTTGAATAGCAATACACAGAAGAAGACCTAACAATAGGCAGCAAGTGTGACACACTTGGTGGCACTGTGCTACAGCCAGAAGCATGCCATGACAGCATATCTGGCACTGTTAATGTAAAATACAGATAATCAGACAGAGAAGCATTATTTGTCTTCAACTATTTCAGAGCACTTTGAAGAACTCAAGGGTTCTTCAAACAACCTTGGTATGATAATTGGTCAAAAGGTATTGGCACAGATATTAGGACAAAAAAGGTCCAGTGCCATGAATGGAATAATCCAGTTCTCACCTAAAGGCTGGGCAGAGAAGTGATTGAGAGCAGGCTTGGTGAGGAAGACTTTCATCAGTCATCATCCCCAAAAGTCAACACAAGCCAGCAGCATGTAATCACAGCACCAAAGGCCAAACAAAATGCTGGGCTGAATGAAAAGGGGTGTGGCCAGCAGGTCAGAGGAGGTGATTCTTCCCCTCTGCTCTTGGGAGATCCCACCTGAGACACTGCATTCAGCTCTGGGTCCCCAACATAAAAAGAAAAGGGACCTGCTGGCACAAGTCCAGACAAGAGCTATAAAGATGATTAGGCAGCTGGAGAACTTCTCCTATGAGGGTAGGCTGGGAAAGTTGGACCTGTTCACCTGGAGAAGAGAAGTAAGCAACCTTCCAGTATCTGAAGGAGGCCTGCAGGGAAGCCAGAAAGGGACATATTGTCATGAACTCTAGTGGTAGAACTAGGAAAAATGGCTACAAAATGAAAGGGAAAATTTAGGGTAGGTATTAGGCAGAAATTCTTTACTGTGAGAGTGGTGAGACCCTAAAACAGATTGCCTGAGGAGGTTGTGGATGCCCCAACCCTGGAAGCATTCAAGGCCAGGCTGGAAAAGGCCTTGACCAACCCGGTCTAGTGGGAGGTGTCCCATGGCAGGAGGCATTGGGACTTGATGATCTTTAAGAACCACTCCAACTGCTTAACATTCTACAATTCTACAATCAGAACAAAACAGCCACTGCTTCTGACGTTTGTGATGCTGACTTGCTTTTCCACCTTGTTTAGGTGGAACATTTGGGAGAAGAGCAAACAATTCTACTGAAAAGCACATTTCTTCTCCCACCAAAGGCAGTATCATCAGAGCACCTATCAGTGTCACTTAACTTGTAGTATCAGCATTACTTAACTTAAAATAGCTAAAAAAATAAACCAGCAGCACTCTACGAAGTCATGAGATAAGAGGATTTTCTCAAACAGAAGCTAAAACCAAACAAAGACAAAATATATAGTACTAGACAAACTGGCAGCCATGAACTGAAAAGCTAAGTGTAGAACACCAGAGAAATTTTGAAAAAAGATTATGAGCAATGAGAAAAAGTTATGAGCAGTAAGTAAATATGCAAAAAAAATGCTTGGAGACAAAAGATCCAAATAAGTAGTCACTGATTAACTTAAGATTAATCTCCAAAAACTAGAGACAATCAACATTGTTGGTTTTTAGGTCTAATCACCCAAAAGCAAATTCATTGCTGGTGTGATTACGGATGTAGTTCATAAACATAGATTCATATAAATAATTGATATTATATGCCACTGTGAACAAGGAAGTATTAGCTTATAATAAATAATTGAGAACAAGCTAGTATCTGGAAGTAATTTCCAAATGAGGAATCATTATTCGGGGAGATGCTTATAGTAAAGTTCCATTGGGATTGATACTATATCAGATTTTGGTGGGTACATTTTTCAAAAGGGGTTTGGAGTGGATTGTTCATCCTTTTAAAACAAATTTTCATTAGGCAAGTCAAACATATGACTGATGATATTTGTCAATTAAAAAATACACAGCAGAAAACAAAAAGAGCAGATCTGAGCAACTGAGCAAGACAGGGAGATTCTACAATAATGCTGGCTACTAAAGTAGGAGTTATTTTAGTACCACTGTAGAGTGCATTTCAACAGTGAAACAAGACAGACTACTCTCCCAAGAAGGTCCCTAGAAGTTGTAGCAGTGAAACAACTGAAGATGTTTCAGTGAGACACCACAACCAGAACTGTTTATATTACTAATGCATTAACAAGCTACTGACAGCACTTTTGGTTTTGCTTTCTGCAATACATCACACCAAATACTGAACATAGCTCTTGCACACAGCTTAAAAGTGCCCACCTTTCAAACCATGTTTTAAAGATCTAGAGAAAAATAGGTTCAAGTGATTAGAATGCTAGGAAATAATCATAACAGATGCAACTTAATCACTATTCTGGAAAAGAATTTCCAAAAACTCAGATCCAGAAGGCTATTCAGTTATACAGTTTCTGCTCTGAGGAACACAAATTAACCTTTGAATAAGAATGCCATCTTCCAATGCTTCTTTAAATGTTTCTGGAAGAGATTCTTTATTTCATTTACACAAAAACACTTTCCTTCTTCAAGATACTAAAGACTCACAACATCATTATTCCCTCCTCTTTATCAACAGGAGATGCAACAGATTACTTTCACTGTATGCTTTCAGTAACAGTGATGCAGCAAGATCCATGCAAATGACAGTACTGAGAACTAGACATTTATCATCCTGCAAGATGAAAGCATATGCCAAGAAGTCAAATAGGGAAAAAAAACATACATGAAAGTTATTAACTATGTTCACTGGCAGATCACCTGCTCAGCTCAAATTGTTTAAATACAGCTCTTCATCAAAATGTTTGCTGTAATGATATTTCAAGTGACAAAAGAACACCTTATGAAAAAAATTCTAAATTATAACCCTGTTCCAAATTATGTCTGAATATATCTGAACAGTCACACTGTTCAAATTTGGGCTGAATAAAGCAATAAATGACCACAACCAAAACTAATTTTCAAAGTATGGAACTAGAAAATGATGTTCTGATACATTCTTCCTATCCTAAGGCAGCTGATCTAATGAAACAGTGATAAATCTTTTCTAGTAAGAGAGAAAGCATACTAAAAAAAAGCTCAAAAGAGGAACTCATGCAATTCCCTCCTGTACCTTACATAGAGAGCCAAGAAAAAACAAGAAGTGTGTAAACACCTCTAAATCAAATTGCTCTAAACAATCATGTTTATTAGCATACATGAAAAACGCAAGTACTGTGGAAACAACAGATAAGCTGACTAACCAAAGCTACTTAACTTCGAGCAACCAGAATAAAAACATCCACACTCATAGTAATTTATTGCAGAAAACACTAACAAAACAGGGTATTCTTATCTTAATTCAACCACAGAATGATGAGCTCTCATATTGAAAATTTATACTTACGCTTTCAACTCAGCAAATCTCACAAGGATGCGAGCATAGCTCTCATCTTGACAATACTTTTCTGCAGGTAATGCAGTCACTGCTTGACTGTAACGACCAATGAGTCTATTGAGTAGGCTAACATCCATCTGAGGAACACCCTTTTTCTCTAGTTTAAGCAAAAAACATAGCCAATCTTCTGGATTATTTCTTGTCATCATTATTTGATTAACAGTTCCAGAGTTATCTGACAGAAAAATGAAAAAGGAAATTTGTTAAAATAGCAGCAAACATGTACAGAAGAAAACACTTTCTATAAGCTTTTGTGCAAGACTGTTACAGACTAATTTTTAAACAAGATTAAAGCAACACAGCTAAGAAATAAGAAGAGATTAAATTTACTTTGTAGTCATTAATACTGAAGAAACACTAAACTGAAATCTTTACAGTTAATGGCTCTTACACTCAGTCTAAGTTAAGATCTTTTGCATAAGTTACAGTAGACATAACAAAACCAAATACCTGTTGTATCAGCTGAGATTTTAGTATAGTTAAACTCATCTGTGATATTCTCTTCATTTCTGTATTTGCTTTTCAAGTTTCTAACTCTATTCATGATTGATGTAATCTGTGGCAATCCTCTTTCACTCAGGTCTGTCTCCTCCATCTGCAGGCACAAGGTTAAAAAACAGTGAAGTTACTGAAGAACCCTGTTGTAGCTCACTTTGATTGGAATTACCCTGGGAAAGCCTCTCGTGTATCAGCTGCAGCTTGAGACTCAACCACATTACATAACAAATACTCTATTAAGCCGTTGTCAATGTAGTTATACAAGTAAGCTTCTTCGCAGAAGACAACTTGGACAAATAAAAAGAATCAGTACTTAACTGATCCACCCAAATCCTAACACATGCTTCACAGTAGCTCTTTCCAATAAGGTATATTCAGCATTTGAATAAAATGGGGAGTAGGATTCACTATCTGAAATAGCTTCCAGTCTATTGCATTAAATCACATTCTGAACTCATAATTAGGCTGGCTTTAGTTTAGCATACACTGTTAATCCAAGCTCCTTGCCACAGGTTACAGTTTTCACAGTGGGCTAAGCAGAAAAGAATTCACATTCTCCTCTGCTCAAAGGACAAAGACAAGTGACACCTATTTTTAAGCTTCTAAAAGGAGATTTAGAGATTCAAAGACTTTTTATAAGAAACGTATGCCAAATCCTCAGTGTTCTAACAGTTTATCATCAGTTGAGATAATACATGTATACAGCTGAGAGATAAGAATCTAGGCAATCTGAACAGAGCAAAACTGCTAAAATAAATCTAAAAAACCCTAATGACTTCTTCCTTTTTTGCCTACAATCAAAAGCTTTTCTCACATCGATCTTCCACCCATCTAACAAACCAGAGAATTTTACTGAAAACTGTGGTGAATTTAGTGCATATTCAGGGGATTTGACTTCCCAATTACTGTGAAGTTGGATCCAGAAATAGGGAAAGTAACATACTTCAGACAGATTAACAGCTTCAAAGAAAGACTAAGTTCAGTTTTATAGTGAAACGCTTGTCTTTGTTCCTTTCATACTTGTGTATAACAAATCAACAAAAAGCTGCCAGAGAGCTCAAAAACTTTAAATCTATTTTTTGGTGATTTATTGATAGAGAAGGAATTGAATGAAGTTCATCTACCTTTAACCCCACTATCTAAAAAAATACATCAGGCACCTCTCTCAGGATGTCTCACAAATAACTTTTAGAGCATTATTCACCAGAAGCTGTCATGTCTTTAAAAGCACCAGATTCCCAGAATTCCCCAGGTAGAGACCACAAATCAGAAGGATTACCATGCTTACAACAGTTTGCTTATAAGGCAAAAGTAGGCATATTTCATGTTCATCCTGAACTAGATATAGCCCACCAAGAATATCATGCCTGCTCTTGTCTATACAGAAGTGTTATTTTGTAAGTTCAAAACACAGCTTCACTGTGTAAATTCCAAAACTTAATCCAGCAAAAGCACCATCTACATTACCACTATGAAGAGTCCTCAGCACCTTAAGGGTCTGGAGAGACACTCAAACAGCCTCAAGCAAGACCTACAATGAAAAATGCCCAAAAACCTATGAAAGCTAAAGACTGTATGCTAAATCAATAGTATCTGAAATACAATTTTTGTTTCACTGAAAAGAAGGAACCCTTCTCTCATTTATATTTAAAAATGTATGCTGAATAATCTTTAATTTCAATGCTTGATTGGAACTTGCTTTAATATCTATTTCCCCCAAGAGTCAATTTAGGCTGTCCTGAGAGCAGGTCTGTAAACTGTCCAAACTTTTGGGGACCACACTGCTAAAGATTACACAGGTCATTACTCTAGCAAATACTGTTCACATGTATTCTACAGATGTTACTTATTTACTTCATAAGGAAAATTTTGGTACACATTGCAGTTTTGCCTTTTAAAAATACAGTATAAGGGGCTATAGGAAATCAGATACTCCAAATCTCCTCTTTATGGGTGAGACTATCTGTAGAGACCTGTTTCTGAACTGTACCCATTCCCTCACACTACGGATGAAGTCAGCTTCTCCAGAACCTGAAGCACCAAGACAACCAAAGGAAATTTACCTCATGTTAAATAATACCACAATATCTCATTACAATTGTAACTGCTTACAATTCCCAGGTTGATTTTGGATTTCTTAACCATAGTCTTTATACTTTCCTCACCAATGTCAAAGGTTTCTTCTTCTTCCTGCAGTGATAGCTTCTCAAATGTAGTAGACAAAAAGAAAAGCAAATTTCTGTATAAATTAGATTTTAAGTCTCAACAATATACAACAGACTTACATTTCTGATGTTCTGCTTAACTGCTCAAGGTTCAATGTGTTATGGAGAAGAACTCCCCTGAAGAATGCCTTGTCAAAAAGGGAAGATGGATGAGGGTCAGACTACCTCAGATGACTCCAGGAATCCAAAGGCAAGAAATGTAGCTCTCCATCCTGAAGAAGTTCCTGTGGATCAAAACCTGATGCTTAAACACTTAACAATTGCACTGTAAGCTTGCCTAATCTTCATGATATCCCAGAAATACAGTTTTAATTAAAATCAATGAAATTATTCATAGCAAGTAATAAAAACAGAGCAAAAAACACTTAAAGAAAATTTTTTGAATGAGGACAAGCACTTCCAAATGTATCAGCTTGCTGTGACATTTAGAGACTGAAAAGTACACTAAGGGCACATTCATCTACATATTGTCATAATTGGCCAGTAATCTTTCTGCTCATGCCAATGTTCAACCATAAGCAAGTATTCAGAGGTTCATTTTTTCTTAATCTGCTGCATAATTACACTTAAATCGTTTGACATTAATTTCCCTGATATATATATTCAAAATCTGACAACAGCAAAGACCAAAACCAGCCACATGCTGTTGCATAGGCACTGAATAGGAACTGAGGTTGTAACTACAACAGCTACACTGCAGCATACCTGATGATCTAGAAGTGCCTACAGGAGAGAAGGCTGGGGACAGGAAACCAGGGAACAGGGGGAACACATAATGCAAAGATCAGGAAGATACAGAACTACCTCTAAATAAAGTGTAGAAGTTAAAACAACTTCAACCCCTCATACAGACCCACTAAATAGGGAGCCAAAGGACAGAGACTTGAGACCAACACACGGATAAAGTGGCAGTACAGGTTGGTGATAAGATTCCATGCCTAACACACTCAAAAATACTCATTGATAATAAAAAGAAGTACCAGCATCCAGGTTTGAAATACTGTACTTACTGTATTACACTACTTATTCTGTTTCCAAATGAAGCCATATGCAGTTTTTCCTCAAATGCATATTTTAAGAAAGTATCAAAATATTGTATAACTACTAAACAAAATGATGCACTGTTCCTACCCCTGGAATTGACCAGTGTTTTGCTTTGTCTACCCAAAGAGCTGTAGAGGGCAGAAAGAATTTTAACCAAGTGCCCAAGAGCTTACCTGGCTTTTATCCGCCAAGTGAACTGATCAGTCTAGTAAAATAAATTTACATTATCCTATTACGTATATTTTCCTTATATGTCAACACCATTGTAGCTATACTGTTACCTTGATTCGTTGTCTAGCTCTGTTCCTATGCCTGATTAAAGCAGCTACTAATGTCAAGATGAAGAACTTTTAAGTCCTTTACGGAGGAGAGGTAAAATGACACCTGTTTCTGAAGCATCTACCCAGGCTTTAAAAAATACAATCTATACAAGTGCATAATATGTCTTTGGCTTTGTTATAAGACCTAAATCAGGATTTTCTTAAAAGGAAAACAAAACCTCCCAACACTAAGAAAAAGCGCTGTCGATTTAAAAAAATTAGCAACACTAGTGAAAATAAATAGAAAAACATTAAAATCCAACGTAAGACACAGAAAGGATAGGACTCGAAGATGCAAAATAGGGCTAAGTAAGAGAGAGGCTGAAGAGCAGTGGAGCAGATGAAGCAATGTGGCATAAACAAAGACCGTGAGGCGGCAAGAGAGACGAGGAGACTCAACCAGGTTTCCTCGCCCTCAGGGGCGGAAGCTCAGCGAAGCCGCAGTCCGGGGCTGCCGAGGCCCCCGGCCCAGCTCTTCTACGGCCTCACCGCAGACCAGCACTCCCGGTGCCGGCACCCCCGCCTGCCCGCCCACCATCCCTCCCTTCCCCCGCTGTCTCCTCGGCNGGTGGCTGCACCGCCCGCGGCGGCCGCGGGTCCCAGCGCCTTGTGGGGCGGAGGTGCGCAGGCGCGCTGGGGAGGTAGCGGCCCGCTTCTGGTTAGAGATGGGGAGCATGGGAATGGGGTAGCGCCGACTTACTTAAATTATGTATCTCAAAATGCTTTCTTCCTTTGGCCATAGCCGGTTATAATTTGAAGCTTCATTTAGCTGTAACGAAGAGCGGGGCTGTGTGTCCTGATCAGCTCCTTAAGGTTACGTCTTCCCTCTACCTTTCCCTTCGAGTGATCCTTCGTAAGCCGATCCCATATCTGCAGTGTGCCTAAGGCTGCTAAAAGCAGCTCTTTCTCTGAGCTGTCCCGTTCTTCGTGGATTATGGTAATGCAAACGCACTAAGTGGAACAGTTCGGTTTCTGGGTTTGCATTCTGGCTGTACACAATAATTTGTGCTTTCTTTGCAGCCGTTCTTCTGATGCTTGTAATGTTTTCAATATTATGCTTATAATATTATATTTTCAAGATTTATAGCACATTTTAAAAATTAGATTTGATTTGTTCGATAATTTGCTAATTTGAAAAACTGCTAATTATTCGCTTGCCATAGACATCACATGATGTATTGATATTAAGATACCTACACTGGCCTTTCACTGAAATTTATCTCATTTATTCATCTACATTTTAAGTATCTCGTCTAATCTAGTGACATAGGCTTACTCTGTACTCAACAAAAAATATTTCAACAAGGAATTTTATTCCAAACATCTATTTTAGAATGTAATGGATGATCCTATGGAGGTCCCTGTGTTTCTCTACTCAGTAAAGAGTAATTCTGACTCTCAGCTAAGGCTAAGTGAAATGGTATATTTTTCAGCATTGCCTTACTTCTCCTCCTACACATTTTTGGTGGCTTTGTTATGTTGGTGCTCTTATGTTCCGCTAGGATCCAAATCTAGTGAAAATGTAAAGACAGCACAAGTTGTGTGAGTCTGCTCTGCATCTGTCGTCACTTCAGGGACACAGAGATAGATTATTTTATTAGCAGGAGTTATGAAGGGATCAAAGGAGAGGAAATTTGTATTGTTCTAGTAAGTGAATAATGCTGTAAGGAGCTATCATTTAATTTCTGTATCTGGGACAAGAAATCTTTATATGATATAGATTCCTGGCAAAACCAAAATAAATAGGAGAAAGAAAATGGGATAGATCTTGGGGAAAAAATCAAAAACAACAAGAGAAAAAGAGTCAGAGAAAGAAAGGCTGTAATACTCATAGAAAAAATAGAGGAACCTCCATTTAGTATTCTTCAACAAAATATAAAATATGTATGGTTTTTGAATTCTTGGTAGAACCATTCTTTATTTGCTTATAAATGCTTATGCTTCTCATTTAATTCAATACAAAGTCAAAGGTATATAGGGAATTTAAGAAGTATACAAATTGAACTCTCCACCTAAGGGTAATTCTGCTTTGAATGACAAAAGTGAATTGTGAATTGCAAAATCACTCAGTCTTTTGTAATGAGTTGCTATCAGGGGAATCTTGTTTCATTATTTTAAATACCTCATCGTATGGTAGGATTTTGTATCAGTTTGGATGACGATATTGCAAATCCAAATGTAGCAAAGGTACAGGTGAGTCACAAAGGATTTTTGAAACATTGGTAAAATCTTTATACCACACTGTGGTGTTTTCTACAGTAGATATGGGAGAGGCCTTCCTCCTCTGGTTGAAAATTTATCAGCCACTAGCCCTTCCTTTTCAATTTGGTACTTGTTTAATGTGTGAAGCCTATGAAAGGCTTATCTAAAAGGAAAAAAAATGGTAGGGCTTTGGTTGCAACTGTTGACAGACATTCAGTGTAGCTGATTTGGTGGAAAGTGCATTTGGAGAAAGCTTTGCTGAGTAATTCATGGACACCATTAACTAGGAGTAGCTGGATTATTCCGGTTCCCGATACATTGCTACAGCCTATGGATGTCCATGAGAAGAAGCAAACAAACCTTCTAGATGGCAGAAGGTGTTGTGAATGCGGTGAGTAAGTAACAACTACTAAGATTTTGAGCAGCAAAAATGATCACCAGATGTCTAGTATTCCCAATCCTCTATGTGTTATGTTTCCATGACATACTACCTATTTGTCACTACTGACTACTTTGAGATTTATGTGTAATTTTTTGTTGTTGTTTTTCTGTATCAGTGGATCTTATCCCATGGCATTTCTTCAGTTGCAGATTGGATGCATGCTTTGTGACTGGACTTGGAAAGTAAACTTTTTTTCTATATTGGTAGGCATATTCAATCAATAATTGTTCTTTCAGGCTTCTTTGTGTTGTCTGGTTCCAGTTTCTGCTGGAAGTCTATAAAATGCACAGTTTTTCACACATGAAATACTGATGTAGAAAGTGGCTAATCAACAGATTTCAGAAGGGAAGTGTCAATAAGAAGTGTTAAAGCTGTTCATGTCAGGAAGGCTACCTCAGGGACTGGCTCTAACAGTAGTGTGAGCATTATATTGGTGATTTAAAGTGTTTGCTGATTAACTTGATATAAAGATGGTGTTAAGGGTGTAGGCAAATGATTGGGTCTTTGACTAGGGCCGGGTTGGAGGTTAGGCTGACTGAGGAGAGATAGAAATCTAGAGAATGTAATGAGAAATTGCTGAATGTGGCATTGTAAGCAGCTGATGAAAGCTACAGATCAAACTGTGAAAGTTGGCTGTATCTTACATGTTGTAATGGAGGAGTTGTGAGGGACAGCCAAACTTCACTGAAGGTATTTGAAGCAGATTATTTTGAAAAGGTCATCTTTTGTGTAGCAGGATCATACACCACAAAGAGCACCTACATAACCACATCAAGAACACCACCACCACAGAAGTATAAGATCACTTGGGTAATGGTGCCAGCCGTACCAGATGTGACTGTAGATTTATCAAAACTGGGACCAATGGAGAAAAAGGAATTAGAGGTGGGTTCTGTATGGAGGAGACTGAGACAGAGAAAAGCAGGTGCAATACTCAGTCATGTCCCTAAGTGTCACATTGTCCTGGTTTGGGCTGGGATAGAGTTAATTCTTTTCCTTGTAACTGGTAAAGTGCTATGTTTTGGATTTAGTAGGAGAAGCATGTTGATAGCACCCTGATGTTTGATTTGTTGCTCAGTAGTGCTTACCCTACATTAAGGACTTTTCAATTTCTCATACTCTGCCAGTGAGGAGGGGCACAAAAAGCTGAGAGGGAGCATGAGCAGGACAGCTGAGCGAACTGGCCAAAGGGATATCCCATATCTGAGAATACCATGCCCAGTATGCAAACTGGGAGGAGTTGGCTGGAAGGGGTCTGCAGGTGGTGAGCAATTGTATTGTGCATCACTTCGTTCTCTTAGGTTTTATTCTTCTCCGTTTTATTTTTGTCTCCCCTTTTGCATTACAATTGTATTGTTACTTTTATAATATATTATGTTACTTAAATTGCTAAACTGTACATGTCTCAACCCATGGGTTTTGCAGTTTTTCCCAGATTCTCCTCCTCATAGCACCAGTGGTGGGGTGAGGAGTGGTGATGAGCAGCAGCTGTGAGATGCTGGGATTAAACTATAACAGTCCTTAACAGTTCTTTTTGGCTCCCAGCGTGGGGCATGATATCTTGAGATAATGAAAAATCTGACTAGAATGTGTTAGAACAATTTTATTACAAGCATTTGTTCTATTAGTTTAATAGTCGCCAGTCACAGTGTTGATTTATTTGCTCTTGAAGTTGGTGTGCTTGTTCTTTTAGTTGTGTTATGTCATACCTTACTTGCAGTATCTCACCCGTGGAAACTGGGCTGAAATTATCACATTGTTGTACTTTGTAACACTGGCTTATGGTGTGATAGAATTGCTAGCAGTGAAACCAATTTGTACTCAGCATTGCTGTCACCACTGTACTTTGGGAGCCATCTATTGGAAACTATTAATAATGGTAACTTTTTACCCACCAAGCACTGTTCATCACTATTCATTACCCTGCAGGGAAAGAGAAAGTCTCTGGATCAGAGAACAAAACAACAGGTACTGTGGTTACCCCACTCCTGAGGACAGACACCACAGCTAATCCAACCCCCTTGACAGGCACTGCAGCTGAACTTGAGAACCAACCTTTGCTAGTATCAGTTGCTCATATACACAAGAAGAAAGGGACATGATAGCTTGCTTAGTAAAGGATGAAACAGGGTTACCAAAAGAACAGGAGGAAGAAGTAGAACAAGAGGTAACCCCTTGATCCCTATCCATGATGATGTGCAGGACGTGTGAAAAGATTTCAGCCATCATCCAGAAGAGCATATTGTCACTTGGCTGCTGCAGTGCTGGGATAATGGATCTAGTAGCCTGGAGTTACAGGGTAAGGAAGCCAAGCAGCTGGCATCACTTCTTAGGTAAGGGAGTATTGATAAGGCAAACAGAAAACAAGCACAAGTGCTCAGCCTGTGGTGGAGGTGATTCTTGTCAGGCGTGAAGGAAAGGCATCCCTTCAAGAAAGACTTTATGTGTCAGGCAGGTGGACCACCATGAAGAAAAGTATCCAGTACCTTCAGGAATTAGCCATGCTAGCCATGCTATTCTGACAAACAAATGTGTAGTCACCCACAGCTCAAGATGAAGTCCAGTGTACATAACCCATGTGGCAGAAATTTGTACAGAATGCACTACCTGTGTATGCCACCTCATTGGCAGTAATTACTTGGAAAGACAAAGAGGCACCAATAAGGGATTAAGTGACTCACCAACTCTGGCAATATGAAAAAAATCTCTCTTCTTCCCTACGAACTTGACTGTAGAAAAACTGTCCAAAAGTGGTAAAAGCTGTTCCAGGAGTTCCAGCAACAAAAAGAGGATAGGTCCTACTCCTCACCTATACAGTATCTCAGCTATTAACAGTGAGTATTCTTTTGCTCAAGAGGGAGGATGGAGAGGTTGTACACCACAAGATACCCTGTGGTTTTACCTGCGAGACCACAAAGAGGACATGAGGAAATGGGGTGGAAAATCTACCTTGACTCATGTGAGGCGTGGGCACATGGGTTGCAAAGAAAAAAGCAATTACAAATGGGGGTTCTTCCAGGAAAATTGCTTCTTCAGTGGGCAGTGCCTCGGTCAGAGTGGAAGGGTTGGTCTTACTTCTGATCCTGTGGAAATTAATTCTGATTTTACAAGTGAATGGAGACGTCTATGACCAGTATCAGAGGGGCCCTGCCTGCAGACAGGTGAAGGAGGGGGACAGCCCAGTTTACTGATTATGTGGATCCCAATGGCCTGGTACATCAGACCCACAGGACTATAGGGCTCTAGTAAGTACCACTGCACAGGGTACACTAATACCATCAAATTACACAGAGGCAGAGTCCAGCTGTATTTCTGGATTAATGGGAGATCCCAGGACCTATCTGTGTTGAAGGTTGAATTAAGTCTAACTAGGAATGAGTGGCAAAAACACCCCTCTGTGTCTGGCCCAGAGGTTCCATTCATCCACCGTGTAGACATTTCAGGAGAGGGTATTTTAAAGACCTAAAAGAGTATTGGTGGGCCTTCAGTATAGCTGCCTTGGAAAAGGAGGAAATGAAGCAGCTGTCTACGTTGCCAGGTGTCTCAGAGGACCCTTCTGTTGTGGCATTGCTGAAGGCTGAAGAACAGCAGGTGCTGATTCCTACCACTGCAGTGTATTGGCAGCATTATTGCATCAACTGGGACTCCCTAATTCCCATCCATGAGCTGATTCATTAGCTGGAGAGCCAGGGAGTGGTCAGTAGGACTCATCCTTTAACAGTCCCATATGGACAGTGTGAAAGTCTCACAGAGAAAGGAGGCAAACAATAGACTATCATGGTCTGAATAAAGTCATACTACCACTAAGTGCTGCCATACTGGACATGCTGGAACTTCAACACAAGCTGGAGTCAAAGGCAGCCAAGAAGCATATCTCGATGTTGCTAATGTGTTTTTCTCAGTCCTTTGGCAGCAGAGTGCAGGACACTGCTTGGGGGGCATCCAGTACACCTGGCATCAGCTGTCTTGGGAGTGGAAACACAACCATACCATCTGCCATGGAGTGATCCAGACTGCCCTGGAACTCCAGAACACCTGTAATACATGGATGATAAATAATTGAAATTACTGCAAGTGGCTTGGTGAGCGCCTCTGCCAGCTCCCTCAGTATCCTTGTGTGGATCCCATCTGGCCCTATAGACTTGTGTGTCTCTATT